>OZ017782.1:2798657-2805349 GCA_963969325.1 Lycopodina hypogea
TCATTGTTTTAAAATAAAAGATTTCCCTTTTACTTCAAGCTACTTTTAATCATATATTAAAGTTATAGCGCTGTTCCATTTAATGAAAAGGGGGAGGGATGCTGAACTATTATTGCACTAATTGAATTCACTGCCTACATTCTTCTACTTGCAGACTGATGGCTGTGGACTCTGCTCTACATGGAGGAGGTATATTAGTGTTGCAGCTACCACAATATCTAATTTCATAGCCATATCACATGTACATCTATTTTGTGAAATTTGTGTCAATATATACATTTTCTTCTTCTTCAATATTGAATGTCTTATATTCCCAGTGGCAATACTAATGATTGACTGGGTGTACAGCTATCATGGTGCCTGTTAGGAAACTGTGTCAATGGAACAGCATTTGCAGAAAAACACTTCAATACATTGCAGTGGTTTCACTACTGGTGACCACTTTTCACCGTATTCTGTTTAACCAATTAAAAAACAAAAACAAATAGTCTTCGACATTTACTGAGAAACTAAGGAATTGTTAGGGCCTAAAACAATTGTATTGTGAAAGGAGAAACATTATGCCAACTTACGCACCAGAAAAAAACAATAAAAATTTATACATTCTTAAAAATTTACTTTGAATTGACCTATGGAGGAAAAAAAAAAAGGAACAAAACTGTACCAATGTCGTTCACTAATTGGATGATCCTTTACCAAGTTAGTTAAAGACTGCCACACATTGAGTATAATTCTAATAGGTAAAGGTCCATAGAATATCTTCGTGAAATATTTTATTTACTCAAAACTTAAGAACAAGATATGACACTGAGCCATATATATGGAAACTAGAGGCCATCCAAGGATGGAATCCCACAAACTGCTATATATATATATATATATATATTCCTATTTTTTGCTGTTATACAGAGTTCTGACTTCATTTATGGTATTTTAGAGTGACTGTTTAAATAGCATGGTTTGTAGGGTAAGTGCACCACTCAAACGATTATAACTAATTAGAATGTGTAATTCAAAGGTAGACTAAATTATATTACAGCAATTTAAATTCTATTATTTAAAAAAAAACAAAAAACATCTCCCACTCACACTAAATTTTATCTCAATTTGCCCAGCAGTTCTCCCAATCCCAGTGGATATATTGGAGACTAGGCAGACAGACACTAATACACACACACACACACACACACACACACACACACACACACACACACACACACACACACACACACACACACACACACACACACACACACACACACACACACACACACACACACACACACACACACACACACACACACACACACACACACACACAAGGTTAAAAAGCAACAACATGCTTTCACTAAGTTGGCTTGTAAAAAGGATAAGATGGTTCCGGAAGAAAGGGGGGAAAAAGGAAACTGCCTACCAGCTGTCCCCAGGCAGTCACCACCTGTCCCCAGGCAGTCACCATCCAAGTACTGAGCAGGCGCAACAGGGCTAAACTTTGGCGAGCAATACAAATTGAAACAGAAATTGATATGCTGACACACACGTACATGCACACGCACGCACCCACACCCACTGTAAGATAGTACATATATCTTATTGCACCTTTTTTAACTTCAAGTGTCCCCAGTCATTCTTGCTAGGTCCAGTGTGGGCACCCGGAACTGACCCAATCAAACGAACTCTGCAACACACACAGACAATAAACAGGAAATTCCATATTATGCACACCTTAAAAATGGAGAGGCAATCTCTCACTACAATCTATTTCACAATCACTCGAATAAAAGGATTAAAAAAGACGTTTTGGGGGAGGCAATGGGGCAAGGGCAATAATAGTATTTCCTTGATCACATGTGCACTTGGACTTGGAATCAGCTGATCAGACAGCAACTTGTGCAAGAGCAACTTTCAATCACACATAAATTAGTGTTACCTGCTGGTATCCAGCACTCCCCATAAACACTCCACACATCACACGCACAATACACACCACACCACACATGCGCGCACGCACACACACAGACAAACACACACTCACACTACACCCACTGCCCTCATTCCTACAGCGACATCGTCCTCACCACTGAAGTCCATCTCCCCCCACCATCCTTCTCTGCTACACAAACAATCAGAGTTCTCTGTGTGTCAGGAGAGCATGTTTTTACAGTGCAAATCTTAATATATTCACAGTTTGTTTGTCAGCCTGTGTGTCTATCTGCATGTCCGTCTGTCTACCTGTCTGTCTGTCTCTCTGCATGTCTGTCTGTGCAGACTCTAACTCCTGCCAAACCTCTGGTCCTCCAGTCTCCCCACATCACATGTGGTCCTCCTGTCTTCCCAAGAAGCCAACACTTGCCTGGTGTTTTCCATGTTGTGTGTTGACACAATTGACAGAGATCTGTAGATCCTTTTGTTAGATTAGATTATGTAGTTCTGTATTCTTGCAGCTGCTAGTCCAGATGCCAGACCACAATGGAGGGGAGGGATGGGGGGTGGCCTCCCTCAAAGGGGGTTAGGAAGTCTTTGATCACACTGGGATGGATAGTGGAGATGTAGCCAGGACTTGTAGCACATGGCTACCTTGGTGATGAGAGGAGTGCTATAACCTGGGAAATGATCTACAGTGGAACCTCCCTAAATGGACTCCTCATATAAGGACAAACTCTCTACAATGGATAATGTCCGCTATTCGGAGGCTCCACTGTACTTTCCAATGAGTCTCACTGCTACTGTAGTTTGAATCCCACAGGTACAGAGAGCTCCATGCTAGTGAAGAGGTGGCCTGGTGTTGTAGATTGGATGCAACATGTATGTGTGTGCGCGCACGCGCAGTGCCATCACTGCCACATTAGAGGTCATCGCCGACAACCATCACACCTGCTATCTGCTAAACAGGATGTGGTGGTGATAGGATATGTCTCTCTCTCTCACACACACACCCCCGCTCTCTCTCTCTCTCTGTGTAATCATGTGATGGTGGAGTACTCCTACTACACAATGAACACACACACACACACACACACACACACACACACACACACACACACACACACACACACACACACACACACACACACTCTCTCTCTCTCTCTCTCTCTCTCTCTCTCTCTCTCTCTCTCTCTCTCTCTTGAGGAAAAACAAACAGTGGCACTAGACAGACAGTCAGACACTAATTGACAGTTAGTCTGACACAGCTCTTACTTCTCCAGCTGTCAGGAGTTTGTCTGGAGGGACACCACACATCTCTCACTCACCTCACCAAAATCAAATATTTCCCTCTCCCCATGACCAATTCTTACCAAAAACTACCATTGGGTTCCTATGGCAACCATAGCCCTACATGTTGTCTAAACAAGCTGTCACCCAAATTTTAGCTTGGTAATGCCACGTTCAGAGTTGCAAACCTGTCTCTCACATATTTCCCTGGCTGCACATTGTGTGGTGTGTGCGTGCATGTGTGCGTGTTGCTTCAACAGTATATTACAACATGACGACAAACTGTTTGTTATATCAACATCATGTGGAGCATCACAAGCATATACACAGACCGTCAAACATAACAACAAAACTGGACAGAGATAACATCTCATACAATGCTCCTTATGAAGAAATTTGATCGTGAAAACATTTTCTTTCAATGTCACCATAGAGGTTAAAAAACCGCCAGACAGTTTAACCACCCCCTATCCCTATCCCCCCCCCCCCCCCACTCCCATTCTTGCAACAATAAAAAAGAGCAAAAAAGAAGGAAAAAATTGTGGAGCATGATTATTTTCTCATACTAAGTCACACATTCACCCCCTCCTCACACACTCCCCCTCCCACACACTACCCCTCCCACACACTACCCCTCCCACATACTACCCCTCCCACACACTACCCCTCCCACACACTCCTCTCACACACTCCCCTCCTTCCACACACTACCCCTCCCACACATTACCCCTCCCACACACTCCTCTCACACACTCCCCTCCTCCCACACACTACCCCTCCCACACACTACCCCTCCCACACACTACCCCTCCCACACACTCCTCTCACACACTCCCCTCCTCCCACACACTACCCCTCCCACACACTCCTCTCACACACTCCCCTCCTCCCCACACTCCCCCTCCCCACACACCCCCCACACACACTCCCCTCCTCCACACACTCCCCTCCTCCACACACTCCCCCTCCCCACACTCCCCCTCCCCACACACTCCCCCCCACACACTCCCCCCGCCCCACACACATCACAGACACACTTGTGAATGCTACTATCATGACTAGCAAAGGTGTCCCACCACATGTCATTGCAAATAGTTTTTAAAAACGTACAAAAATGTCATGCCAGATGTGAGCTAATGAGTCATGTGCATTATCAACTGGTACAGAACTCCCGAGTAGAGTTGAGATGAGGTCATCATCCAAGATGGCCGTCCACATGCCCTTACATATGCTAATACATACATGGAACTCCAACTACTTGTGCAGAAGATGCTGCTATATACGAGCATGTTGTCATATGCATATTATCTCACACACAAACACGATGATACCATTTCCTCTTCCATTGTGTATGGATCTCATCTCACCTAGCCATGGAGGTGTCGTGTTCTCTTATCAGCTTGATCCAGTGCTTCAGTTCAGACCTGCCATAAGCCTCTAAATACGCCTGCAGGGTATAGCACCAATGAGCATAAGCCATCATGCATCTCTTAGTACAACACACTTTAAACTGCTGGCCACTATATTCTATCACATGTAATTGTGCATGCATATGATTTATCTCAAATTATACATCTTGAGTTCACTTTTCTCCACACAAATGTTGTAACTATTGGAGCAATCACATGTGCATCTGCCTTAACTTAAATTTGTCCCCCCCCCTCCCCTCTTCCATAAAAAAAATTAATAATTTTTTTTTTTAATTAGATTAAGCCTTTTACACTCAGCTACAATGTACACTACACTGCATTCAGACTTACGATTAAGTCCTCTTTGAATCCAGAGGTCATCTTGGTTTGGTCACTTATTGAAGATTCGTCCATTCTCTGGAACACAGGACTCACCCACATCCTGCAGGCAGGCATGCATGTGTGGATGCAAGGGCAATGACAAGGAAAAATACTAATTCCCCAGGGAGATAAACATTATTAAAAGCTTTCTACATGATCTGTAAGTGCAACACATATAGGCAAGAGCTTGTCATTATTGAGCATTTTCTTACAGATTAAAGAATGGTTCCTTAATATCCTCAACACAATACAAACAAAATAAATTATAATTCATTAATGTTCACTTAGCCAGCAGAGGTGAGTGGCTTGAAACCAAGGCAACCAGTCACAAGATACAATGATTTCATATATTTAGGATGGAGGTAATTTATAAGCTTTCATCTTCCAATCATGTGTAAAGCTAGGTTGGTGCAGCTGGAAGCAAACAAAAGCCTTCCTTGCATTCTCCTCAAACTTATTTTTTCCTTCTGAAAAACATTTATGCATTAATTTTCGAAGATATGTGTGTAATTATGTTTCAGTTTGCTGCTATAACAATCATGGAAATTGGATAAAGCAATTGAGACCTTGTGCGGCTGTGGCTCTATTGGTGCTCATGGCTGTTAGAAGGATCATATAGAGAGATATCTTAATCCAGTGGCCCATCTTGAACATGGTTCAATGCAAAACCTTTCCTACATGATACCATAATAGTGTTATTACAGTTTAGCAATGGATTGAGGAGAACAGTTCAGGGGTATGCACAGCTTCAAGGAGACCCGACCTCATCCTTACAGGTACCTGGAGGAGGAGCTAGGTTTGTGGCACAGATAAAGTTAGCAATGAAATTAATAGTATTGCAGTTGACGACATATTTGCACAAATCAATACTCGAAACAGTTTGAGCAAGTTGTGAGCACTAATTATGCAAGATATATTTCATCCCCCAAAAAACCATATAGGTGTCACTTGCAATACCCACGAAGCATGGTTCCCCATGAATCGTGGGGAAGGGGAACCAAAATTGTAGCCGCAGACACCAGACCTCTCCGAGGAAGGTGTAGTCTGACAGACTAAGGTAAAGTATGTTGTGCAGAATGTGCTAGACTTATTAAGGATAGATTATTCAGCAAGCATACGATTACTAAGTTGCAAGTGATGGATCAAATATTGGCACAGTGTTACAGAAACATTCACACAGAGTCTGTGCTCAATGACAAACAATTTATGCCAGCATACTTGTTTCAGAAAGAAGCAATTTAAAGTAATATTTATGTGGATTTTTAGAAAAAGAAAATGTTTTTGGAAGTTTTGGGGCGACAGCCAGGGAGGGTGGGATATTCCCCGGAGAGTGGGATATTCCAGGGAGGGTGGGATATTCCAGGGAGGGTGGGATATTCCAGGGAGAGTGGGATATTCCAGGGAGGGTGGGATATTCCAGGGAGGGTGGGATATTCGTGGGATATTCCAGGGAGGGTGGGATATTCCAGGGTGGGTGGGATATTCCAGGGAGGGTGGGATATTCCAGGGAGGGTGGGATATTCCAGGGAGGGTGGGATATTCCAGGGAGGGTGGGATATTCCAGGGAGGGTGGGATATTCCAGGGAGGGTGGGATATTCCAGGGAGAGTGGGATATTCCAGGGAGGGTGGGATATTCCAGGGAGGGTGGGATATTCCATGGAGGCAGGTTCTTTCCACGGAAACATTTC
>OZ017782.1:2805549-2862884 GCA_963969325.1 Lycopodina hypogea
GAGAAAACGAGAGGATTGTGGAACAGAATGTTTACTATTGTTATTATTGATGTGGTTTATTGTTGTTTGTGACTTACAGCGAGGAGTTTGACGTTTGGATATGCCCGCATCTCCTTCTGGACCTCAACTAACATTTGTCTCTTGTCTCCCATGACAACCAAGATTGGAGTATTTCTGAGAACAAAAAATATATATATATAGTTGCTTGCTTTTTAATTAGACAATTTGGAGACGAGGAGGAAGGGATACAACCCAACAACAAACAGTATAGTGATTTGGTTGCACTATAAATATTCATGAAGTTATTCCAGTTATAGTGATCTTAGAATAATCTGTCCACACCAAGCTGAATGGGAAGAGGTTTAGCTACTTATTTCTTTCTAAAATAAAATAATAATAATAATAATAATAATAATAATAATAATAATAATAATAATAATAAATAAATAAATAAAATAATAATATAATAAGCTATCAATGGTGCCATCACTATATGCCATCACAAACAGTAACATTATAGTCACCCTCTCGAAACAAACAGGCCAGAAATGGTTAGGTATAACGTAACGTTGTCATAACTCAAATCTTAGTAATTAACACAGGAATCACACAGGAACATTATGATATAAACATTGAATTGTGTCTAAATGCATGTGACCTCCATATGTATATATCACCTCTTGCCCTCTGGGTATTGCTGCAGCATCCAGTGGATGTCGAAGAGATAGTTGAACTATGGGATGTCAATACTGTAAAATAAACACCACTGCAGCACAGAATGACATCACTCTTATACTTTGCTATGCACTGCACTAGCACAGGAAGTGATGCAGATCAAACTTCCTCAAAGTAGGAAGTTACTATGTACATATACTGCGCACCTGAACAGAGTTCACAAGGTCACCCATAGAAAGAATATCTGGACAAACAAACCAAAAAACAAATGAAAATATTAATGAAGATTAAGAGGTAGAATGTAACAAACACACACACGCGCGCACGCACGCACGCACGCACGCACGCACGCACGCACACACACACGCACGCACACACACACACACACACACACACACACACACACACACACACACACACACACACACACACAGTAAAATTTTAATGTAAACACTATTAGCAAATATATATCTTGTTTAGGCAGGCTCCAAAATTACCACAGTACCTTGTAATAAATCATGCCATTCAAATATGAATAACTAATTGTCTGATTAGAGTCGATACGAAGGGTGTGCATGAATAAAAACAAGTCTATAAACCACGCCAATGCTCACTGTATTGATACTTGGCTTCAACCCAAACATTCATAAAACTTGTGTATGACGCATTTTTGCTCATTGATGAAAAGCAAACAACAGCATAGATGAGAGGATGAGCAGGCTTTAGTTAAGCACTCCCATGCAATAGAACGTCACAAAGGCCATCAAGAAGTTAGCAATGAAGAGAAACTGTACCAGAATTAAACCTTTTTCTATTTAAAACAGGCATATTATAAATACTAGCGCAAAACCCGCTCCTTTGGTGAGCTGTGGTCACAAGAGTGTTTGCTTTGAAGACATGTTGTAGAGTTTTAATACAAAAGTTATCTTGTGATTAGGTCAAAGCATTTTTTAGAAGTACCATTTTTGACATTTTTAGTCTTACACACAAATAGAAAGAGGTGTGGCCAGATGGGACCCACCCCATGTTATTCGCAGTCAAGTTGTGTCTGCTCGCCAAAGTTTTAGGCCTGTAGCTCCTTTCTTTTTTCTAGCAAAAATACCATTTTTGGTCTTTCTTCTTTTTTTTTGAATACAGAAAAGGGTGTGGCCATATAAATACGCTTATAACATTCCCCTGGTGACATTAATCTAAATATATTGGTTTGTGGGTCTAGCTGCATTCTCTTTTTTGCCAAAAGTACCATTTTTTAGCTATCTTTTAATACCGAAAGGGGTGTGGCCATATAGATAAGCTTATGATGTTCCCCTGGGGACACTGATTGGACCCACCTCATGTTATTCGCAGTCAAGTTGTGTCTGCATGCCAAAGATTTAGGCCTGCAGCTCCATTCTTTTTTCAAGAAAAAGTACCATTTTTGAATACAGAAAGGGGTGTGGCCATATAGATATGTTTATGACGTTCCCCTGGTGACACTGATTCCAAATATATATGGATTTGTGGGTCTAGATCCATTCTTTCTTGGCAAAAATACCATTTTAGGCTTCTTTTTTTTTTTAACCAGAAAGGGGTGTGGCCATATAAACATGCTCAAGGGTGATACTGATTCTAAATATATATATGGGTTCGTGGGACTAACTTCAACTGTCAAAGCGTGAATCGCGGATACATGGACAAACAGACAGACAGACTATTCATACTTCATAGTACAAATATATTTGTGTATATGTGCATATATACATATTACAAACAGACCCAATTATCCCTCTATGCTCCATGCGTGTAATGTATTCATGACATTTAAATATTATTATTTACATTTATCTGTACATATTCAGATTAAAAAGTGAACCTTTGATCCCAAGAGCCACAGCACCTCCATTATGTTCATCACTGAGACCAAATACTTTAGTCAAGTGAAAATAGGGTGAAGGAAATGGGTAGTGATCATCACCACTATTTTCAATACTGGTTGATGGCTTCGACTTTACTGAAGGTCTGCCTTCCCCTTCATCCTGCCTCACTGCTTCAAAATCATGCTCATGATTGTCATTTGCACCTCCTGCACTAGTCAACCTTGGCCTCTTAGCACTGGGGAGAACTTCCTCCTCTTCTTCATTATTGTACTTGGTTCCTCCTATTTGTATAATTCCCATAAAATGGCAACAGAATACACATAAATAATTATTCCACACCTGGATGAGAAAATTCTCCGAAGTGAGTGGGATTCTTACGGTAACACCTCTCTCCGTAGGGACATTCAGGTTTGTCCCTATTCATGTTATGTTTCAAAAGCAGGTAGAGAATAAGATTAAGTCAGTTTGTTGACCCTTTACCATCAAGTAAAATATCTTCATTAGGAGACATGCACGTATTGAACCACACTGTCCACACATTCTCTGATTCGTTCCTGCTCAGCTTTCTTTCTCTGCCCCCAATCTGAATCCTAGCCTGTCATCTACCCTGGACTGGTTGTTTACACCTGGAGATGGTCAACCTACCCCTAACATTTTCTGCTGGAATTGGAAATCCATGATCCTGCTTGCAAATGACATCTCTGCTACTGTCTGGGTCCACTTGTTTTTTTAAATCCCCCTTCTGCTGAATTCATGTTATAAACCTTTAGTCCAAGTGATTGTGATGGTTACCAAATAAGTGAATGGTAGGTTCAGTTGTTCTTACCTTATTTTATTATTATTTTTTTAACCTTTATTTATTTATTTTTATTCTTTTTTTCCCTTCCCCTTTCTTTTTTATGTTAAAGCTATATTTTGATTGGCTGGAAATTTCCAGTCTTGTTTTTTTAGTTGGTTTGTTCTTTTTGGTCTTGGTTTTCTTTTGGTGATATTGTAGAGATTATAAGGAGAACCAAACAATGTTATTGTTTTTTGTAGAAACGTTAAAATGTTTTGTCTTTTTTCTCTTCTTCCCTCCCCAATTTTTTTTTTTTTTTTTTTTTTTTTTTTTTGTGAACCAGCTACCTTAGTCACTATTTACTCTTTCATTTTACCAAGTCCCAATATGAATTGGTTCTTCTTTTTTTTTTTTAAGTAATAAAAATAGAAACCCTTTGGGGGGGGGGGGGGGGATTATATATATATATATATACATGACACACAGTAGTAGGAGCTCCATGCACTGCTTTACCCATTACGAGCTAGCTGGTTTGGTTTGTTCTCCAATAACCAGCAGCATGGTCCAGTCCAGTGATTTGTTTCAAATTCAATGCATGCCCCTCATTCACTCATTTTGAAGGTTTTTATTCCTTCTTTCATTATACATTCTACAACACTTAGTGATCAAAGCTACAATTTTTTCAATTGTAATACAAGCATATATCATTGTAGATACCTCATACATGCATTTGAACTATTTATCATCAGAGACAATGTCCATCAGTGGCTCTCTTAGCACCCCAGGGCAGTACTGGTTTGTTTGGTGGTGGTCCATGAACAGTGCTGAATATGTTACTAAAGTGGTAGGAGAGAGATTACCAGTTAGATTTGACTTCTCTTGTGGAGTCCCTGCCTGACTGTACTTCCTTTCGGGACAATTTTCAGGAGGTAGGTCCAACTTTTCAAAAATTCTTTCTTTCTTTGATGTGGAAAAGCGATAAACACACCAGAGCACAACATATGTGTAGGCGTGATAAATAATAATTGCAAGGAACATCAGAAAAGCAGGAGCCATGATGATATTCACTGACACCTGGATGTTGAATGATATTGGGATGCCATTTGTGTTTGTTGAATAAAGTCCAATTGCATGAAGTATGATGAGGTTGCATAAGAAAAATAATTCTAGGTAATTCAATATCCTGTTCTTGTACGGCATTATAACAGCTTGCACAATGGTGAAACAGACAAACAGAGAGGTAATGAGAAGAACTAGTAAATACGGTCTATTGCATAGTGCAGCATACCCCATGTATGCAATAATGAGCACACATAGCCTTAACCCAAACCAGAATCTATATCTGTCCTTGTACGGAGCACAATAAGCATCCACAAACGGTTTGAACCGGTTCAGATTTGTAAGTCTGTACCGTAAAAAAAACTTGATCCCAGAAAGAAAAACTGTGTAAGGGATTAGAAAGAGGAAAAGGGTTAAGACAGCCAAGAAAAAGACAGGTGCATGTTGTACAGAACAATAGTCTACACTTCCATCAAAGTACCAGACCTGCCTTGACACTGTGGTATTGCTATCTTCAAGCTCAATAACCAAGTCTGTATACAACATAATGTCAACGACAACTCGTAGTAATTTGGAAAAAGATAGATAGATCAGAGTAGCCATGACTGGTACAGCAGAGTGAGAAGTTATGTTTGAGATGAACTGAAACTGCCTGCTTAAGCCAACGATGATAAGCAAAACACACCCAAGACAAATAGGGACTGAAAAACTGAGGTACGTTGCATGGATAGCAGTCATTCCATTGTAAAAGCACATGGGAAATCCCAGCTCTAGGTTGAGCATAGACACAAAAATATTCAGCCAGGAAGTAGATTCATAACTGAGAAAGAAGAAGTTGTTGATGTTTAGAATGTTTGCATAGAATATCACTCCAGTAATGGTTCCTGTGGTCACAGTCAGTTGAAGAAGAAAGAGGAGGACTACACAAATCACACCTATGGCAGCATATAGAGGAATAGTGAGGAGCCATAAATGGGAGCATTCTAAACACATTGGATGCCCAATAACAGTACTCATATTTTTGGAACATTGCCCGCATACTACTCCAGATCTGTTGAATTTACAGATGCTCTCAAAATCACTATAATGTACATCCTGCTGTAGTTCACAATACATATTAAAACAGTGGAGTGCATATCCCAGGAGCTCTTTGGAACCATTTGAGCGATCAGAAACAAGTCCAACCCATGAAGTGAAACTAGTTTTGGTCATAATTCCACTGTTGATATCGCAATTGAAACTCCGATTCTTTAGGAGAGGACTGCAATTGCAAATTCCTGAGGAGGATAGCTTGAATCCCAAAGGACATTCTTTCAATACAAGGTAAACATATACATAGCTTTTCTGTTCTGAAGGAGAAATTGCTAATAATCCTTTTGGATATTTATCATTGTGAACAGAGATTGTGAAGTTGAGAAGAGTACAGTGGTGGCTACGGAGCAAAACAATATCCTCGCCAAATCCCAAACTCCAGTCAACATTTTGTATTACCTTGGAGTCAATACGTCTTAGGAGAGTGTTGTAAACTGAAGAGAACACAGGATTATAAATCTCATCCACTACTATTATATTAACAGAAAATGTCTGCCCTGGGAATACTGATATAGGTGATGTCTTATGGGCATCCCAACAAGTCAGTGCAGCTTTGCTTGTATTCATTACATCTCCGTTACAAATGCAAGCATTGTTAGGAGTTGAGGACATCTCCGATAACCCATTGTTAACCTTGTTTGTAAACTTAAACGTACTGTCATAAACCATGGAAACATTGGATACCCTAATTCGAGGAGTTATGCGGTTACTGCAAGAGTAGAGTCTCTCCATATAAATGGAGTTTCCAGCAAAGTGTGCCGAATTGTTATTAAACTCGATGGTGATGTTCATCAAAGTTATGTTATCAACAGAGTACACATTATGAGTATGATATTGAAGCACACAAAACTCATTTACCAACTGTACAGAGCCTAGTGCCCCACCAGTAATTGCACTGTTGTTGGAAAAGGAAGCATTGAGAGGCTCATCAAACCACAACATTGAATCAGTTAAAAGCATAACGACAGCACCAATGGCCCACTTTGAGGCAACTGTGTTTGTAAATAGCATTTCTCCCTTGAGAATGAGATCGGAAGACTGCAGTAAGAAGATCGGACCAACGAGATTCTTGAAGTGACATCTTTCTTTGCTGGTTCCATGAAGGATCACACTATTAACATTTACAAATGTCAGCAATCCATTATTTTTTTCAATATCATAGTAACTACTATAAGTGTGCTCATCAATTAGCCGAATATCCTTCATTTCGACCTGCAGACCTGCTTGATAAAGTGCTAAAACATATAGAAGCTTCGTTGTGATATTGGTCCACACATCTTCCAAATATAGAGTACATCTACCTAATATGGATAATCAAACATATTAACACAGTAAAAAGTAATTAGTAACTACAGTAACAACAACTTTTAATCTCTTTTCTATGCTAACCTTGTGATCCAGGGAAATGTGTCAGAGTGACACAAGCATTTTTCACATCACTATCTGCAGAACAGCTGAAGGAAGAATTGATTAAAGAAACACACTTAGAGTTTCTACTTTGACTGTTAAACAGCATTTGAATGGTAATATCATCTGCAACATAGTTTTTTCCTTCATTTACAGGATAATTATGCCAAGTGAGAGTGTTGTTGGAAAAGTGACAGTTTTTGAAGATTAGTTCTCCTAAAGAAGAAGATGGAGTGGTTATAACAGCTAAGACTGCACCAAAACATAATCCACGGTTATTGGTAAATTTACTATTCAAAACCTTCACATATGCCTTGAATGATCTCTGGGCTTGGACTATAGTTAACGCCCCCACATCTGGCATAACATACGACTTGCCTAATGGTTCTATAAAGCCAGTAAAAACATCATAAATGCATGTCAAGGAATCGAAGTTATCAGATGCCTTGTTTATTGCATAGTGGTTATAATCAAAGTTGGAATCCTTGATTAATACTCTGCTGTCCTCCTCTATCATAATGCCTGAATCTACAAACACCAAGACAATTCCTCTGACTCCACATGTATACTTAAACTCAGGCTTTTCACATATAGTGGCATTGAGTGGTAGGTGAGGATCATCTTTTCCATTCACAGAAATACCTTCCAAAATGGAGTGACCCCAAAGATTAATTCCTGCAAAAGCATATCCACTGTTGACAGAAAAACTAACATTGATCAGTGAAAAATTAAAGCAGAAAGTGCACAAAATGATAACTGCTTGTCCCTCACTGAAGAAAAACAAAGAGCTATTGCTAAAGTTTAGGCTCCCTCCACAACCAACAAAGTTGATATTTTTTATAGTGAGTGAGTGAGTATTGTGGAAGATGAATGCTGTGGATGAAGCGTTTTCACCCTTCCTAGAGCACCAGATTGTCGGCCTTGTTTCAGGTAAACCCTGAATGGTCAGGTTAACTGCATTTTCCACATGGCAATTCTTGTTTATGCTGAGATCTTCATCCCCTATCAAGCACAAAGTTCTGTTTACCAGTGGACTGCTAGCATTGCAAATATCTGTTATAGAATCCTTTCTTGGCTTACACCCCTCAACAAATTGCAGAGCTATAGCAGGTAATATGAAACAGAGCAAATGCACGAAAGCAACCATAGCTAGAGTTGGACTTTTCTGAGTCAGCAGTAATGTCCAAATTAATGATCTCAGCAATTATGGTCAAGTTCCGGTAGTGGTGTGGTTAATGATGTAACTTTTTTTTCTCTCTTTTTTTTGGGGGGGGGGGGGGGGGGGGGTTTTTTTTTGGTTTTTGGCTTGCTATACAAGTGACTTTTGCCAGTCCCTCAGCTGAATAATTAATTGTCCATCCAAATTCTACAAATTGTAATATTCTTAATATGATGATGGTATGGTAATGATGGATCATGACATAGTGAAGAAGAAGAAGATGGTAATGATTGTTGTCTTGTAACAGTGGTGTTAGTTCATCATCAGTGTTCTTATTATTGATACCAGTGTTCCTGCTGCAGCTTCACTGCATGGTATTTTCATTGATGAAGTAGGAAATATTATATGAAATGAATGCAAGATTTGCTGATAGCAGCTTGGATGGAACATGTAGATGCAAGCTTTTATTTATACTTTTACAATAATATCTGTTGGCCAAACCACACCCATAACTATACCCATGGGAGGGTAATAACACTCCTGGTCATATGGAGACATTTTAAATTTCAGCCTGTGGGTGTATCTATGGGTTAGGTTTGGCCATTCTGTTAAATCATACTCACCTGTACCAATCACATCCACACTGGCAAGAAGGTTATAACACTTTTAACACTTTGAATATGATCCTCCTCAGCTGTTCTCTAATTTAAGCAGTGATTGGGGCACACCCAGTTGCAACCAAGTTACACGAGTATTGCCATGATGATTCATTATTCATCTCCTGAAAACTACAAAGCCTCCCAAATGAATGAATTATTGAGCCAGGCAAGTCACCTTGGCGAGCCCAGGTTGTTGCTACAAAAGGTTAAAACCACAAGAAGCAGATGGTCATTGTTTACTGCCAAACTATCAATAAGTTTACTTTGCTGAATGTTTTTCCCCCTTCCCCATATAAATGATTAGATAAATGATATAACTTAATACAGGGTCTTCTCCATTATAAATGATTAGCTAAATACCATAGCTCAATACAGTGTCTTCAGCACTATTGATCTTTGCAGTGCATACCACCAAATCCTTCTCAGAAGGAGTGAAACCCTTACACTGCTTTTGAGGTGAGCAATGGCTTGTACCAATTCACTCATGTTCCTTTTTGCTGTCAATAATGATGTTGCATTTTTTTTCAATGGGAAATGATCAATTTTGTACATAAGGAAAAATTAGTTTGAGATTTCCCTTATTAGGACAATATTACCATATGTGGAAAGTATCCTGAATGCTTGAAACCTCTCCAAGTATTCCCTGTTCTTAATTATGCAATGATGCTCAGTGGATGCAAAGGGCATTTTTCTTACTACTCTCAATGGATTCCTGGGTTTTAAGACAGGATGAGACCAATAAACAGCTGCAAAGCATTCTCCTTGTCTTGCAGCTGTTGCAGCCTTCAAAAGCCTCAAGAATAGTATAGCCAAGTCAATCATGACAGTTATAGATGAAAAGATACCTTTTGAAGTAAGTAGTAGCTGGGAAACTACACCTGGCTAGCTACACTTAGGCCCATTCTCCTCAAATATCATTTTCCAGTAAATAAGATGGAACCTCTGGTCAATGAGGTAGAGCTTATTGAAGAAAACCCTAATTATGTTCACATTCGCTATCCTAATGGCCGAAATACGACTGTCTCTACAAAGCAATGAGCACTGTGTGGTGAACGAATGGAATAGATACTCAAGTATCAGTACAGCCTAGACATTCTTTTGAGCCCTCAAGTACTCCACCAATGCCTATCTTCCCACTGAGATGGAGCAAATTCCTGCACTATTAAACTCACCAACCCATGATGTACTTCTGTGGAAATAAGAACCCATTCATTGCCCTGTGGATTGTCTTACCTATAGAACACTTCAGAAGTGGATTAAATGTAGTAATCCTGAATGAACCCCAAAGTACTCCTAAAGGGACCTTGGATGAACCTTCTACTCTCACTTAATTATAGGTCACATGACACTATACCTAGTCATAAATTATACTCTCATTACCTCCTGTAATTGTCAATCATGTTCTAGGCCTCTATTTGAGATCTAGCTGAATAAAGCCTTTTCTTTCTAACAGTTATCTTTATTACAACTTATATAATTATTAATTTATTATGCATTTGCAGAGACCTGGTGACTGATATATTTTTGTGTGTGTCACAAGTTCATGGTCTTTGGGTTGTGTTTGATTGAGCTAAGGCTGAAGTTGTTATTATTAATATTATTTCTTGGATAACTTACATAATAAGTAAATACATCACATGAACAACTTGTGATTTTGTAGTTGTGTGACTATTTTAAGTACCAGAATTTTTTTTTAATTTTTATTCTTATTCAGCAAAGTCCTCTCTTTTCCCCCCATTTTGGTTACCTTTTAAAGACAAAGAATATGTACCAAAAAATAAATTTACTTGATAACTTCTTCTGAAAAGAAATTTTTACTTGGCCTAACTTTTCTTCTTTTTTTAAGCTGCGTTAAAGATAAAACACACTGATCAACTAAATGCTTGTTTGTAATCTAATTATTTTTTCTTTTTTTATTTATACATAACTATCCAAAATGGTCAGTTCTACTCTATCTACTTAGAAGTGAAGGAAGAAAATGACTAAAGTATAGGTAAAAACATTAATAAGGGAGGAGTAACTGCAGCAGTTTCAAATGCACAGAAAACCTGCAATATTCTTGGGAATAGTAGGAATACCTCGAGTAGTAAACAAATATCTAATCAGCACAGTTGCTCTGATAGCCCATTACTGCATTACTGCAGACAGTTCAGAAAAATTTATAATTGTGGCAACAAACTAAGCTGAGTAATGCATTTTAATACAAATATTGACAAAATGGCACTACTTGTACTCAAATTATTATCAATTTTAATGTCCTAGTGAGTGTTATAATTTTCTTACAAGTGCCCCCCCCCCCCGAACCTCAGCTGGTTTTATTGAAAATATATAATATTTAAATTGTCATAATATACACTAGTGTACATAATAATATAGTGTATTAAAACATGCTATCAGGACCTAATGATTATCTGAGTCATCCTCTAGCAATGGTTCTCTAAGCTGCCCTGGGCAGTATAGATTTGACTTGTGTGGGCTCATGAGCACTGCTGAATATGTCATAAAAGATGTAGGAGAGAAATTTCCAGTTAGGTTTGACTTTTCACTAGGAGTCTCTGTCTCACAGTATATCTCTTCAGAACAATTTTCAGTAGAAATGTCCAACTTTCCATGAAATAGTTCTTCCTTCGATTTGTAAAAGCGATGAACACACCAGAGCACAACATGTGTGTAGATGTGATAAATAATAATTGCAAGGAACAACAGAAAAGCAGGAGCCATGATGATGTTCACCAATACCTGGCTATCCAAAGATACCTGGATGCCATTTGTGTTAGTGGAGTAAAGTCCAACAGCATGGAGTATGATACAGTTGCATAAGAAAAACAACTCAATGCAATGCAAAACTATACTTTTATAGGGCATAATGACAGCCTGCAAACTTGTAAAGCAGACAAGCAAACAGGTAATGAGTAAAACCAGTAAGCAAGGTGAATTACTTAGCACAGCATATCCCATGAGTGCCACAGTCAATACACACAGCCTTAACCCAAACCAGTATCTATATCTGTCCTTGTACGGAGCACAATAAGCATCCACAAAGGGTTTGAACCGGTTCAGATTTGTAAGTCTGTAACGCACAAAAATCTTGATCCCAGAAAGAAAGACTGTATAAGGGATTAGAAAGAAGAGGAGAGTTATGATGGCTAAGAGAAAAAGAATTAAGTGTTGAACAGAAAAATACTCTACACTAGCATCAAGGTACCAGACAGATCTTAGCTCAGTGTTATTACGATCATCAATCTCAACAATTAAGTCTGAAAACAACATACCATCCACCACCAGGCGAAGAAGTTTGGAGAAAGACAAATAGATCAAAGTAGCCATGACTGGTACAGCAGAATGAGAAGTAATGTTTGAGATAAACTGAAACTGTCTACTCAAGAAAACCATGGCGAGTAAAATAACCCCAAGAGAGATAGGGACCATAAAACTAAGGTATGCTGCCTCAATAGCAGTCATGCCATCGTAGAAGCACATTGGGAAGCCAAGATCTAGATTAAGCATAGATACGAAGATACTTAGCCAGTAAGTTGAGTCATAGCCAAAAAAGAAATAGTTATTGATACTTATAATGTTTGCATAGAATATCACTCCAGTGATGGTTCCTGTGGTCACAGTCAATCGAAGAAGAAAGAGGAGGACTACCCAAACCACACCTATGGCAGCATACAGAAGGATAGTGAGGAGCCATAGATTGGAGCATTCCTGACACTTAGGATGTCCAATAACAGTACTCAAGTTTTTTAAGCACTTTCCACATATTACTCCGGACCTGTTAAACCGACAAAGGCTGTCGAAGTTTGTAAAATTTACAAATATCTTCTGTTTACAATAATGTATGGAACAGTGGGAGGCATATGCCATAAGTTTAGTGGAGTCATTGGAGCTATCAGGGGCAAGTCCAACCCATGAAGTGAAATCAGCTTTGGTAAAAGTACCATTATTGATACTGCAATAGATTTTTTTTTCTGCTAGGAGAGGGCTACATTTGCAACCCCCAGAAGAAGATAGCTTGAACCCCAGAGGACATTCCTTCAATGCAATTGAAAGATATACATAGTTTTTCTCTTGGGAAGGATAGATGGCTAATATTCCTTCTGGATTTTTACCACCATGTAAAAAGATTGTGAAGTTGAGGCGAGAACAATTGTTGCCACGCAGTAACACAGCATCCTCACCATCTCCCAAACTCCAATCAAAATTTTGTATAAATTGAGAATCTACTCTTTTTCGTAGAAGAGTGTTGTAAACTGTGGAGAAAACAGGATTATAAATCTCATCCACTACTATTGCATTAACAGAAAAAGTTTGCCCTGGGACTATCAATATGGGTGATGCCTTGTAAGGATCCCAACAGGATAATGCAGCTTTGCTTGTATTAGTTGCATCTCCATTACAGATGCAAGCTTTGTTTGGGGTTGAGGACATCTCTAGTAGTCCATTGTTAACTCTTTTTGTAAATATAAATGTGCTGTTATACACCACTGATACATTGGATGCCCTGATTCGAGGAGTTAAGCGGTTGCTGCAAGAGTACAGCCTTTCAATACAAATTGAGTTTGCAGCCAGGTGGGCAGAATTGTTACTAAACGTAATAGTGATGTTCATCAAAGTTATATTATTATCAGAATACGTATGATGAGTTTGGTACTGAAATACACAAAATTCACTTACCGAATCCACAGATCCTATTGCTCCACCAATAATGGCTCTGTTATTGCAAAATAGTGCATTGAGAGGTTCCACAAACCACAGCGTTGAATCAGCCTGAAGCATAATGGCAGTCCCAACAGCCCATTTTGAAGCAACTGAGTTAGCAAATTGCATTTCTCCAGTGAGTAACAGACTGGAAGACTGCATTTCTCTTTGCTGGTTCCATGAAGTGTTACTCTCTTGATATTAAAAAAAGTAAGCAATCCATGATTCGCTTCAATATCATATAATGCACTTGAAGCATGCTCATTGATTAATCGTATATCTTTCATTATAACATTTAGACCATTATTATAAAGGTCTGAGACATAGAGAAGCTTAGTTGTGACATTGGTCCAAACATCTTCCAAATATAGAGAACATTTACCTAACATGGATAATGAAACATTTTTACTCAATAACTGATTATAAATTGGTAACTACAGTAATAACATCAAAAAAAAAGTTAGAAAAAAATGCACTAACCTTGTGATTCAGGGAACTGTGTTACAGCGATTCGAGAATATTTTAAGTTCTCATCTATAGAGCTGGTGAAGGCAGAATTGATTAAAGAAACACACCGACAATTGCCACTTTGATTGAGAAACTTCATTTGAATTGTGATATCCTTTGCAAGGTAGTTTTTCCCTTGATTTGATAGAAACCATGATGGAGAATTATTTGAAAAGAGACAGTTCAGGAAGATCAATTGTCCAGGTGAAGAGAATGGTGTGTAAATAACAGCTAGAACTGCACCAAAGCATAATCCATAGTTATTGGTAAAATTACTACTGAATATACTTACTTGTACATTGAATGACTTTTGATTTTGGATTATAGTTAGTGCCCCCACATCAGGCATGGGGTATGGCTCATCAAACGATTCTATGAATCCATTAAAAATATCCTCAATACACTTCAAGGAAGTGACATTTTCTGATATCCTGTTGTGTGTATAATAGTTGTAGTCAAAGCTGGAGTTCTTTATTTGTATTGTGCTGTCCTCTATCTTCTTATCTGAATCTACAAACAACAAGAGGACTCCTCTGACTCCGTATGTGCACTTAAATTCAGGCTGCTCACATATGGTGGCATTGAATGGTAGGTGTGGGTCATCTTTCCCGTTCACAGTGATGCTTTCTAAAACTGAATGTCCCCAAACATTAACTCCTGCAAATGCGTATCCATTGTTGACAGAAAAATTAACATTAACAAGTGAGAGGTTAAAGCAGAAAGTGCACAATATAACAGCTGCTTGTCCTTCACTGAAGAAAAACAAAGAGCTATTGCTGAAGAACTTCCTGTCATCCTCAGTCAGGATTCCACCGCAGCCTACAAAGTTGATATTTTTAATAGTGAGTTGGTAAGTATTATTGAAGGTAAATGCTGTGGATGAAGCTCTTCCACTCTTTCTGGAGCACCTGATTGTTGACCTAGTTTCAGGTGAACCCTGGATGGTCAGATTAACTGCGTTCTCCACTCTGCATTTCTGGTTCACGGTGAGAGTTTCATCCCCTGTCAGAGTTAGGATACTGTTTTTGAGAGGACTACTCACATTGCAAATGTCTGTAATTGAGCCATTTCTTAACTGTGTCCTGCCCATGGTCTGCACAGCCATTAAAAGTATTATGACGTGAAACAACTGGAAGATAGTAGCCATAATAACGTAGCTCTGGGTCCGACCTTCCCCAGCAACCAAAACTGACAGCAGTGCAATACGCCCCCACCGCCTGGATATGTGATGTAATTCATGATTTTTTGGGGGCTTATTTGGTCCACTCCTTAAACTTTCTAAATTAGCTATCATTGTTCAACCCAGTGAGTAGCTTGGAACTCAGGAGAGAGGGTGGCCTATATGTATGAACACAGGTTGCAGCCACACATGCAGCTTTAAAATTGTTAATTCCAAAAAAATTATAATCCATGAATGACTTTTTTGTGTGCCATGTCTATCCATCAGCATTCAACAAAAAGAAGAAAAAATGGGGGGGGGGCAAGAAAAGAAAGGAAAGGGAAAAGATAAAACAAAAAAAAATAAATAAAACAAACAAACAAAATAAAACATAGTTAAATCAAGATCATTTTTCTGAATTTTGAATTATGGAAAAACTAAATAACTAATAAAAAAAATTTAATTTATATCTCATTTTTTGGTTTTATTCCTGTAGTTAATTAATTGATATTAATGGGCAACTGACCATTCATTAAAAATTGAAGTAGAAAACTTTTAAAGTAACTGTGATGTAAGATCTATGTGAAATGACCAAATAGTTAAAACATTTGAAAAGTAAAATGAAATATTAACTCAAATTAAATTTAAATAATGAGGATAGTGAAGAGGAGAAAGACCCAGAGGTAACTCTGATTAAATAGTGCATAGAGTAAATCAGTTAAAAATATTTACATACAAATAAATATTCTATTATACTTAGCCAAGAATGTATCAGTAGTAATTAAGTTGGTAATGTCCAAATCATTCCGATGTATTCCTTCTGCTATATACTTGGTAAGGCAAATCTGACAAGCAGATTGGAACTGTTGAAGGGAGTCATAGAGCACTGCAGTGATGCAATTGAGGAATAAAAAATTAAAGATAATTTCATCAGAATCTACAGGCTTATAAGAAACAATGTTGACAGATAAATGAACCGATTTAGAGCCAAATCAGACCAAAATAGAGCCAAAAGAAGAGCTAAATATTAAAGGTGTTACCATACCAAAACACAAAACAAGAGCTTAATCATCACAAAATTTGGATGAATTTTTGAAAGAAAAGATCACAGAATAAACTGACTAAGTGTGTTGATAAACAGGGATGGGAACATTTATTTTCAGTTAGCAATAAAAAAATCCTGGGTTACCACCTATTTATTCTTTGCTATTTATTCTTTGCAGCTCTACATCCTTAAATTGAATGGCCCAGCATGTCTGGAGTTCCAGTAAAGGATTTTAAACTACAGCAGAACCTCAGAATTATGAACTGACAGGTCAACCAAATACCAAACTGGAAAAAAAAAAGTTGGTAAAATAGCAAAAAATATACCTGTTTTCATTAGGTTAAGAATACCCTCCACCAGAATTGCAGCTGCTGCAATGCCCTAGGCTCCTTTCACTGAGGCGTATAGGAAGGGAAAACAGCTGCAGTAAATACAATTCTGGGCTGTGGACATGAGTAAAGTAAGGAAAAAATAAAGCTGGCAGTACTTAAAATAAATTTCGAACTTCATAATTCTTCACCAAAAGGAAATAGTCATATGATAACTAAGGTGATATTCTTCCGAGATGGCTGGAAGAAGTGTAAACAGCTGAATAGTAGCAGAATACCATGCAGATAAACATGTTTGCATTCAATTACAGTATTTAAGATAAGTTCTCCCACAATATTGTTTTAGATTACTGTAATAAATCATAATTATTAAGGAGCACACCATTGGGATATCATTATTTCAGAGTTAGAACATTTCAGAGTTATGAACACTGCAGTTTCCCAAGGGGTTTGTAAATCTGAGGTTCTACTGTATTTTCACAAAATGTCAGGTATAAGAAATCATAAGGTAGATATCTAGCTTGCCTTGACTCATTCTATTCCTTAACTCTTGTTGACAATAGTAACTGTGAAAAGACTCATTCAAGTGTTGCATTGATGACGGGATGGAGAATCACAGGTACATAGGTACACATACATGTTGATCAATAATTAAAGCTCCATGGGCAGTTCACACAGTTTTATTATTGTTTTGGTGTCGAAACAACAGGAAAGGGGCAAGGGGGGGGGGGGGATACCGAGATAACCTGGTGATTGGAGTATAGCACAGTCTGTCACCACATGGAGGATAGTCTGAGATGAGTGTGCACACACAGCTGATTCTTGCAAGTCCCATCATTGAAGAGTCTTGCCATGGTCAGCAGTGCCAGAATGCAGACAATTTAGCCATATCCACTGCTTGCATGGTAGGCCAGCACCAGGAAGCTATGATGAGCTGGGTGTAGGACAGGCAGTCAGGATCATGGGTGGACCTTCATTAACACAGTCAGTCCTTGCTTTGTATGGATCAAATTCATCACAGACTAGGCATGCAGTGTGTGGCAAAACAGTTGGCATGATTTGATGAAACATTGATTGTTGGTGTTCATGGCAGTGTTAGAGACTCTCTGGTGGAGGAGATGGTCTGTGTTCTTCTTGGCTGACACAGTGAGGCTCAAAATTTGTGACTCACAGCAGATGTCAGGTGGTACAATCACAGCCAGCACAAGGAGGAATGTTGTCTCAGTTGGTTACATCAGCCAGTGACACTATGCATGGTTCTTTGACACTTGCATCCAGCATTTAAGGGTAGAGGTGTAAATTCTCCAGCTGGAACCAGCCAGGCGGCAGAGGAGATCATTTCTTTGTTCACTTTTCGCCGAATGATCTCAATGTAGTGCCTGTAAGTTAATGAGTGGTTGAGCAGCACTACATATTAGACTGGATAGTTGGTGTTTGGTATGTTATTTCCATTCACAAAGACATTGACTTGGTGCTGGCTATCATGGTTGTTGAGATGGAAAGCCGTAGTTGTGGTCTTGGCAGTACTCAATTTCAAGTGTCAGTGTACTAAATATCCATTAGGGGCAGCATGTCATGCTGAGCACCATCTCATTTTCTCCCATCTGCATGATCGTAGGCAAACTCGCACTGCCATGATTTTGTTTATGGGACATCACTGATATAGATATTAAAAAATGAGAGGGAGAGAGTGGATCACTGCAGCACACAGTTAAGGAGATGCCTCAGCCAACTCACCTGGCCATCAATAGTTCTAAATTTGAACCTTCGAGGAGTAAGGCAAGAGCTATTGGTGTACATGTACTTCCTTGATTTTGTTTGCAGGACATTACTGATATAGATGTTAAAGAACAAAGGGGAGAGAGTAGATCCCTGCAGCACATAGTTACGGAGGTGTCTCAGCCAGCTAACCTCCCCATCAATAGTTCTAAATTTAAAACTGCGATTTGTGAAGAGTCCCATGATGATGGAGACCATGTGGAAATATGTGATGATGCACAGCAACTTGAGATAGAGTTTCCAGAGCCATACTGTGTTATAAGTAACTGTTATGTCCATAAGGACCAGACCAACTATCTGTCATGCCATAAATTCAGCCCCTTGGTCAGGAGAATCACTGAATAGTGGAAGAATATAGACAGGAAATTTAAGATTCATAGAATTGGTGAAATTTTTCTCCTTAGTCAGAGAAAGAGAAACAAATTCTACATTATATTTGACCTTCACCTTTCCAAATAATGAATCTTAAAGGACAACAATCACAGCACCACAAATGATGCCACATATCTAAATTTAAAAAGATTTTTGCAGACATGGCTTTTCCCTCCTCAAGGAAATTTAAAACTGAATGTTTCCCATTATCCAGTTTATCCAACAGGTTTATGATATCTATTAGAATAAGATATCCAGTCCATAAATTATTGATGCCAGCAGTGAATTACTGGAACGATCTCATATTTTAGTCAAGATGTAATTTTTAAATACAATTATCAATAAACATTCCATCCTCACTTCGTTTTTATTATACTCATACCCAGGCTTATGATGATTTTGATTGCAGCAATCAAAAATCATGATTGAAAACACTTTTCAGTGATCGCATGTTTATTTTCAATCATTTGTAAAAAATTTATGATCTTGATTTTGATTTCTATCATGAAAATTAATTGTTTGCAATCAAATTTGGATTTTTCAGGTTCTCCACAAAGAACTTGAAAAGGCTACTTCTATGTAGCAGGTAGAGGTCGCCCTCTCAGCAGAAAATTCAATTGAGGAAGATGAGTTATCCTTTTCTCCCAAATCAAAAGGGGCGGCCAAGTACTGATGACATGATATAGAGGTATAGAGAGCCATGAATTAGGATCTATCAGCACATCTCAGATTTTCCAAGGCAGAGGTTATCCTTTATACTAAACAAGTCCCCACTTCCCTCTAGTGCAAGCATGAAATGCCTTTTTCTGTTTGTAGAGTGTTGTTGAGAATGAACAGGCACAAGATAAGGTACAAAACATTTAAGATGCAGCTCCTGTTTAAGCTGAACCAAAATGGGAACAAAATGAAAAAAGCTGTTAATGACAAGATTAATTGACTGCAAAATTGATTCACTTAGGATTTTCAGTGATTTCAATTGCAAAAAAAAATCAATTTTAGAAAGTCAATTTTTATTTTATTTGGAATCAAATATTTAGTTTGATTTTGATTTGTAATCAAAAATTTTATGATTTTCACAGATCTGCTCATACCATTATTACTGTTAATATCTATCAAGTAACACATCAACTTATACATAAATTCAGTAGCATCCGGAACCAGGTGTCCTACAAACAATACAAAAATTACAGCTAGAGGATAATGCACAATAGTGTAAAAACAATATGTAGCAGCCACTGGAGTACAAGAACCTACAGTCATATTCAATAGAGAATAAGGCTTTTAAAAAACTTGCTGATTCCTTACATTACTTATAGAAATGACCACTGGAGGAGGGGGGGGGGCTATCCTAGCCATAAATGCATGCAGCTACGGAAAAAGAAGAGGATATTGAAGGAGGTACCCAATGTTCCACAGGCATATTAGGAATGTGGTGTGCTTTACATGGCTTTGGATGATTTCCTACTGAGAATCACAATTTTCAACTCCATGCATATATGCTTTCTTAAGAAGCATGTGAGATTTCTTAATATTAGAATACAATACTAGTAATTGATGCATGTATTCTGTCATTGCCGAGGCCAATGTCAACATGAAACATCATAGAATAGATTTAGAGCACTTTCTCTATACCTTACTCTTCATTCAAATAAAAGCAGCTCACAAAAAGACATGCAGGATTCCCATTGATTTTTTTGATTTTTTTTTTTTTTTTTTTTTTTTTTTTTTTTTTTTTTTAATTTTTGAAAGATCAGATTGTTACGGAGGCATGGTGTATTTCTGAAAGCTAGATTACCAACAGTTTGGGACTCACTTGGGTTGTTAGTTTTTGTGTACTTTGTTTGCATTGTAACAATAAACAAAGTTATCATAACCAAAAAGTAAAATATAATGGGAAAGAAGGAATGAAAAGGGGGAAGGGAAGAAGAAAATATTTTGAAGGATAAAATAAAATGAAGGAAAAGGAACAAAGTAATGAAAGTAAAAGAATAAGAGACCCAAATCGGAATTCGAACCCAGGACTACCCATGTAGGAGACATGTGCCTTAACCATTGGTTATGCTTTTGTAGGCTTTTTTTCCCCTTTAATTGATATTGTATTATTACCCTGGAAGACTCAACTAATGGCCATTCTTAGGCGTTTTTTTCTTCCCTCTTCTTTCTTTTGCATGAAAAATTAATTGAAAAAAATTGTTTACCCCACCTGGGGTGGTGCATGGTGGCATCCAAACATTTTTGGGCTTAAAATCATCCCTGGTTTGCCAGGTGAAAACCCTGAAATTTATGTTCCTTTTGGCCCAAAGGGTTTTGCCATTATGCCTAGACACACATACAAACATATTTATTTACAACCAAAATATAGTGTACCCAGCATTGCTGGGCCAATGTCAACACAAAGCATTACAGAAACCAATCAAATCACCTTTTCTAGTCTTCATTCAAATAAAATCAACTTGTAAGTAGGCATGCAGTATTCCCATTGATTTTACAGAATGTTGGCTTGTTTTGGAGGCATGGCCATGGTGTAATGCTGAAAGTAGATTGCCAAATGTTTGGAACTCACTTGGGTCATTATTTGGTCTAATTAGTTAGCATTTAGGCAAGTATGAACTGGGAAAGAAGAACTGAAGGAAGGGAAAGGTGGGAGGGGAAGGAGAAAGGATTGAAAGAAGAAAGAAGGATTGAAGGATGAAAAGAAATAAAGGAAGAGGAAAAAAAGAAAAGAAAGGGGGAGAAAAAGCTTAACCATTGCACTATGCTTTTTAGGGTAGAAATATTCCCATGGAAGACTCCAACTAATAAACAGTTTCTAGGCCCTTTTTTTTTTTTTGGCATGAAAAAAAAATTGAACTCCTTTTTTCCCTACCAGGGATGGTGACATTCAAAAATTTTTGGGGTTTAAAATCATCAAAGGTGTGTCAGGTGCAAACCCTGAAATTTTCATTCCTTTTAGTCAAAGGGTTTGGCCTTCATGCAAGTTCAAAGGGCACTAATTACTAGAGGTGCATTCATAATATTTACTTTAGAAATGTCCCACAAACCTCCCATCCCATCCCTACATAAAACATTAAATAAACCTAACGAGTTTGCAACTGTAGAGGCCAAAGGCCAACCAAAATCCTGGGCAGGTTTTTCACTAGTATATATGATAATAATAATGATAGAATTCTTCTGAATCCCACATAAACTTAATTGTTCAGCAGAATATAGCCAGCTAAGTATTAGCTATGCACCACCACATAAACAGTCACTGTTCATGTAAAGCTTGCTCATGTCACTCCCCCTGAATTTCATACTCCCCCTGAATTTCATGCTCCCCTCTGCACTTTTCTGGATTCACCACTTATTCCATATTTTAAGACTTCGAGAGAAAAAAAAGTGAGCTGAGAGCCTACACAAGAAAGCTGAGATGGCATGTATTAGGAAACTAAAACAGAAAATACATAAAAAGCCTTACCTCAGTAATGATATAAATTTAATTCACTAATCTGAACATTTCACTGTTACAACAGGCAGAAGTTACAGACCATTTGGATTAGTGCTGAGTCCACTGTATGTATATCTTTGACCAAATATAATATTAAATGTCATGTTATAATATTGTACATAATAATATGATATCTTCCAACACAACCTAATTATTGTCCAATTCATCCTCTAGCAATGGTTCTCTTAGCTGCCCTGGGATGTATGGATTTGACTTGTGTGGCTTCATGAGCACTGCTGAATATGTCATGAGAGAGGTAGGAGAGAAATTTCCAGTTAGGATTGACTTTTCACTAGGAGTCTCTGTCTCACTGTATGTCCTTTCAGAATTATTTTCAGTAGAAATTTCCAACTTTTCATGAATTACTTCTTTCTTTGATTTGTAAAAGCGATGAACACACCAGAGCACAACATTTGTGTAGATGTGATAAATAATAATTGCAAGGAACAACAGAAAAGCAGGAGCCATGATGATATTCACCAATATATGGCTATCCAGAGATACCTGAATGCCATTTGTGTTAGTGGAGTAAAGTCCAACAGCATGGAGTATGATACAGTTGCATAAGAAAAACAACTCTAAGTAATGCAATACCATGCTCTTATAGGGCATAATGACAGCCTGCAAGGTTGTAAAGCAGATAAGCAAACAGGAGATGAGTAAAACCAGTAAGCAAGGTGAATTGCTTAGTATAGCATACCCCATGTATGCAATAATGAGCACACACAGCCTTAACCCAAACCAGAATCTATATCTGTCCTTGTACGGAGCACAATAAGCATCCACAAAGGGTTTGAACCGGTTCAGATTTGTAAGTCTGTAACGCACAAAAATCTTGATCCCAGAAAGAAAGACTGTGTAAGGGATTAGAAAGAAGAGGAGAGTTATGATGGCTAAGAGAAAAAGAATTAAGTGTTCAACAGAAAAATACTCAACACTAGCATCAAGGTACCAGACATATCTTGGCTTAGTCATATTACCATCATCAAGTTCGATTATTAACTTTGTAAACAACATACCACCAACCACTAGGCGAAGAAGTTTGGAGAAAGATAGATAGATCAAAGTAGCCATGACAGGTACAACGGAATGAGAAGTGATGTTTGAGACGAACTGAAACTGCCTACTCAAGAAAACTATGGCAAGCAAAATAATCCCAAGACTGATGGGGACCGTAAAGCTAAGGTAAGCTGCCTCAAGAGCAGTCATGCCATTGTAGAAGCACATTGGGAAGCCCAGCTCCAGATTGAGCATAGATATGAAAATATTTAACCAGTTATTGTTATTTTTGTGATAACCAAAAAAGAAATGGCTATTGATATTTATAATGTTTGCATAGAATATCACTCCAGTGATGGTTCCTGTGGTCACAGTCAATCGAAGAAGAAAGAGGAGGACTACACATATTAGACCTATGGCAGCATATAGAGGAATAGTAAGGAGCCATAGATTGGAGCATTCTAAACACATTGGATGTCCAATAACAGTACTCAAGTTATTTGAGCACTTCCCACATATTACTCCAGACCTGTTGTACCGACAAATACTGTTGAAGTTGTCATAATATACAACTCTCCGCTGTTCACAATAGCTTATGGAGCAGTGAGGGGCATATGCCAAAAGCTCAACAGAGTCATTGGAGGGATGAGGTACAAGTCCAACCCATGAAGTGAGATCTTTTTTGGTAACAGTACCATCATTGATACTGCAATAGAATTTTTTTTTGGCTAGGAGAGGGCTACATTTGCAAACCCCAGAAGAAGATAGCTTGAATCCCAGAGGACATTCCTTCAATACAATGGAAAGACCTACAGAATTATATTGATGGGAAGGGTAGATTGCTAATATTGCTTTCACATATTCTTCACTATGTAAAGAAATTGTGAAGTTGAGGCGAGAGCAATTGTTGCCATGGATATACACAAAGTCCTCTCCATATCCCAAATCCCAGTCAAGATATTTTATAGATTGGGGGTTAAAACTCGGTTGGAGAGTGGTGTGAACTGAAGAGAAGACTGGATTATAAATCTCATCCACCACTATTATATTAACTGAAAATGTCTGTCCTGGGAATATTGAGATAGGAGACTTCCTGAAGGCCTCCTTACAGGAGAGTGCAGCTCTGCTTGTGTTTGTTGCATCGCCATTACAGACACAGGCTTTGTTTGGAGTTGAGGACATATCAAATAGTCCATTGTTAACTCTCTCTGTAAACTTAAATGTATTTTCATATACCATGGAGACATTGGATACCTTAATATGAGGAGTGAGGTTGATGCTGCAAGAGTAAAGTCTTTCCATATAGATGGAGTTTCCAGCATACTGTGCAGAATTGTTACTAAACTCAATGGTGATGTTCATCAAATCTATGTTATCATCATAATATATACGGTCAGTTTGGTATTGAAAAACACAAAACTCAACCACCAACTCAGTAGAGCCTATTGCCCCACCAATCATTGCACTGTTGTTACAAAAGGAAACTTTGAGAGGTTCCAAAAACCACAACATTGAGTCAGTTGAAAGCATAATGGCAGCACCTACTGCCCATTGTGAGGCAATTACGTTAGCAAATAGAATTTCTCCAGTAAGAATAAGATTGGAAGACTGTAGTAAGAATACTGGACCAACAAGGTTGTTGAATTGGCATTTATTTTTGCTGCTCCCATAAAGAACCACATTCTTTACATTGATAAATGTAAGTAATCCATAATTCTTTTCAACGTTATAGTAATTTATATTTGAAGCATTTTTATCTATTAATCTTATATCCCTCAGTGTGACATCCACACCAGTTTGGTAAAGATCTGACACATAGAGAAGCTTAGTTGCGACATTGGTCCACACATCTTCCAAATACATAGTGCATTTACCTAGAATGGAAAAATAAAACAACTGAAATGGAAAAATTAAACAATTAAAACAAGTTCTCATCTAGAGTACCTAATCACATGTTAAGTTACAATACAATGTCCATTCTCACCTTGTGATCCAGGGAAATGAGTCAGGGTGATACAAGTGCTTTTTACCTTCTCATCCATAGAGCACGAAAAGGAAGAATTGATCAAAGACACACAGTGAGAGTTACTACTCAGATTACGAAATCGCATATATATAGTAATATCATGTGCAATGTGGTTTTGCCCTAGCTTCATTGCAATTTGAATAGGAGAATTGTTGTAAAAGTGACAGTTTTGGAACATCAGTTCTCCTGATAGAGAGGATGGTGTGTTGATAACAGCTAAGACTGCACCATAGCATAATCCATGGTTATTGGCAAATTTGCTATTGAAAACCTTGACATATGCCTTAAAGGTAGTCTGGATTTGGAGGACAGTTAATGCTCCCACATCAGGCATAGTATATGACTTGTAAATAGGTTCTTTGAACACAGTAAAAATATCATCACTACATGTCGAGGAATTTAAATTTTCTGATGTCTTGTTTACTGTGTACAAATTGTAGTAAAAATTGGAGTTGTTTACTAATACTGTGCTGTCCTCTGTCTTCATAATGGAATCTACAAACATCAAGAGCACTCCTCTGCCTCCACATGAGTACTTAAACTCAGGCTGCTCACACATGGTGGCATTGAATGGTAGGTGTGGGTCATCTTTCCCGTTCACAGTGATGCCATCCAGAAGGGAGTGACCCCAAAGGTTAATTCCAGCAAAAGCATATCCATTGTTGACAGAGAAACTAACATTAACCAGGGAGAGATGAGAGCAGAAAGTGCACAATATAACAGCTGCTTGTCCTTCACTGAAGAAAAACCAAAAGCTATTGTTGAAGGATTTCTTATCATCTTTAGTCAGGATTCCACCACAGCCTACGAAGTTGATATTCTTAATAGTAAGAAGGTAAGTATTGTTGAATGTGAATGCTGTGGATGAAGCTCTACCATTCTTTCTGGAGCACCAGATTGTTGGCCTTGCTTCAGGTAAACCCTGGATGGTCAGGTTAAACGCGTTCTCCACGTGGCAATTCTCATTAATGTTGAGAGTTTCATCCCCTGTCAAGTTCAATGTTATGTTTTCCAGGGAACTGCTCGCATTGCATATGTCAGTAATGGAACCATTTCTAAACAGTGTCCCCTCAACAGTTTGCACTGCAATGACTGCTACCATCACACACAGCAAACGCACAAAAGTGCACATAGCTTGAAGTTTACTTATTCCTAGCATCAGCTATTCTGAACTACGAACTGAACTGGCTTCCGCTGCCTGGTGTTAATGGAGATAATGAGCTCAAATTTAATTTCCGTGGTGTTGTGGTAAATTGTACAACTGACTTGTGTTATTGAGTTACCATTCTCTCACCTTCTAATTGTTCAACCTAATTCTGCAATCTGGTTCATATATTTATATACAGCTAATATTTTCTGAGCATGTGAGTGTGGATGATGTGGTTTTGTATGATGTAAGTGTATGCATGTTGTGTGTGCATGTACTTGTGTGCCCATACATGAACATGTAAATAGTTCAATAAATTGATTCAATTCTCAAACATGCATTTAGTTATTTAGGCTGACATCAACAATTTGGTATCTATTAACTTGAATAATAAGTTAACAGCATAGAGCTCTTCTTCTTGATTTATGATATGGACAGACCAAAATTTTGAATTGAATATCCAAAGATCAAAATGTTGAAAAATTTAGTTGGTAGGTTGAACTTTTTCACGAGGTAAACCTAATTAAGATTCTGTGTTATTTTGACCACAAGTTAGTACTATTAGCAATCTTTATTCTCTTTCCTACTAATATCTACTGCACATGTTCTTCTCCTTTACATGGCAGGGTTTTTAACAGAGACCAACAGTCTTCCAAATAAGTGTTTCTACTTAAAAGTAATAATATCACTGGTTAAGAAATTTTCATACTGATCTGTTCCAGAGACACTTCTCATCATGTACATGCTCACCCAGACATGCAGTGGTTCAAGGAGTGCAGTTTCTAACACATTCCTACCCTCACCATATATGCAACAAGTTACAAACTTTTCAAACTGTAATGTGACATTGTTTAGCATAAAGTACAACACACACACACACACACACACACACACACACACACACACACACACACACACACACACACACACACACACACACACACACACACACACACACACACACACACACACACACACACACACACACACACACACACACACACACACACACACACACACACACACACACACACACACACACACACACACATGCTGAAACTAATTGATGTCAGAGTCATCTTCCAGCAGTGGCTCCCTTAGCTCACTTGGGCTGTAAGGATTGTGCTGGTGAGGGTTCATGAGCACTGAGGAGTATGTTACCACAGAGAGATTACCAGACAGATTTGACTTCTCAATTGAACTTCCTGCCTCACTGTACTTCTTTTCTGGGCAACTTTCAGGAGAAATTTCTGGTTTTTCAAGAATTACCTCTCTATTTTTCGTGGAAAAATGGTGAACACACCAAAGCACAACATAGATGTAGGTGTGATAAGTAATTATTCCAAGGAATATTATGAAAGCACAACCCACGATTATATTCACGGAGAGCTGGATATCAAACGATATTTGAATGCCATTTGTGTTGGTGGAGTAAAGTCCTACAGTATGGAGTATGATGATGTTGCATAAGAAAAACAACTCCAGGCAATTCAACACCAGACTCTTATAAGGCATTATGACAGCCTGTATGATGGTGAAGCAGGCAAACAATGAGGTGATTATGAGAACCAGGAAATAGGGTTGGTTGAGTAGTGCAGCATACCCCATATAAGCAAATATCAATACCCACAGCCTTAACCCAAACCAGAATCTATATTTGTCTTTGTACGGAGCACAATAAGCATCCACAAACGGTTTGAACCGATTTTGATTCGTAAGTCTGTACCGTAAAAAAAAATTGATCCCAGAAAGAAATACTGTGTAAGGTATCAGAAAGATGAGAAGGGTTATAATAGCAAAAGCAAAGAGCAATGAGTGTTGCCTGGAGAGAAATTCTATATCTCCATCAAAGAGCCAAACAGATCTTGTGGTAGTGCCATTATCAAGCTCAACAATTAAGTCTGTAAATACCATAGCATCCACCACCAGGCGAAGAAGTTTGGAGAAAGACAGATGAATCAAAGTAGCCATTACAGGTACAGCAGAATGAGAAATAATGTTTGAGATAAATTGAAACCGCCTACTCAAGCATACTATGGCGAATAAAATTACACCAAGATAAATTGGGACTGTAAAGCTAAGGTAAGCTGCCTCAATAGCAGTCATGCCATTGTAGAAACACATAGGAAACCCCAGCTCCAGATTGAGCATAGATATGAAAATTCTTAGCCAGGAAGTAGATTCATATCCAAGAAAGAAGAAGTCGTTAATGTTTATAATGTTTGCATAGAATATCACTCCGGTGATGGTTCCTGTGGATACAGTCAATCGAAGAAGGAAAAGGAGGACCACACATATTAGACCCATGGCAGCGTATAGAGGGATAGTGAGGAGCCATAGATTGGAGCATTCTGAACACATCGGATGCCCAATAACAGTACTCAAGTTTTTTGTGCATTGCCCACACATTACTCCAGACCTGTTGAACCGACAGGCACTATCAATTTTGCTAACGTTTACAACATACTGCTGTTCACAATACTCTATGGAACATTGGGGGGCATAAGCCAGATGTACCTTTGAGTCATTAGAGCTATTCGGAACAGATCCAATCCATGAAGTTAAATCAGTTTTGACAATAGTTCCATTATTGATAAGGCATTTGAAATTTTTCGATTCTAGGAAAGAATTGCAGTTGCAAGCTCCAGAAGATAGATTGAAGCCCAGGGGACAATCCTTTAAGGAAACAGAAACATATACTTTATGATGTTGTTGGGAAGGAAAGATAGCCAATATTCCTTGTGGATTTTTATCACCACTTAATAAAATTGTGAAATAGAGGTGAGTGCAATTGCGGCCACGGAGCAAGACAACATCATTGCCATATCCCAACTTCCAGTCATAATTTTTTATAAACTGGGAGTCATCATTTTGTAGGAGAGTGTTGTAGACAGTCGAGAACACAGGATTATAAATCTCATCCACTACAATTGCATTAACAGAAAAAGTCTGTCCTGGGAATACTGATATAGGTGATGTCTTATGGGCATTCCAACAAGACAGTGCAGCTCTGCTTGTGTTTGTTACATCTCCATTACATATGCAAGCTCGGTCGGGATTTGAGGACATTTCCGATAACCCATTGTTAACCTTGTTTGTAAATTTAAACGTACTGTCATAAACCATGGAGACATCGGATACCCTAATGCGAGGAGTTATCTGGTTGCTGCAAGTGTAGAGTCTCTCCATGTAGATGGAGTTTCCAGCAAGATGTGCCGAATTGTTACTAAACTCAATAGTGATGTTCATGGAAGCAATGTTATCAATGGAATACACATAATCAGTATGATACTGCATCACACAAAACTCACTTACCAGTTGCACAGAGCCTATAGCTCCACCAGTTATTGCACTGTTGTTACTAAAAGTTGCATGCAGAGGTTCATAAAACCACAACATTGAATTAGCCTGAAGCATGATGGCAGCCCCAATGGCCCACTTTGAGGCAACTGTGTTAGCAAATAACATCTCTCCTGTCAGGATCAGATTGGAAGACTGTATTAAGAAGATAGGACCAACTACATTCTTGAATTGGCATTTTTCTTTGCTGGTACCACTAAGCTTCACATCCTTGATATTTACGAATGTAAGCATACCGTGGTTCTTCTGTATATCATAGAATCTGGTTGAAGCATGCTCATCAATTAATCGAACATCTTTCATTTCAACATCCAGACCAGTTTGATAAAGGTCCGAGACATAGAGCAACCTAGTTGTGATATTAGTCCACACATCTTCTAAATAGACACTACACTTACCTAATATGAAAGGGAAAAAAAATTTTTTTACTGAACAACTAAGAATAAATCGACATGATACAATATTAACACACCAACAATGTTAGGTTAAAATACAATCCTAACTAACCTTGTGATCGAAGGAAATGTGTCACAGTGATACAAGTGCTTTCCAATTTCCCATCTATGGAGCAGGTGAAAGAAGAATTAATCACAGAGATGCACTGGGTTTTGCTACTTTCATTAAGAAACTGCATGTGAATTGTAATATCAGCTGCAGCATAGTTTTGCACCTGATTTATAGGAAGCCATATTGGAGAATTGTTGTAAAAATGTGAGTTTTGGAAGGTCAATCGTCCTAATGAAGAGGATGGTGTGTTGATAACAGCTAAGACTGCACCATAACATAATCCAAGATTATTGGTAAAGTTGCTATCCAAGACATTCACATATGCTTTAAAGGATTTCTGCATTTGGAGTACAGTTAATGCTCCCACATCAGGCAAAGGATATGGCTTATCAAACGGATCTATAAATCCGTTAAAAACATCATCAATACACGTCAATGAAAGGAATTCTTTTTTTGTCCTGCTTAGTGCATAATAGTTGTAGTCAAAGCTAGAGCTCTTTATTAGTACTGTGCTGTCCTTTGTCTTCAATATGGAATCTAGGTACAACAAGAGGACTCCTCTGACTCCACATGTGTACTTAAACTCAGGCTGCTCACATATGGTGGCATTGAATGGCAGGTGTGGATCATCTTTCCCGTTCACAGTGATGCCATCCAGAAGGGAGTGACCCCAAAGGTTAACTCCAGCAAAAGCATATCCATTGTTGATAGAGAAACTAACATTAACCAGGGAGAGATTAGAGCAGAAAGTGCACAATATAACAGCTGCTTGTCCTTCACTGAAGAAAAACAAAGAGTTATCACTGAAGAACTTTCTGTCATCTTTAGTTAGGATTCCACCACAGCCTACAAAGTTGATATTCTTGATAGTAAGAAGGTAACTATTGTTGAAGGTGAATGCTGTGGATGAAGCTCTTCCATTTTCTCTGGAGCACCAGATTGTTGGCCTAGCTTCAGGTAAACCCTGGATGGTCAGGTTGACTGCGTTTTCCACGTGGCAATTCTCATTAATGTCTAGTGTTTCATCCCCTGTAAGGTTCAAGATCTTGTTTTCCAGTGGTCTGTTTGCATTACAGATGTCCGTGATTGAATCTTTTCTCAGCTGTGCCCCTTCAGCAGTGTGAATAGCTATTACCACGCAGAGAAAATTCAAGAAAGAAGTCATCCGTAGCGTCTAGTTTATCTTTCTGATTTTTTACACCTGAGTATTGAATGGCTAGCTATAAATGGTCTCTAACTTATTGGTTTATTTTAAAATTGTGGTAGTGTGGTTAATGATGTAACAACTTCTTCTCAATATCCTTTACTATATGTCATAACTGAATTTTCATGATAGCTTTTCATCTTATCATGGAAATTTTCTTCTTTATTTTTAGCACACAACAAACTAGTTGTGTTCCTAAAAGGTGCAACTGCACTGTAAACTTCAATTGGTTTCAGCAGAAAAATGGTAACTAGGCAAGATGACCATCTAACCCAGTTGGAGGTGACTTCCTAAATTTTTGAGAGAAGTTCTTTTGACTTATAACTTCTCAATATAAATATGTATTACCAAAGTACATAAATCAGTGAGAAACCTTTATTCTGAAGTAATATCCAGTTTAGAAACACTCACATGTTTAGTGATGCATAGACCTTGATAGATCAGTCCACCATAATTTTGGGAAAATGGCAGTTAAAACAAGTGAGAATTATGCTAGAATAATAAATAGGCTCATTTATACATACAAACTACAGACATTGATTCTTCATTTGCTTTACATTCTTGCATGCAACATCAGTTGTGGATGGTCTCAAATCTGAACAATAATATACTTGACAGCTGCTGAGAATGTATTTAGAGTGGAAATCACATAGTACTGATCTCAGAACTGGTCTATAGCTTTCAAGCTGGCATTATTTGTCCATCTATTATTAGCAGTGTCTGAAAGTGGTTCCTTCCATTTTAACAAACTCTTTTACTTCTCAATGAATTTGACTAGAAGATTCATGTACTCAACTCAAAGATGCTGCTGTACAATAATCAACTTCTTAAAATATTAGCTTTATTACTACATATTTGATTGTGTGACCTTTATGAAAATTCATTTAAGGGGGAAAAAAAGATACAATAAAATTAAAAATAATAATATTAATGATTAGAATAATGTGTTTTAATAAACAATAATAGCATTTTTAGAGAAAAATGTGTTTTAATAACTTTATAAGTACATATGCCAGAGTGAACACACGTAATATAGGCAGTTTCATGTGTTTAAACTTTCATGAAAAGGGTTATTTTCCTAGGCGAGTTAAGAGTAATAGGTAGATCATTTAAATAGTAAACAATTAATAGGTGGATCATTAAAGAATAATAAGCGGAAATCTTGAGAATATAAGAATAGAATAATGGGTTCAAAAAATCAATAATTTGTCAAGGCCAAGTGATGGATCGGAACCTGGACCATTGGAATCATATCTGGCACTATAGGTAGGATGACCTCATAAGAACACAACTGTTCTCCCATGTAGTGTTGTTGATGCAGGTGGCTGAGTCAAGCTCTTAAAGACGACTTCGGAGAACATAAGACTTAAGTATCAGACTCTTAAGACTGAATCTTTTCACAAAAAGTGGGATCTGAACATCATTGACCAACTCTACCTGTACTGAACTGAACTGACTACATCCTATCCTTCAGTAGTATATGTACTTTGATAAATTTTATTTCTTATAAAAATTATTTTCTTAGTGGTCTATGTAAAGAACACATACAATCACAGAATACAAGCATTCATGTGTAGGTTTCTGCATGTTTTTGTTGTTATGTTGTTGTTGTCGTTTTAATATTTGTTATTGTTTTTCTCCTAAGAGCTTTGGTCTTATCAATTAAAGAACAATTTTTGTTTACTTTTTCTTCCCTAAGTTTTAGTCTTTTATAGAGAACTGGGTTCCACACTGCAGTCTATATATTTTTAAACAAAGTTGTTACACTTGGTACATGATCAATAACATTTTTAACCTACACAGATCTTGATTAAAAATTTTTATACACATATCCAACACTAGAAAAAACTGATAAAGAACAAATCTTGGATTCTATTCACACAATAATTGTGGCCACTACAGACACCTTTTCAATGCAAATGCACAAGCTTTCATGACCTAGGGGATAACATGTGGCCTCCTACATGGAGTATGCAGTGTGAATCACCTAAAACATTTATTTTCCTTCGTTTCCCCTCGTCCTTCGTTATTCACCATTTCACCTAAGCAGCGTACTTCACATTTAAATGCTCTAATGCTCTATGCACTCTATTTGAACTTGTTCTTGGCATCTTGCTTCCTCAATATGGCCATCAGCCTTGTGGCTGTTCCCCTTGCATTATTCCAGCAACAAACCCTTAAAAAAATTATCATTTTTTTAAAACAAACATGTACGTACACGGGTAGAAATACAACCACACATACAGACATGAAATGTTTTGTTGATGTTAAGATAGAAATGTTGCTCTGTTCTGCCGGATTATTTCTCGCTCTTCTCACTCAAACTGCTGGATTGTCGCTTCTTCGCCTTCTTGGCTCCCATTTCCCCCACACAGACGTCAGACTGTCTCTCCAGCATTTGTAGCAGAGGACGATGAACAGCAGCGAGCTGTGGCAGACAATCACACAAAAATAACACAACACAAAATAAAAATATAACTAGCAGTATAGGAAGAATGCTTATTTATTAATTAATGTCAGCTAAATGGGTACTGATCAAATGTACATAAGACATGGCCACAACTATTGTGACAACTATTAACCTATGATATACAACCTATAATACAAAAATGTCCCAGTCTGTTTGGCAATGCAGACAGTCTGGGGAACTCCTCTGACCATTACAAATGACCTTAAAGGAAAATATCCTATAATCATCCTAATAGATCAGATTCTGTTCCAAAAACTGATCACTGTTAGTACATGATAGATTTGGGGGGGGGGGCAGTGAGGAGAAATAACTAGGGCAAGCCCCAATGTGGAATTAGTAAAGAATGTCAGATGTTGCTGATGGTCCAAGTGTATTGTCAGATCAAAGACAATGTTATCACCCAACATGCACACCGTACTTGGCATATTTTTGGTGTGTTCATTTGTTGCATCAAGTTGATAAGAATGGGCTGGTGTCACAGCTGTTGTGCATGGCTGACTGTGAGATGGCAAACCACAGCCAGTTCCAATAATTACTTACTACTTCCGTAAGTAACTTATGAAATGCCAAATCAGCAAAATGACCTCCACAACCAACCATACACCTAAGCCTACAATCTTTGATGTGTTAATCATTCTGGCCTCATTGTTGCCACAACTTGTTTGGTTGCTGGAGTGGCTTGTCGGCAACATGATAACATAACCACCACACAAAGTGTCAGCCATCAAAAATGTTGTTGGCCTGCCGTGATGGTCTTTTTCTATCTTCTTCTGAAACCAAGCACACCAAGCCTTCCAATCTATACTGTAGTCTTCAATGATCTCATGACTCCATTCAACCATTCTCCTTTTATAGCATCTAAACTCACTGAACTCCCTGATGTCTGAGATCATTACACAGCCTCCTCTCCACACGGCTCAGTCTGGAGAGTGCAGCTTGACTCCTGATCTGCTCCAACAACACTCACAGCTCTTGTGTGCCCCTCTGTCTGTCCTGAAGACCTTCCAACATAAGTACTATACTGGAATTAGTTTCAAAATCTTATCCATTGAGTCAAAAGAACCAATGCTACAAACACTGTATTAATCTACAACCCTTTTTATTTAAATCATCAAATTCATCAAAGGTGCCCTGACTCTCCAGGTGGCTCCTAAGCTAAGATGTGTGTCTTCCCCCCCCCCAGCACCAATTTGTTTCACAGACAGCAGTATCTTCATCGGAAAGGTCCAAAAGTGTGATAAGTCTTCTATCTCTTTCTCATACAATCTTGAGGAAAGAGTGTGTCTGGCCTCCCTGGTTACCTAGTTACCTGGTTACCAGATGCATGTTCTGCTGACATATGCTGCTGGGTGATTCGGCAACAATGTACTGGGCATGTGCAAGCTCAATTTGTTTGATTGCAAAATGTCTCCAAGCCACTGCACAGTGGTCAATTGGTAACCATGGATATATACAAATCGTTTAGTTCCATAGTGGACAGATTCACTTTAGTGGTTTTGAAATGGGATTGTGCTCATTGACTCTGAGATCACCTGATCACATGACTACAGAACATCATTAGTATCACAAGCACAAATTTAGGAATAGCATATCAGTAAACTATTAAATAAACAATTCTGAATAATAACAAAAGATAACGTTGCACTCTGTATGCCTGTACAAACCCATTAGTTATGTAAACACATGTTCATTGCAAAACCTACCTGATGAGGAGGCAGCTTTTGGACGTAGTTACGCAGATTTGGGCAAATTTCTGGATAGGCCTATAATCAATACAATGACGATAATTTCACTTGGGTGCAATTTAAAAGCAATCCAAAAAAACATGCTATAAATGTTGATGAAACCTCCGCGCACCTTGAGAAAGAGATCAAATGGTTGAGGAGGCAGCTGCAATATCACTTGGAAGGAGGTGGGCTTTGTCATCTACAACATGCAGAGGTGAACAACAGTGTCATAGCAACATGTGCACACTTATTAGTTAGAATTAAATATAGAATACATATATTATACAGTGGGGACCACTTTAAATAAAGGCTCCTTGATATGCAGACACCGAACTTTAAACATTTGAAGTTTTTTTTTGAAAATTTTTTAAAACCATGAAGAATTATCTCTGATGACATCATTCCCAAATGTATTAACACGTGCACACACACACACCACACACACACAACACACTCATGCAACGCGCGTGCAAACACACACGTGCAAACACACACACGCAAACACACACACGCAAACACACACACGCAAACACACACACGCAAACACACACACGCAAACACACACACACGCAAACACACACACGCACGCAAACACACGCACGCAAACACGCGCGCGCAAACACACACACGCAAACACACACACGCAAACACACACACGCAAACACACACACGCAAACACACACACGCAAACACACACACGCAAACACACACACGCAAACACACACACGCAAACACACACACGCAAACACACACACGCAAACACACACGCAAACACACACGCAAACACACGCACGCAAACACACGCACGCAAACACACGCACGCAAACACACGCACGCAAACACACGCGCGCAAACACACGCGCGCAAACACACGCACGCAAAAACACGCGCGCAAACACACGCACGCAAACGCACGCACGCAAACACACACGCGCAAACACACACGCGCAAACACACGCGCGCAAACACACGCGCGCAAACACACGCGCGCAAACACACGCGCGCAAACACACACGCGCAAACACACACGCGCAAACACACACGCGCAAACACACACGCGCAAACACACACGCGCAAACACACACGCGCAAACACACACGCGCAAACACACACGCGCAAACACACACGCGCAAACACACACGCGCAAACACACACGCGCAAACACACACGCGCAAACACACGCGCGCAAACACACACGCGTAAATACACACATGCACAAGGTACTAATATATGCCTTGGTTTATTCACTCTTAAGGCTGGTTCACAATATGACAATAGCTCATCGTTTTGTTCCCTCCCGTCACCTATCGTCCTATTGTTAATTTGTGAACATCAACTGTGACCCCTTGTTTTGTCAAATAAAACCAAACACTACCTGATGTTGGAATAGACTGTGGTTCTAATCCAGCATCAGGTCCAGTGCGTCTGACCAATCAGATGTTCCAAATACGCACATGCCTCATTGCTAGTGGAGTTAGGGCAAGGTAGAGGTCAAGTTAGAACGGTATTTTTTTTTTTTTTTTTTTTTAATGCTAAAAACATTGAATTGTGAACAGAGCAGACAGTAGGAAACCTTACAATGAAACAAAGACGAAAGGAAATAATGGGCAATCTGTCACTAATCGTATTGTGAACTGGCCTTTAATTCTCTTAGCCCCCCCCCCACACACGCACACATGTCCTAACACCTTCACCACACACAGCACCAGCAATGCATCTCTGCACTAAATGATATCGAAGAAGGAAACAGTTGCTTCTCTCAATAGTTATCATAGGAACAACCAGTACACAAGCATGGCTGAGATGCAACCAACAGGAATAAAGAGCCGGCCAGCACAATCAGCTGAAGTGCAAGGTGCTGGTGAGTAGATGTACTGAATATACTAAACACTTGTCACTTATAAAATCAGTGATTGTGTGAAGAGTGCAGTGCCAACTAAAGGAATCAGTGAGCAACCTTATCAATATTGCAGAATAAAATAACATTAAGTAACTTTCTGTCAACGTCATCCTCATCTGTGCCCTTTCCCTGGCTGGGTGGAGGGAATGTGTATTTAATAACGACAGAGATATGGACAGATAATGTTAGGACTACTTCAGTCAAGACCATCTCAGTGCCTCTACTGATCATGATGGATCCCACTGGGTGGAGCTAAGACATTGACAAAGATATTGGGAGGTGACAAGGTTGTGCTGTGCTCTTGTCCACAGGAGTGGATGTCACCTTCCTTAATTAGGCCAACCAGAACTGTAGAAGAAGTAGTGTTTGTAATAGTAATAGTGTTTAGGTTTGATGGGTTGAGATCACACTTGACCTTGGTTGTGTCATCTAATAGTGACTAGTAAAAACTCGGCATTATAAGAATGGATTTCAGTTATTCCTTGGCAACTTAAGTGGAAGACAACTAATTGCACTGTACCTCACAACACTTGATGAAGCCTTGCCACACTTTGGGCTGCTTCCACACCTACAGACACATGTGCATGCATGTGAGTGAGCACACATACATATGGTTAGCGATGTTACATACTGTAGGAGTGTGGTCAGATGATGGAGTGAACTGGTGGATATGGCCACATCAATAACGTACGTGTCTAGCGATGAGCTTCACGAGGATTGTCATGACAAAACTAATGAGTTTTGGGTAAGCTGTGAGAGATTGCATCACCTATCACACACACGCACACAGACAGATAGACAAAGATACAGAGAGAGAGACAGAGAGAGAGAGAAAGACACAGAGAAAGACACAGAGAGAGACACAAACAGACGGACACACAATGTATACATAAACTGTTACATTGCTTGACTATAAAAAGATGTTCTTTTAATATTACTAATCAACATAATTCTTACAGTTCTCATAAATAGAACAGGTATAGGGTCTTGTTCCAAAAGCTGCTGCAGAACCACTGCAAGCACTTCCTGCACATAGACCGACTTCTCTTGGAAACACAGGTTGGAGGCTGCAAGAATAGAAAAGAAACAAGCATTTGGATTAAATCATAAAAGATAGAAACGCCATAAATAGTTAGAGCTTATGGCTGAAATATACTCTGACACAATCCTTTCATTGCTGCATCCATATCAGCAGTAAACAGAACATCAGTTGCAAGCCGGTCCAGTAATGCTATTTATCTGTATACGTGAGTGCCTGCATGTCTGTGCTTCTGTATTGCATTCACACCCAAACCTCTGCCTACAAAGAGCTGGAGGTTTGCAAGGGAGTCAATATTGACCCTGGCACAAACATGGGTTGGTGCTATTCATCATTTTGTTTGTCTCAATAAGTTGTGTTGATCATTCAATTACAAAGTGAAACCAGTAACTGGGTATTGGTGTCACATTGAGTGAGGTGCTACACCTTTAGAAACTCATCGGGCATGCTCATAAAATAAATAACATACGTTTTATTTAGGTCATTCCATGAAATATAGATAATTGTGTGCATATGCATACATAAAAAATACATGTGTATACATGCATTGCGCATATAAATATATATGCAGTGTATATACGCATCCATGCATATAAATACAATGGGTGTATAAATCCATTGCACATATGTACACATATAAATACATATAGGCATATATATGCATCATATATACATGCATGCATATAAATAAAAATGGATATATACATCCATTGTGCATATGTACACATAATTACATATGGGTGTATATATATATGTCGAGCATATTCATGCATATATGTCCCGAAAGTGCAAAAGTTGCATGACATTATTTCCATAGCAACAAACTGCCCACATGTTGTGGTGAGAACCTTTTATGACACACTTCATGAGCGTATCGTCATTGGAGCAGTCAATGTTGTGCAGGGCTATGAGGAGTTCAGATGGGGTCAAAGGACTCTTAGAATGCCCCAGGTCACCTACAGCAAGTGATAGAAGTCAACAAGAGTGTGTACAAGTAGAACACAGACGACAGGGTTCACTGACCTCGATGGAAGATCAGCAGACGATCAAAGACACCCTTTACCAATGTCGGGTTGAGTTTAATGAACTTGGGCAGAGCCGAAATGATTTCTTGCTATATTGACAACAAAAATGCAATATAGTAATAGTAGTAGTAGTAACAACAGCAGCAGTAGCAGTAGCAATAGCAATAGTAATGTTTGCGGCATTAGTGAGTGGCCATGGGACTGACCTTGGTGAGGCCATGTAACACTGGAATAAGGAAGCGAGTGTCAGTGGAGTTCTGTCTATACAGCTCCCGCACTTTGCACACCAATTCTGGCGATGGAACAGCTGCAAAGGGAGAGAGAAGTCAAAGGGAGAAGGAAAAAATCCTCAAGGAAATTCATTTTTCTAAGAGATTTCAAGCCTCCTTGGCATTGGGTGGCTGGGTGATACTTACCTCCCTCTGTGAGGATGTGGAGCATTCTCATGAGCAGAATCTCACCTCCCGGGGGGCAATTCTCAACCAGATCAAGCAATTCAGGAGAATTCATTCCAATACTGCGAACCTGATGGGAATATTGTAGTAACATAGTAAGGAATGACTCAGAAACAGAACTCATCAGTTGAGCTTCAGCACTCACTGGTTGATCAAGTTCACGTAGAATTATCCTCTTCACAGTTCCTGTGGTACCTGTGTAGACAAAGGCTAAGCTACAGGGATTCAGGGAGGGGGGGGGGGGGGGGGGGGTGGGGGGAAGAACAAAGAAAAGGAGAAAGAAAAAGCAAAAACATCAAAGGAGAAAAAATGAAAAGAGAGTAAAGATGTCACTATATGTAAGTCAGGTTACATTACAAAGATCCACTACTGCACTAAGTTTACACAATGAATGCCTACGATCCATTTCGAACACTGGAAACTGATTAGAAGCACATGCACACACACAACTCATGTTGTGAACTATTCTTCACTGTAAGTGTCAGGATTGACGTGGGGGGGGGGGGGGGGAGGATATGTGGTGTAATGTGCAACTTACTCCCTGAGGAGTTTGTGGTTGAGCGGTAGCAGAGAGACAAACAAGTTGAAGCACCTCTTCACACTGAGCTCTGTCCAATCTGTAGCTACCTCTATACACAAAGAAAAACAACAGAAAACAATATTAAAAAAAGTCAGTGAAAGAGATAACGACAACAGCCATATGTCCATACGGAGACTTACAGAAAGCACAACACACACACTTGAGCACACATACAACGCACCCAAATCCATCATTTGCTCTTCACATGCTGGATGATCCTGAAGCAGCAACTGTAACTTCTGAAGTGCAAACTTCTGTACACACAAACACGCACACACACAAAATTGCATACACATGTGGCATGACTATAAGCATGTGCCATTGTGTGGTTGTAGGGGCTGGTTGGAGGAAGAACAGTTGTTCTCTAGAAAGCCTTTCCAAAATCAGCCAGTTTATGGCACGCAACTGTGAGATTTTGATTATTTTGATTACTTTTGTATTAGTTCTTCCAATCCTTTACCAGCTTGATGCCCAAGAAGATATCCAAACAAATAATTTTAAACTTAGTCTGAAGAAGTTGTTAAAAAGTTTCTAGATGGACACTATCAAGCCCAGGTATTATAATGATAGAAGTGTAGTGGTGCTGTAATTGCAACAGGCGGGTACGATACTTTGCTTGGTCAGATGAAGCTTTCTCTCCGTCTTTGGAGGCATAATAGGACCAGAAAAATTAGCTGCAAATGATTTCTCCAATAAAGAGGGCTTCATTTAGAAAAAAATTATATCTGTAACCAGCACAAAAGTTGTATTATTTTTTTGTTGTACCTAGTATGAATATTTATAGCATAATGAACACTTACTGCAATGGATGCCAAGGTCTAAAATTATACTTTTAAAGCTATTACAGTTATGGATAGTGTATTTTTACTCAAGCTTTTTTTTCTTCTTGGAAAGGGACATAAATTAATCTGGTGCTAATTCCAGTGTAATACTGTGAATCAACCTTTACCATACAATACAGCCAACATACCTCAATCCTCATGGCCAATTCTGGCTTGGAGTAGAATTTCTTTGCAATGTGCATGGACTGTATTCGAGCCTAATACAGTGATGATGATGCCGATGGTGTGTGTGGGTGTGTGTGGGTGTGGGTGTGTGTGGGTGTGGGTGTGTGTGGGTGTGGTGTGTGTGTGTGTGTGTGTGTGTGTGTGTGTGTGTGTGTGTGTGTGTGTGTGTGTGTGTGCGCGCGCGCATGATGTGTGCACAGAGAAAGAAGGGAAAGAAAATTTAAGGGAAAACTAAAACGACAAAAAGAAAATCCCTCTGGATATAGAAACAAGTACTTCAAAAGTAAAGAAAGGAAAATAAAAGGGGGAAATAACCCCCAAACTCCCTCCCCCTCTAAAAAAACGACTTGGGAAATTATTTAGAAATAGGAAGGAAAAACAGATACGGAAAATATATGTACATTATTGGATTAAATACAATTAGGAGCCATAGGACTGTTAGAAAGAGACTCGGTTAGTCCTTGGGGGTTATGGAGGCTTGAGCCAAGGTTAGGGTGAGGGCCGCTTAGCCCAAGGTTCAGCTTTGAGCATTCCGGACAATCTCTGGCATTCCTAAAGGACGACATTATCATCAGGACAGTGAGGAGCATGCTCTCTAGGGGAACATTCAGCTGCAAGTGCTGTCTGTGCTAAGATGGCATCACAAACATGTCCGCCACTCTCTGCTGTGTACCAACTCAATGTCGCTGATGGTGATCTGCAGCAGAGCAAGCAAGAAGTCCTCTGTGCCTCCTGGTCCTTGCGGTCGCCTCAACACCAACTCTTTGAGAGTGGAAATACCAAGAAATGCTCGATCCTTGTAAGAAGGGGGCAGGGGAGGGAATAGAGAGAAGAGAATGGAATATAAATCAGGAACAGTACAGAAATTGGCACCACACCCCAATCAAACACCAAACCACACCCCAATCAAACACCAAACCACACCCCAATCAAACACCAAACCACACCCCTTCAGTGCACACCATGCTCTTCCCCCAGCATACCACATCTCCAAGGTGAAATGAACACTGACTTTAGTAGTTGTACGTACAAAGGAAGTCAGTCACTCATGGTGATTTTGTATTGCCATATATGGTAGTGTAGCTCTGAGTGAAACAGCGTACACTGAAGGAAGAGAGACAATGGACTATTTATTAGCAGGTATGGTGCATGCACACAAGATTGCTATTAGCTCCACAAGTTGAGACATTCAAATTATTTAAAAGGCTAGTCAATAATACAATACTTGATGCAACATAACACTGCAGTTGAACCCATTTTAACCAAGTGTTTCAGAGATCTTAACCAAGTGTTTCAGAGATTTTAAACCTAATGTTTCAGAGAAGGATATCCATAAATTGTTGCATTACCAAATGCAGATCAAATTATCAGTCTAGCTGGCATAAGAAGGGTCAAAATTCACCTACAAATATGGCAGGTAAGAGTCAGGTAACTCCATCTTACATTGTTTGTGAGTTAAATGCATAAGTACAGATCATCACATGGGTTATGAGTTAAAAGGATATGACTCCAGATAATGACATGTGTTGGCCCACCCAATTACACTGACATGTTATAACTCATCCTAACATGATGGACACTATCAGTAACTGACCTTTCATGTTATCATCAGAAAACATAAGCTTCAAGTGATTCATACAAAAAAATAACACATAATTGTATTCTGTACAGGGAAATAACAGTTTAAATTAAATTAATGTAATCACAACCAAAAGGAGATGCCTGTGTTCCTGAGTGGTATTGCATTCAATATTTGTAGTAAACGATTAAAACAACCATACTGTGGTTATAATACACAGCATACCTCTTCATGACAGTAAGAGACAATAATGTCCAACGCCTCAGGGGTAACTCTGGGGGCCTCCAACACCAGCTTGGTGAACAGCCTGTCCTTGGGAGCAAGTGTCTCTTTGGCCCCAAGGAGCAAACTTGTCAGACAAGTATTGTACAACTTGCTGTCTTGGTTAGACGGGCTATAGCTGTCCATGATGCTGTATTTAGAGTAAAGCCATGCCATGGCTATGTCAAACCTCCCACGAAAGTCCTCCAGAATGAAATCAAGAAGAACTTGGACATAGGGGCAAAGAAAAAGTTTAATAAGTTATTTTTAAAATTACGACACCTACACTTGTAAAAATACACATTTCATTGATTAGCTTTTATGCATTTTAATTAAGAGCAAAAGTTAACATGATATAATTTTTTCTTACTTGAGTTGAAGTTGTGGAAGATGGTGACTAAGTTGACTATGAGCTTGATCTTTGTCTGACTAACAGTTCCCTGTCGATTAACACTGTCGTCTGAGTAGGACATAAACACAACCAGTAAAGTGATATCTGAAAATATAACCAAACTAGTTCTATCTCCCTCTCCTCTCTTTACCCATTTCCACTTCTTTTCCCTCCACAACTCCCTACTTCCATCCCACCCCACTCCTCCCCCTCTTCCACCCACCCCTCCCCCTCTTCCACCCCGCCCCTCCCCCTCTTCCATTCATCACCTCTACCTTTAATAAAAAATCTGTCCACACCTCCTCCTCCTCTCCTTCCTAACTACCTGACAGAAGGATCCTCTTGAAAGCTGCTTCTGTCATTTCCTTCATCTCCACCATTTCCAAGCGTCTTGCCAGAGAACCAAGGTCAAACTTACGAATCCTTTTCAACTTCTGAAAAACAAACAGAGAAATCATTAGCGAGCTGTTGCTATGGTAACATCAGACTCAGTCCGCTCACCTGAGGAACTGTGGCCTGCAGCAGCCAAATAGAAAAGAGACATTCAACTATAACAACTGCAACACACTATAATGAACACTCATTCAAACCTTCCACTTGTCTTTCAAGTCTTTCCTGTCTAAGGAACACAAAACAATCAGTATTCAATTCCTGTACTGAGCATGCTCATACCACTATTATGTCAGTGAGCTTTTCATCAACTACCAACTCACCTTCATCAGGAGAAGTGGGGATAGCCACAAGCTGCAACAAGAGAGGAGCAGGCAATAGTTAAGAAGAGAGGGGAGGGGAGAGTAAAGGGAGGCAAAGAGAGGGAAAGTAAGTAAATTTGGGGAGGGCCAGGGGGGGGCACACAGGAAGAAGGTGGAAGATAAAAAGTTAATAATAGAGGGACTTGATATTCTCCAGTGCTCACTGATGCATGTGAGTCATGTGAGATGCACTGTTGTTTATATACTTTAGGAGCTCATCAACCATCTCTGGAAGGATATATCAGCAACATCAGCTGTCTTACCGGAAACTGAATTCAAGTATTTCTATTCTGAATTGTGGTGACTTAAAAAAAAAAAAAAAAAAAAAAAAAAAAATTAAAACAAAATGGCAGACAATAATTATTTTAATCATCATAAAATAACATAGGAAATTAGGAAAAGTGGGGGAGGGGTTGGTGGAGAGATTATATTTAAAAACTTAGAAGACACAACCACAAACTTATAAACAGAATGTCATGAAGTGGAACTTGATCTCTTCCATTCAGAACTGAGCAGCTTTAAGTCGGTCAATACTTCTCTGGAAATGAACTAGGCTCCAAGGCTTGGTATACGACTAACACACTATAGATAAATGCTACACCACAAAGCTATTCTCTGGCTTTTTGGGATTCCCTTTGGAGGGCTTGCTTGGGGGGAGTAACACCACACGACATTTTCTCATGGGAACTAAGTTAACTTGCATTTGAGGGAAGTGGAGAAACCAGAGGAGAAGGAAGCCCCAAGGCTGCAGTTGTAGGGGGAGCATTGAAGAAGGCGGAGTAGGCCATGGGGAACGTGGGATCCATGATGTTAGGAATTCCCAGGAGAGAGCCCAAGTAGGACAACTCAGCCATGCTCTTCTCCAAACTCAACTGTGGTTGATCCTGCAGTATTAAACAATGGTGGGTGCATCTGGTTAATCCAGCGGCATGTGACACTCTTAACCTCTTCATGCCAATATTTTCACAATAGATAACTAACGTAAATTTTTTTTAAAAAGCAATAAAAATATTTAAAAAAACAGTTCAAATAATATTTTTTTTGGCCACTAAATACCTGCTGAGAAATTGGTGATCTCATAATTATTTACTCAGTATATATTTTGTCATTTTTGTTGGTGTTTTCGGTTGTACATCGATACTAAGGACCCATTGGGCGTACTGCTGTCATGGTGCATGTGGGAGAGCTGCATCAACTATATAACTATACACAGCGAACCATTTAACAACATTGCAGTGTTTCAACCATTCACTTTACCACAGATAGACAGAGGAATATATGTAGATAGACTAGATAATAGGCAGGTTAGTCAGAAGATAGGCAGATTAGTAGGCAGATAGATAGATAGATAGATGTGTAATAAAAGGGGACGAATTAAAAAATGGAACTATTTTATTAGATTAACTAATTTGTGTGCAATGATTGAGGAAAACAGATTTAAATAGGTAAAGGGTTATCAAAGTTGTGTTCTGCAGTGCAGAACACAAGTTTAATGTCCCTTTACCTCACTAGCACAGGCACTTCTTTTTAATTTTCCCGCCCTTATGATTGGAAAGGGGGAGGGGGGGTAGTGTTTATGTCATCTATTTTCACATGAAGTGGTGACTGCTGACTTGGCACTGAGACTGGTTATGTAAAATCAAATTCTGAGATCATTTCATGCTGCAAATTTCTAACTGTAATTTACTTCATATATGTTTCATTTGCAAATTTCTCTTTCTCCCTTTTTCATGTACAAATTTTTTAACTGAAAGTCCATCTCCATGCGATATTCCCCACAAGGATTCCATCTCCTCTATTGAATCCCTGCTATCCACCTACCTACTGATCATTACCTCGATCTATCCTCATCCTCACTCCTGCATTAATTAAACTATTGGGATTGTTTGTGTGATGACTCCTTACCATTTTTACCTTGATCTATCGGAGTTTTGTAGTTCACTGGTACAAAAATTATGAGGATGGATGGAAAGAAAGATGATGTGAGAGAAGACAGAGAAATCGATTTGTGAATGGAAAAAAAGATTCTAAGAAAATTTCACAGGGGTTTTTCACTCGCACAGTTTTGTCCTTCTTTCTTTTCTTTTTTTAACCATAATGAAGTATCGTTAAACATTCCGTATCTATTTATTTGTTTTAAATTTTTCATTGAAAGATTAGCAACAAAATACATAATAAAATTAAAAAGCACAGACGCTGCATTTAATTGAGAAAATGTGCTTACAATATGAGACTTTTCTGGAAGCCATTTTAGTCAGGATCATTCCAATATAAAGAGTATGACCACACACCTCAATACTTTGCATAGATACTCTGATAGAGACACAATTCTTATCATATTACAAACACACACAGCACCTCATAGCAAAATAACTCAAGTCATCCATGAAGCAAGTGTATGGTTAATATGCTCACATGAGCTACCAGCATAAGCACATGACCTCTTGTAACAAAACTACTACTTAGAGAGAAGTCTCACATCTGGTGATTCGGGGCATTCCTCTCTCTTTAACCTCTTGCTATCTTCGCCTTCGTTACTTGTCTCCCTGCGACGTTTACGAGGGTCTCTGACAACAGGGGAGAAGTCCATGGAGATGAGACTCTCAGATCCCTACAAATGACAACACAAACAAACTAACAAACAAATAACAGTGTGGTAATATCTTGAAATGAGATATTGGAGACAAGTGGGTGGTATATGTAACCATGGTTACCAAAAGATCCAACAGAAGGTTAAGAGTGCATGAATTATAGAGAATGAACAGTTCTGGATGTATAAACAAGACAATAATACCTCCAGCATCTTTTGCTGACAAAAATATTGACAATAGAATTTTAAGTATTGGACTTTGTCCAATCAATGTTTTGATATAGGGTACAACAGAACTGGTCAGATAGCAGAGACTACAGGTATCCACCATAATCCTCACTACAAGAGATGGTGAACACTCACTAAGGAGTTGTGTGGAAAACTGTGTTTGTGTGTGTGTGTGTGTTTGTGTGTGTGTGTTTGTGTGTGTGTGTGTGTGTGTTTGTGTGTGTGCGTGCGTGCGTGCGTCTAGTGCATATACTGAATGTTCATCCAAAAAAAATTAGGAACATAATGCCTGTTGTTTCACATACAGACTTATATTAACCGTAAATGGTCCTTCCCCTTAATCAGGAGACACTCACTGACAGGCTTTCAATTGCACGTGCATGGCAATCTCATAATACACAGCTGCAGATAAACTGGTGTTGTGAACATTACAGCTAACGTAACAGCTGTGGACTTGGTGGCATGAACAAAGAATGAGAAAAAATAACTACACATATGCACGGATGCACGCACACCACACCACATACACTATATTGCATTTGTTGTTGCTGCTACTACACCAACAACAACACAATGTACCACTGTATTGTCTTGTCTCATCTTACCTTCTGGGATGGCTTGATACCTTTGGCTTCAGCACCGACACCAATACCAGCAGTGGTCATCTGGGAGGCCAGTAGTCGGGCCAGGTGCTTCACCTAACACACACCATACACACACACACACACACACACACACACACACACACACACACACACACACACACACACACACACACACACACACACACACACACCATACACAGACAGACACACAGACAGACACACACACACACCATACACACAGACAGACACACACACCATACACACAGACATACACACAGACAGACACACACACACACACACACCATACACACAGACAGACACACACACCATACATGCAGACAGACACACACACCATACACACAGACAGACACACACACCATACATGCAGACAGACACACACACCATACACACAGACAGACAGACACACAGACACACACACACCATACACACAGACAAACACAGACAAACACACACACCATACACACAGACAGACAGACAGACAGACACACACACACCATACACACAGACAGACAGACACACACACCATACACACAGACAGACACACACACACCACACACACACACCATACACACAGACAGACACACACCCACCATACACACACACAGACAGACACACACACACAGACACACACACAGACACCATACACACAGACAGACACACACACCACACACACAGACAGACACACACACACACCATACACACAGACAGACAGACACACCATACACACAGACAGACACACAGACACACACACAGACAGACACACAGACACACACAGACAGACACACACACACCATACACACAGACAGACACACACACACCATACACACAGACAGACACACACACACCATACACACAGACAGACACACCATACACACACAGACAGACACACAGACACACACACACCATACACACAGACAGACACACACACACAGACACCATACACACAGACATACACACACACCATACACACACACCATACACACAGACAGACACACCATACACACACACAGACAAGACACACAGACACACACACACACACCATACACACAGACAGACAGACACACACACAGACAGACACACACACACACACAGACAGACACACACACAGACAGACACACACACAGACAGACACACACACCATACACACAGACAGACACACAGACAGACACACAGACACACACACACCATACACACAGACAGACAGACACACACACAGACAGACACACAGACACACCATACACACAGACAGACACACACACACACACATACCATACACACAGACAGACACACCATACACACACAGAGACAGACACACAGACACACACACCATACACACAAACAGACACACACACAAACAGACACACACACACAGACACCATACACACAGACATACACACACACCATACACACACACACAGACACCATACACACAGACATACACACACACCATACACACACACAGACACACACACCATACACACACACAGACACACACACCATACACACAGACAGACACACACCATACACACAGACAGACACACCATACACACACAGACAGACACACCATACACACACAGACAGACACACCATACACACAGACAGACAGACACACCATACATGCAGACAGACACACACACCATACACACAGACAAACACACCATACACACACAGACAGACACACCATACACACAGACAGACAGACACACCATACACGCAGACAGACACACACACCATACACACAGACAAAGAGACAGACAGAAAGATTTACATATATAAATTAAATGATGCTTCAGCAATTATTATATTACAGAGCTACATACACAGCAGTCGCCACAAGCACAGAGAATAGTGTAAACCCCATACATGTCAAATACTGTAGATACTGATCACACCACACACACCTCATCAATAAGACATTCCACATTCACAGAACCACATGTTCTCCATGACTATACCATAATATCATCTCCCAATGGGGCCACGCCTCCAACGACTTCCCATACAATAAATCACCCATCCTTCCCATCCCCTCCAACTCTCAACCCCCACATCACGTTATAACCAATGCCACACCCACTCACTTGTGTAACTGTCCCAGCGGCTGCTATGGGTGTGTAGGAGTTGCCAAACATTTTGGGCTGACTAAATGGAACATTCTCCATGCTGACAATCGACAGCTCCGTAACTGCTTCGGGGGTCAGCAGGGACATTAAATCTAAACATACATAGACACACAAGACAGAAATAGAGACAGATAGACAGAAAGAGAGGAAAGTAAGAGTTATGAAGTATTATCAGAATGCTTGGGGTGGTACGATAGAAGAGAGGGAGGGGGATCCAGACCTGAACTCTTGATATAACATCTGTACATAAAAAGGGACACCCCATGAGAGCCCTTGCATAATCACACTTCCTATGCTACTGCATGTTACATTTATTATCCATCTCTCGGTTCTCTCTGAGTCTCCCCCTCTCTCGGAGTTTCCCCCTCTCTCGGAGTCTACCCTTCTCTCATAGTCTCACTCTCTCCGAGTTTCCCTCTCTCCCCCCCCTCTCTCTCGGAGTCTCCCTTCTCTCAGAAGCCTCTTTCTCCCTCAGAGTCTCTCTCTCGGAGTCTTCCCCCCCCCCCCTCTCTCAGAGTCTCCCTCTCTCTCTCTCGGAGTCTCTCTCACTCAGAGTCTCTCTCTCTCGGAGTCTCCCTCTGGGATTCTCTCAGGGTCTCTCTCTCAGAGTTTCATCTCTCCACACAACCTCTGGTTCTAACACGTCCAGAAGATATCACCATTTTCTTACCCAATGCTCCCACATCCGCTAGCACTGCCTGCATTATCCTAAATGAACAGTTCCAGGACGACTTACCTTCTGTGGTCATGTCTATGGCCTCAATAAGAGCTGCACCAGGCAAGGACAGCTTGCCTTCATCTGCTCCTCCCACAGACGAGGACTTTCCCTTCCCAGAGGAGGCAGCAGCACCAGGGGAGGAGTCCTGGGCCTGCAGGGAGAGACAGAGCCAGTGGATGAGAAGACAGGTAAGATAAAGTCCAATTTAAGAAACATTGCATACTACCACCAAAAAAAAAGTGAAAAAGTCTTGGTGCGGTTTCTAGCAATGGAGGAGAGCTTACACTGATGGGACGTATCTTGAGAGCAGCGGAACTCTCAGCATCTACACGAGCAGCTCGCTTCATCACCTCGTGAGATACCTTGGGGGTATTCTTAGCAATCTGCAACAAGAAACATCATGACACAGACAGTTACATAGGAAATGGGAATACTAGGGATGAGAATTGGTCAAATAAAACGTTCAGGCAGGAGTGAGCTATTTCAGACTCTTTCCTTCTTCCTTGTTCATATTTTGTAGACTGTCCCAGTGCTTTGGTTGTGCTGGTAGAGAGAGTTGTCCCGTTTCAGTAGCACCAGGTGAGATGCTTAAGGTTCCACAGCAATGCAAATAGACTTTGTGGCATCAGCACTGTGGTCTTATAGAACTTCCTTAGTTGTACAAAGTCATAACAGCATTTCTGTGACTTGTTTCTAATTATATGAGAAACTTGACTCTATACTGCTGTGTCCATTAACATATATGAAATTAAGTTATATGGTGCTAGTTTCCTGCTTAGCATAAGCGCAGTTTTTCAACTTAATTAATTTGTTGTCAAGGGAATTGTTCTTCTGGGTGGAATTTTGGTTATGTTTAATGTTACCAACGAATACAATAAAATTTAACCTGTAATATTGCAAGATTACCATAATAATACACTGTTTACTTATTGAAATCGATTAACAGAATTATTAAACATAATAACAATTTTTATCAATTAGCCATCCACACTTCACAATAAGTGCAAGTTTCGCCACGATTCTAATATTATCGCATTATATGCACCAACAATAAATAGACTAATCACACGCATGCCACACAGGCATTTTGAAAACTCATCAATGGGTGGGAAGCTCAACATTATCTTTATAAACACAGTACATTAATCAACACAGATGCAACCTCCCATTGTTCTGCATTACGTCATGCTACAATACTATTCACACAGGCCATGAGACCAGCATGAACCATCCTTTAGTGCCTACCTCAGCTTGGGTGCAACCCAGGTCAGTCAGCATCGCGGTCAACTGTTCCCAACATTCAACTGCAAAGAACAAACAAACAAACAAACAACCAACAATTAACTTTAAACTCCTTTTAATTGACCCTTCCTTATCCTTACATGATGATGGATGCCGATAAATGCTTAGACTCTGGCTCTATGGATAGTGATGATGGTGGGTGGGGGGGGGGGAGAAGGAGTGGGAGGTGGAGGATAGAGAGAAAGGGAAGGAGTGGAAGAAGGCGGAGGAAAGAGAGAAAGGGAAGGAGTGGGAGAAGGCAGAGGATAGAGAGAAAGGGAAGCAGTGGGAGGTGGAGTGGGAGAAGGTGGAGTGGGAGAAGGCGGAGGATAGAGAAATGGAGAGGAGGGTAAAGGAAAAGAAAGGGAAGAGAATATGAAAAATTTGATTAGGAAGGGACAAGAAGTATAAAAAGAAGGAAGGAGAAAAAGAGAAAAGAGATCAAGAAAGGAGTTGAAAAATTTGTGTATCAGTACACAATGAAGCACTCACAACAGTCTTACCTTCAAAGTCTTGCGGGTATTTGCTATTTGACCCGAAAGAAAGTGCTGAGGGAGATTCGCTATGATATGAGAATATATAGAATGATATCTCTTGTGAAAAAAAAACAAAAAATAAGTCTGTAACCTATTTATGCAGCCTAGACACTAACACCTACCCCTCACCATGCAGCAGCTCCAGGGTTTGCACCACAATGTTGATGTACGAGGGCCTCATTCTTGCTATGTTGCTCAGGGAGTTTATACAAGTCACTAGAAGGACACTATCGCAAAGACAGAGAGAGAAGTGATTGGGGGGGGGGGGGGGGTGATAAAGGACAGACGATTCATATGCACACACCACACAAGAGGGAAAGAGGTGGAAGTGACGATGTGGAATGTAAATATGTGGCATGGTGTACGTGACGACCAAGAGTTGGGCAGCAATCAAAAGGTTGTTAGGGGTTACACATACAAATTAATTTAATGTGCATTAATTGGAATGTTTTATGATGTAATGTTGCAGATTTGTTCCCAACCTAGAAATTGTAGGCGACACAACCTCCTGCAAGAAAGCCCCCATTGTGGTCCCCGCTTCTTCCCTGAGCTCAGCATAACTGAGAAGAGGATGGGAGATTGGTATCTGAGAAAGGAGAGAGAAAGACATGATCAACTCAGCAATAGAGAGGATACATCAATGAGAAACCAACCATTTCTAGGGAGAGATCAATCTCAGCTGCTTTCCAAACTTCCGAGTTCTTAAAATGCAGTACCAAATACAAGAAAATGAAAACAAAATAAATTGGACATAATTGAAGTTGCTTGTTTGTTGTTTTTTTTAAATTTTTTAATTTAATTAAAATTAAAAAAAGGGAAGTAGGATAATTTATCCACTCTTTTCAAACAACATCACTTTAACCTTGTGTGTGTGTGTGTGTGTGTGTGTGTGTGTGTGTGTGTGTGTGTGTGTGTGTGTGTGTGTGTGTGTGTGTGTGTGTGTGTGTGTGTGTGTGTGTGTGTGTGTGTATAGCAAGTATACCAAATATAAGAGCAATATTATAGAGCATACATAGGCAAACTTGGGATAAGGTAAAGGGTCATTTTCCCATCTTGAGTGTGGTTTTCACTAATGGTATTATTAGTCAGCTCATATGAAGTGATGCAGTAGCTACAGTATAATACACAACCACTCTTTGTGTCACTATATTAGTTTCAATCTATATCCAAAATGTAGTCAATCTCCAGCCACACATATTTTACCCCAAAAACATCATATATTGTACAGTGTAAGGATATTTCTGTGCTACTGTCATCACTTTGAGTACCCTTTACTACCACATCAAATTCTTACAAGGCTCAGCTCAATCATCAATCATGTCCCCATTCCAAGCATTTCCTTCTCTTACTACCACAGTCCCCCCCCCCCTCCATCACTCTTGCATGGAGGGGGACGGGGAGGGAGGGGAGAGCTACTACGACTCTACTGAACATGTTGGTGGTGCAATCAAGTCAAGAAAAAACCATATTTTTAACTTTTGACCAGTTTAGAAATCTTTCACATGCTATGCATGGATTTTCTCATACTTTTCATGAAATAGGCAAACCTTTTCAGTACATTCAACAAATGATGGAAATGTACACCTAATAAATTTCCTGGTGCATTAAACAGTACTCTACAGCAATCAAACCCAACACCTCACAAACACAGCATCCTCAAGTATACAAGCAAGTTTTAAAAAGGGGGATGAAGAAAGAAACGGGGATAAAAAAATTATAATATAAAAAAAAACAAAAAAAAACTCATATTTGTGTGAAAATAAAACTCAAAGTAAAAAATATCAGCTTTATGTAGACTATGTGTGGTACAATGTGGTTAAAAAAAATAAATATGAGTGTGACCAATGAGTTGCACGCGTACACACACACACACACACACACACACACACACACACACACACACACACACACACACACACACACACACACACACACACACACACACACACACACACACACACACACACACACACACACACACACACACTTGGAAACCACACATCCCATTGGGAAACTTACGGCTTCAGTCTTGGTATGAGAGATAATGATCATCTCCATAAACTTCAGACATATTGGCTTACAACTAAAGGAAAAAGTATAAAAGTGGGTGTGGCACAAATGACATGGGTGATGTTAACTGGAGACTAAATCACAACACAACACATGCTCAAATGTCTGAGTGTCACACTTTAACCCAGCCTTTTAATGAATTCATACTTAATATCTAATTTGCCTATAAGGTTAATAATAGTATGCATATCAAAATAATCAAGTATTTAGTAATTCATTCATCAATACCAGCTAACTACACTTTTTATCTTTCCCCCCCTCCATACATATGCACACACATGCACACACACACAAACACACTAACACATCTAATAAGTTAAGATCTAATCACTCGGTCTTTTCTAATATAATTACTTACCCGTCAAACTCAGACTCATAATTCTCCACAACTTTCTGCTTCATATCTGTCATGACCTGATAGGAGATAACATACAGCACATGTACACTCATGTACACACATGTATGCATATGTACACACACAAAGTGGTAGTAAAGAGGTGGTGGAGCTGGTACACACTTGAAGATAATCTGATCACTGCAATAGCGTGTGAATTACACTTTAGTAGTCATGGTTACCATACTAGCCATAATCGTCATGCCAAGATCATCATGGCAACATAAAATAATGCTGAAGCTTTTCTAGTGCTGGCATGCAGGAATTAGCTCTATCTATTGACATGCTATAAAATATTGACGCTACCTTAGATGTGTTTACTAGCACTTACCTCCCACATCTCCTTGACATCATTGTCAACCACTTTCAGCTTCGCAATATACTTTTGACAAAGAAACAATCAAAATAATGACAGAACAAATAAATAATAACAAACACACACAAAAGTTAATACAATAATCATTAAATGATTTAATCTAATTAAGAATGAAAGAAGTGTGTATCATTAGCTATAGATCACCCACCAACACCACCAGCTTGTACAATGCTATGAGAGCACTGAGGATCCTTTTGTGGACAACTGTGGACTCATCCTCCATCATGTAGGCCACAATGGGTACCACTCGCACCAGCAGACCAGGGTCACGCTTGCTGCAGGACACATGGACAACATAGGACGACAGACAATGGTGATCGGGTCAGGACGACTCAGGAAACAGGGAAATGAAAGTGGAGAAACAGTCAGCCATGATTATTGAGAAGAAATGGGAGTAGCACAACAGCAAACGTTACTTTAATTAATCTCATTGTATCTGCCAATCTGTCAATCTGTCAATCTGTCCATCTGTCAATCTTACATTCCCACATTCGCAGATGTGTGACCTTACAGCGTAGATATAGCAACACATAACTACACAGCATGTCAACATCTTGTTGGTACACACCACACCGCAATAGGTTTTTACATGCTGCATCTGCAACACAAGTATAGACCTAAGTTCTATTCCTACGTTGGGTCCATAAACCACCAATTGGTGCACTTTAATTTGTTTCAGGAAAAAGATGAAAGAAAAATGGTAGGTTGAGGCTATTCAGAGCTTTCCCTGTTTGAGGCAGGTGTACCTCCACTCCTACAGTAGTCTTAGAGCGAGAGGAAATGACTGGAAGCTAGTGCCACATGATTAATTAGGAGCATGATCCAAAATTAATGGGTGGAAGTTTATAATAGGGCATAAAACTTCAGGCAAAGAATTGTTGTGGTGTGGTGCTATATAATGGCAGCAGGTAGAGGCACTGGGTGTCTTCTTACTGATGCGTTGCACCCAATGCAAACCCACCTTCACATAAGTTAATATTGTCAACTTGCCTTACCCAACTTTGACCATAACCAGCTATGGTTCCTATCTCCTCACCAAGCTTCTTCCATGAAGGTGACCACAAATTTCCTCACTTCCGATGAACTATCTGCCTGGAATGCAATAACCTCCTGAACATGCACAGACATACCATACACATGCTCATTAATATACAGGCATATACACACACAAACAAGAACACACACCATAATTATTCATTTTTAGCATGGTCAGTAAAACGTACGTCCAGGAAAGGGTCCAGCAGTTCTGGTTCCTTGTTTATGATGAGCTCCTTCACCTATCAAAATATTACATAAATAATTCATTGTTAACGCAATTTTATGCATTTAAGGGCCAAACAGCATTAGGATCCAGGTTGCTAACAGGAAATCCTCATTGGGGGGGGGGGGGGGAAGATATTTTGTCATGACCACACCCACAATTAAACATACCCTCTATTACGATTAACTAGCAGCGTATACTCGGCCAAATGCCTTGCCAATGTCAGTCTCCTATTGGAAAATTTGTAATTTTCTGGCACTACAAAATAAAAGAAACCACACCCCTCATCTCAACCTTAGCAAAAGAGTTTCTTTTGAAGATTTACTTGAATCTTTTCTGAAGGAATAACAGTTGCAAGTAATCATATTAGCAGGTGAAAAGTACAGATGTGAGTTTTATTTCAAATCTGGATCAATCCTGCATCCACATCTTCCATAGTCAAACATCAACCTTGGGTCAGTCCTCTGACCATGGCCCAAAGGCCCAAACTATTACACTATTCTGCAAGATTACATTCTGCAAGATTACATTCTGCAAGATTACATTCTGCAAGATTACATTCTGCAAGATTACATTCTGCAAGATTACATTCTGCAAGATTACCCTCCATACCTGATTGAGGCAATGAAGTTTGTTGCC
>OZ017782.1:2863084-3011549 GCA_963969325.1 Lycopodina hypogea
CGTTTTAATGACTACATGGAGGCCTCAAAATTCTCATGAATTTCCTGCCCCTCAAGAGCATACTCAGGAATCATTTTAGGCTGAACAGGATTATTTGTGTTGTTGTTTTGAACACAGAACATGGTCAAAATATCTATTATTATCTTTGCATACATCATAAGATAGATTATTTAAATTTTTAAAAAATATATGTACACATGTAAAAAAATTTTGTCACAATGAATGCATTTTTTTAAAACTCTATCTTCACTAAACTAATTGGTTACTCCATCCCCCCCCCCCCCAAACACACCAATTCTACTTATTATTTTTTTCCACCAATATCATTAACTTCTCAAACATCATGAACTAGTAACCAATTCATACTTATTCAATTGATTCTTAAATCAAGGAACACACAAACAATACAGGTAGCATTACTTCACACAGTTATTTGTTTTTATCAGAGCACTGGCATCCATTCACTCACAACTAGACCTGCAGTTATATGATTGTTAATATTTATCTCATTCTTGCATGAAATTGAACCATGATACTGAGTTCAACTGAAAACACAAAGATCTGCTTAGAGAAAATGAATGCAGAAGAAGAAAAAAAAGTATTGAAGCTTCATATACAGGAACTTGCTTCCTTCAGCAATGAACTGGTTAAATAGTCCTGTAGTTGTGTCTTCACATATGTATTGAGTTCTTGCTTATGGTAGGTGTGGTGGGGGACTTTATAAGAGTGAGGGGGTGGGTGGAGGCGGGTGGGGCGTGTGGGAGCACATGGCTGTGGGCCTCACATTAGCACCTGACAGTCGAGGTTTGTCACAAATGGAAACATTAGTTGTGCGATATTTATCTCTACCCCCCCCTCCCCAAACGTAACCCAGATATCCAATATCATTCATATGTAAGATATGATGGGGGGAAGCTGCTGCTGTGGTTTCAGAAATGTGTTGTTTAAAATGACCAACTAAAGACTGAGAAGCCATGGCCGGCCAAATGGCTATGGCAGATGTCTCCCAATCGCAGGTTCAGTGATCATTTTCCTAGACTGTCCCTTCTTCTCAAAATAGTTAGATAAAGATGACTTCTTGCCGCAACTTTCAGGATTGGGGAGGAAATAATCCTTGCAGAACCAAAATCCTCTCCTCCCCCCCCAAAAAGTATTCAAAAATGAAGTTGGGGTAATACCAAATATGATTAACCATTGCCCAAATATGCTGGCATTGCTTTTGGAATAATAGGTGCACTCAAGCATAATTAGAATAATAGGTGAATATTTTAGAATAATAGACTAGCCACATATTATGTTAAATTGTTTACTAATGAACATATGAATGAGCGAGTCACTGCGAATTTACTTTTATGCTGAGAAATAATGTTGGAAATGATGCCTGAAAATTAGAATAATGGAAATGGTAGGTAGGTAGGTAGAACTTATTAGAATTATAGAAGAGACTACAGCAATAGGTAAAAAAAAAAAAATTTTTTTGTGCACATTTGGGCAATGGCTAAATATGGTATCACACCAAAGTTGACATGTTCTGAAAATGTATTGTATTTGTGTGATTGCATTAATCAGTGTTCAGTAATTGTAGTGTGTGTGTGTGTGTGTGTGTGTGTGTGTGTGTGTGTGTGTGTGTGTGTGTGTGTGTGTGTGTGTGTGTGTGTGCTTACAATTTTATAACATCACTATAAAACAATTTATATGCTTGCAGCTGCAATGATGAAACTAGCATTCACTACTACAATAGAATAACAGCACCTGTACTAGTTCATGAATCAAATAAAAAATTGAATCAAAATGGCCACTAAGGGCACTTCTATTGACTGCCTGAAACATGTGAGAAATGATAGAGTGAGTAAATATAGAAAGATAAGATGAATAAATGTCATTTATGGTTGAGTTGAAGAGGAGAATAATACACTGTGTAGAACCCAAGAATCAAAACCCAAGGAACCAGAACCCAAGGAGTTTTGTGTGAGTTAGTTGTATATGTATCACGTGCTATGTTGTAAAATCTTGAAGCAAGTCTTGCACACCCTCACGGGATAGTCCCAGCCTCGGTTGGGCACCACCTCCTTCTGGGAGGTGCACAAGTCACAGAAACCCTTACCACAGGCCCTGCAGTGGTGCTTGGTGGCGTGGTGATGGTCACTGGGGCTGAACTTGACCTTGCACTGGTGGCAGTGGGTGATGGCACTGTCTGCCTCCCAATAAGCAGGTCTGGCAGACTCCACCACCGCTTCCTTGGAATACTGGAGCACTCCAGCTGCTAGCCCCACGGCACTCTGCACCACCTCCCCCACATACCTAGCTGTCACCCTGTCCCCGTCAGCCGCTATTACACGGCCACCATCTCCACTGCTTCTTATCTTTGCTGACTTGTTAGGAACTGCTGATGGGGCAGTTTTGTCTATTGTTTCAACCATTTTCTGCAACTTCTTGGAATCATGAGTAACACCATGAGAGGAATTGTTCTCCGTCAGCTTGAATGGAGCCCCTTTACCATCTCCCAGGTCATTGTCATTTTGGTGGTTTACTGTGTTTGTAGCCTGTTTCTGTTCTCTTGCGTAGCACAGGTTGCACACACGGACAGGAATGTTGCCCCACCCCCTCCACGGGACTGGCATGTTCTTGGAGGAGCATGTGTCACAGAACCCTTTACCACATGCCCTGCAGTGGTGCTTGGTCATGGTCAGACTGAACTCCTGCTTGCAGTTGCCACACGCCTGACATGTTAACGTTTGGGGGAGGGGAGAACAACAGGAGAGAGAAACAGAGAGTGGAGGGGATATAAAGGGAGAAAGAGGGTAAAAGACGACAATAAAAAAATTTTTTTTTAATAAAAATAAATAAATAAAATAATAATAATAAAAGATAAGGAGAAAAAAGTACTCTGTAATTAAATAGTAAAATTAAAAGCGTCACACAATGTATTGGACATAATGCCATGTAATGCTAAAATTAACATTGATTTCAATTCAGAGTATTTGGAAAGGGTCGTCAACATTGAGTTGCCTCGATTTCGTTAATTCCAGCATGTCATTCTAAACCAGAGTGAAGGGCACAGACCTACCAGGATAGCAGAGTTAGGGACCCAGTATCTCGGAGCCACCATCCCTGCAATGCAGCCACCCAGGACCTGCGTTGGCCTGGCAGAGGCACTCTTAACACTCTCAGCAAAACTCCCGACACCATCCAGCAGGCGACGAGCAGTGTTGTCCGATATTTGGCCACCTGGAAGATCCTGGACAACACACAAAAACATGACTGCTTATTGTTGGCTCAATTGTTCTCTTCTACTACTGCTAATCAATTGTTGGTTCATAGCATTTTACATTATTGTCAGTTGTAATTTGTTTGTTGTTGTCATGACTTTGCACCTCAGGCCACACATGTCTGTTGTCCGTTCGTATGGCCTCCAGCTCTGGTTCCTTGTTGCCATACCAATGATGGCGACTTCGATAGATCACTCCACAATGCTGGCACTCAATGACATACCTACATAAGTATACATACACACATACACAATAAATAAATAAGAAAATAAATAAATAAATAAATATACACACATACAACTGTGTAAACAAAACACAATTACATCAGACACTGAAAGCACAATCAGTGATATTATTGGGGGGGGGGGGGGGGGGGGAGGGGGGAGTTCAAATGTGTGCCTATGTAGACATAACCTGAATCACACAGGGTACAGTTTCTTTTCATGCATGACACAGCAATGCCAGATATAGAATCACTCTAGTGACATGCTCTTTTTTTGTTAACACTTCTTGTGAGGATTATATGTCAAGAAAATAATAAATCAGAATTTACGAAGAAATGAGGAGAGAAAAATAATGAGGTTAGACACGTACCCAGACCATGCATACATGGCCAGTCCCTTCCATCCAGATTCACTGCTGGAGGATGTCTTGGGGATCACAACACTCTCTATACCACGGTTGTAGCACATCTGCAGAGTACACAGTCACACACAGCCACAAATATGCACACACACGCATATTCACACACCTATTTCACACTAATGCCACTACATTTTAATGATGTATGCGCTACTATGGTTGCATTGTTTCAGATCCATCTTGAGGTGTTACACAATGTCCTCTGACCTGGCTGCGCTCCTGTGATGTCCAAGCTCATAGTAAAAAAAAAAGAAGATAGTATATATAGTAAGGCATAGTCAGGTACACAAGCTCCAGAAGAGCAGGGGTTAATGTTGAGCTGTAGTTCTCTAACACAAGTACTGTCCAATTACATTAGGAGAAAGAAGTTCCTTAGCTATTCATCTCTATGGTGAGCCTTGATGACATGCCCTCAATCAATCATTCTAATCTTCCTAATTGGTTGGTATTCTCAATGGCACTGCTTCTAACATTCCAGTTAATTCTCCATCAAATACTTCCTAATAGCACATAATGGACCAATGACCACTTTCCAATCTACCCATTCCAATTTTCTACATCGTACATCTTCTCAAGCCACTTCTTCTTCAGCCCCCCTCCCCCCCCCTCACCTTGCAGAGGAAGATCTTGTTGTCATGAGCAGGGCTATAAGTGCAGCGTGTTGTGCTTATGCTGTGTCGATTCCCATCACTCAAGTGGTTCATACTCAGCTCACAGTGAGTTCTGCAAAATGGAAAGAACAATACTAATGCACACTAAGTGAAAACCATGGGCGACAACAAAGAGAATGGTATGGTTGAAGAGAGGATAGAGAACAATACAAGCACAAGAAGATGAGAATGATAATAAGGGCAAACAGAGCAAACAGGAGAGGAGCAAAGAGTGATTAAAAACATTGAGGAATGGTAAAACAAGGAAGCGAGGGAAGATGCTGATATTTTCAATTAATTTATTAACTAACTGCCTTGTCTTTACTCACCCACAAGCAAGACATGCCTCAGGACAGGAGAAGTAGGCATCCGGGAACATGCTCACTCTCTGACATGTGATGTCACCATTGAACTTGAGGTTCAGCACCTGAGGACAGGGAGAGAAATACAACTAACACATCAAACATGACATAGAATTTGTAAATGAGAGAGAGGAGGATTGAGGGAGGGGGGGGGGGGGGGAGAAATGAGAGGGAGAGGAGAAAAAAGGGAGATGGAGGAAGAGTAGGAGGGAGAGATCAAGGAAGAGGGAGGGAAGGAGAGGGGAAAAGAGAAAAATAGATGGGATGAGGATAGGAAAGGATAGGAAAAAAGAGAGGGAAAGAAAGCGAGAGAGATAGACAGAGAGTATACCGGGCAAAGTATCATCCCAGTAATGAAACACTATATTACAAACAATGTCAGTCACACTTCATCAGAGACAATAGTTGCATTGGATACAGCATATGTCATGTGTGTGGCATGTGGTTGCTAGGTTACTACCTGCAAAGCTTTGAGCACAATGCTGGGCGTTCTGGGAGCTCTGACTGCATTGTTCTTCAATAGAGCTGTAACTGCCTCCAGCAGTCCGGCAAAGTTGGTGGGAGGGCTACTGGTTCTGGTCCCCACATATTCCACAGAACTGAATGCCTTCGGGATGCGCTCCACCTCTGAGAACCTGATGGACACAGACAACATAATAATAGTGCTCTAGTAAAAAGTTACCCCATGCTCTTCCCTAGGATATTATTGCATTGAGGTAAAACACAATACATTGAAACACAATACATTGGTGAGGTTCACAGCTTTTTACTTGCAGGAGTTCTAAAAGAACAGGTGGCATGAGGTGGAAGTGAAGTGGTTTATACATGTGCTTGTTCCTGCTCATGTCAGGTAATAATGATGGGCAAACAGAAGCAAAATTTTTTGGTTAGGTTATGTTACATCCTCCAATCACAACAAAAAGAGGAAGAAAAAAAAGAAGAGATGCAAATACACCAAAACTAAGTTCTTGGAATGTTTATATATCTATATCTATCTATCTATCTATCTATCTATCTATCTATCTATATCTATATATATACATATATTTATCTATCTATCTATCTATATATCTATATATATACATATATTTATCTATCTATCTATCTATATATATATAATATATATATATATATATATATATATATATATATATATATATATATATATATATATAGATAGATAGATATATATATATTAGAAGACCTATGTAACCATGTAACTGATTTATGTAACTATGTTTGTCAGTTTCTCAAAATCCCTCTGTTAGATTTTGACCAAACTTTTAGGAATGGAGGAGACCCACCCTGAGATGGTTTTATGCCAGGTGGCATGTCTGGGAAAAAACAGAATTTGTCTGTCTGTCTGTCTGTCTGTCTGTCTGTCTGTCTGTCTGTCTGTCTGTCTGTCTGTCTGTCTGTCTGTCTGTCTGATTGTACCATCATTCCGGCCAAACCGGTAGGTGGATTTCTCTGAAACTCAGCATGATGATAGGTTTTGACCAAACTTTTAGGGATGGAGGAGACCCACCCTGAGATGGTTTTATGCCAGGTGGCATGTCTGGGAAAAAACAGAATTTGTCTGTCTGTCAGTCTGTCTGTCAGTCTGTCTGTCAGTCTGTCTGTCTGTCAGTCTGTCTGTCAGTCTGTCTGTCTGTATGTTTGTACCATCATTCCAGCCAAACCAGTAGGTGGATTTCTCTGAAACTTGGCATGATGATAGGTTTTGACCCAACTTAAGCATGGTCTAAAAATTTCACAAAATAGTTACCATGGTAATGAGAAAAAGCAAAAATAGTAGGATTTAGCCTATATTGGCCAGGCAACGCCAGGTATATGCTGCTAGTATATATATTGGGGAAGGGTATGAGAGAGGGAGGGAAGGAAAGTTAGGTACATATTCTGCACAAATCTACTGTAATCATGGAGTTGCAAAAACCTCCAGGATACACAAAGCAAAGGTGGGGACTCCTCCTATGTTAAGTTTGTTACTGTTACAACTGTTGAAGAGATTTTTTATTTTCTCCTTTCTATCCAGATAAACACATGCTACTTACACTGTCATAATTATTTCATTATTCCATTACGACAAACACTGCAATACAAATTTCATATCACTTTAAACTAGTATGTATGATTTGCAAATAATTATCAGTATCTACTCGTTAAACCTAATTACAGGTCAATAGGAATGTACAATACACACCATACCTCAATTAAAAACAACACTGTCAATTACTTTCATCAGCTATTGTACCAACTGACCTTATCCGGAGCAGTTCCTCTGCAGTCATGGGGTGTGTGACTATGTTGTTGCTGGAAGTGTTGCTTCCATCACTTCTGCCACTCCAACCATCTCCACTGACCACTCCCTCACCAGAGTCACTATACTTTCCGAGTTCAATTTTCTCATCTGAAGCAGTGTTCCTTTGAACCTAAGGAAAATTAACATAGTTGTTACTATTCTACCAGGGCTCTATGTGACGACATCAAACAACTGAAAGTTGGTAAAAATGCTCTTCCTTGATGCTATACTGAACCTTTTATTAAATAAAATGTGACAATACCTTGCGAGTATGTTGAGCAGGAACGCTAGCACCTAGTAACTCGGTGTAATGCGTTTCATGAAATATCACCAAAGAGGGACCGAGAATAGACAAGGGAATGTTGAGCTTGTAGCGATCTGATGCATTCTGTCCAAAATAATAAAGAAAAGTTAAATACTTGGCCAACAAATTTTGAGGGTAAAAAAATTAATACATTATCTTATCTCACCTTTAATTCGGGAGTGAAGTACTTCCAATAAGCATCTGAAGCATCTCCAAGAAACGTAAACATGTCATTGTGCAGTCTCTCTGCTCTTGTGCGATATACAACAACATCAGAAATGGCCATGATCTTGAGCAGAAGCCTAGCCCTGCGGTTTTCATGCGAGGAGCTCCCTAGCAGACCCTCAGAGTCCAGGAAAATAGCATTGTGTGCACCTGAGTAGGCAGCCCACACCCCCAGAGTGCAGGAGCGTTGTTCAGGGGATGTTGTGAACACCTACAGTGCATAATACCAGTTATACCACACTTAGAGTATCCTCTGTTCCACCCTACCCCTTATCATAATAGCGAGTGTACAACCCTAGCCCACCTCCTGTACAAAGGTGCATAACATAGGCTGTCTTTGTGTGCAAGAAAGGCTACGTCTTCACAAGCAAGTCATTACATATGAAGCTGTTGTCCTTGCTGTTCACATTATGCCTCTGCTCAAACCCTGATGTGCTGCCATAGCTCACACAACTCTATAAAGTCTTGGTTATCTCAGCTTATTAACCACTGCAGGAACAATAGCAAAGTAATTCTACTAAATCCTGGTTCACAGTGAGCGCACCGCATAGACACACTGACACGTACTGTATGTTGCATAACAATAAACTTGGGTCTATTCTTGCGTTGCAGATGGGATCGGTAAAAACCAACAACAAAACACTCGGTGAGGTGCGTTTTGCAAAGATTTTGTGTTCACAGTGCACAAAAAAAAACCCTGTGCAGTACGTTTCAGTATGCCCATGCGGTGTGTGCACTGTGAACTAGGCTTAATGCATTCACTAGAAATGGAAGGAGTTCAAAAATTCTTAAAAGTCACAGAGTGAAGCCAATACAGCAATTAATAACTAATAAAAAAAAGTACAAATAAACTGTTACTACAAATTACACTAGATAGTTTAGTCTCGGTCCCAGACACCTTTATTCACAGCACTGGATGTATTGCATCACCAGCACACAAATAAAGTGGGTCCAGTGACTTGCCTGTGCACTCTGTGTCCTGTAGGCATCCGTGGAACACAATCATAATGCTCATTCATTTTACCAGAACTACTTATTCATGAAGTCATGTTCTGTGAGTAAATATAGTTTCATGCTATCTGGATGGCTTCTAAAAGATCAGTTATTTCATAAAATTTTGCTACCTTTTTGGTATGTGCGGTTGTTTCAAAATATTATTATGAAATTCTTTTGGTCAATAATTAGCTGTACCAACATTCCGGCACAGGGACAGGCAAGTCTCCACACATGGTCTTTCTTCACATGCTGATTATGCAATACACCCAGTGTTGTGAATAAAGGTGTCATGGAATAAGACTAAGGATATACTATGCCTGAAAGATGGCGTTCAATGTCAACCTCACAACAACACTCGGCCACTACAAAACTCCGTCCTTCACACTATTTCCAACACAACAATCAAATGGAAATGAAATCCAGTCTTATAATCATGTGTGTCACAATGTTTCCAGTGTTCCTCTCTCTGTGAGTCTCCTTGTTATAGTCCCTCTCAGCCCCTGCACTGCTGGGGAGCAAACCAAGGTGAGTTGGGCTTGAGAAAGAGGAATTGTTGTCATTGACTTTCCCCTACCCATACCATTTGGAAAATGTCTCAGACACAAAAAATACTTATCTGCTCTCATTTAATAAACATGCTTTTATATCATGAATATTTGTGTGCGTATTTGTGTGTGTGCGTGCATGCGTGTGCGTGTGTGTGCGTGCATGCGTGTGCGTGTGTGTGTGTGTGTGTGTGTGTGTGTGTGTTTATAAAATAAATTAAAAACAACAAATTATTTTACATTTGGAAATTATAATTAAAAAACATGGTCAAAGATTGAACTCACTTCCTTGCCATCAAAGAAGGTGTGGTTTAGCGTGTGTGACTTTCCATCTCCAGTGTTGCCAAATATGGAAACAACTTTGAGCTTCTTGTGCCCGTCACATCCCAGAGACTTTGTGAACTCTTCCACACTGGAAAGCTGTGCATTGTGAAACACATGATAGCACATTCAGCAGCCAGAGAGATTCAAATATTAGTCTCTAATAGGTGCTGGTGTTGCTAGTCTCTTGGTATATCCTCATGGCATGGACAACCAGGCATACATTTGGACACACTACAACTTTACCACACTACATACAACAGTAGGACAACAAAAAACAGTGGTATAATCCAAGGGAGTGATCGCTTAGTGCACTATCATGTACTATTATTGGGGTATACTTTACCAGTTGCTTCACTTAGGAAATGTCTGGTGTCACACTAACACATTAAAATTCATATTCACACCAAGTTCGTGTGCTCTGTGTGCCCTGTGTGTGTGTGTGTGTGTGTGTGTGTGTGTGTGTGTGTGTGTGTGTGTGTGTGTGTGTGTGTGTGTGTGTGTGCGCGCGCGCGTGTGCATGCACACGTATACAGACACAATGACTACCAATAGCCCTACTATTCATTACAGGTTGCTACGGCTTTATTGTGCCTAACAGATTGCTATTTCAACTACTGATGTGTTTTGAGTGCAGACACAAGTGGAAACAGTATCCTAACAAGGGTTCAAAATGGAGCGCATTTTATGGCATTCTACATTCCAACAACCAGTTGATAATGGAGGAGATTTTACTCATCAGTGGCACACACAAGTTGAAGGCTACAGGCACTGACCACTGACCATGGATGTTTTAGTGGTTAAATCCATATGCATTGTTGTTTTATGATATAAAAAAAGGGAAGGAATATGATGAGAGGTTGAAAAATAACTATATACACTTATGATTATGCTATTCTCTCCCTCTACAAAGTACACAGTTCAAAGTATATCGACAATTTGACAGCAACAAGATTCTCATTCGGCACTTCCAAGCCTGTCACTGGTAAACACCAACAGATGCCCTAAGCTATTGTTTAAGTTTATGACATAGTGTAGGAGGTACATAATAGGTGTACAGTAGCGCTCATGGCAGCCAAACATTTTCTGCATATCTTTTTTACTTATCTATTTATCAATTCCTACGTCATAGTCACTGCACAATATGTGCACAAACTCTTGACAGTTCCACTCCAACTCAAATAATTACACATTCTTTTCCAAAAAACAAAAACAAAACACATAGAACACAATATTGTAATTATGTTCACACTGACTTTATTGCATTCAGGAAGTACAGATTAGTATTTCAATTTTAAAGTTTATAATATAATTAATGTTATATAACATATTTGATTAACAATGATATAAGCTGACCCTAAGCATAGAAAAGTATGCTATATAACTTGAGCCCGGTGAATTTCAAGGACGAGAAAGGGTTCTTAACGACTCAAAATAAAGCATGTGTTCATTAATAGTGCAACAAACCACAATACAATTTGGAATGATTACAACAAAGTTTTAAAAACAAAGTGTTTAAAAGGGGGAAAAGTAGATTCAATGCATAGCAACTCAAAATGAAATATTATTTTTAATTATTTTGGAGTTATACAATGGCAACTAGAGTCTCAACTCATGCCCTGACCATATTCAAACTGACCCTTATCCTTTGCCATTACCCCTCTCACTATCTGGGTCACAACCCAAATCTAAGCCATTGCCTTGCCGTAATACTAGCACTGATCTTGTACTAATCTATACTATAAAGTACGAATAGTCTGTCTGTTTGTCTGTGTATCTTCGATTCACGCTTAAACAGCTGAAGTTGGACCCATAAACCCATATATATTTAGAATCAGTGTCACCAGGGGAACGTCATAGGCATATCTATATGGCCACACCCCTTTCATTATTAAAAAGCCAAAAATGGTATTTTTGCAACAAAAAAGAAGTGAGCTATAAGCAACTTTTGCATGCAGACACAACTTGACCCTGTGAATAACATGGGATGGGTCTCATCTGGCCACACCTCTTCTTTGTGCGTAAGGCTAACAATATCAGAAAGGGTAGTTCTAAAAAAAAACTCCTTGACTTAATCATGTTCTCTTTTGTTTTAAAAGTCTACAACATATATCTTCAAAGCAGACACTTCTGTGACTACAGCCCACCAAAGGTTGGTGAAAAATCACCCATAGGGAGGTTTTTCGATAGTCCTAGTAAATGCCCTACTCAAACAATTAGCATAACCCAAGCTATTTCCCTCTTGCCTGGCCTGAAACCAGTACAGGTGTAATACAACAAGCTGGTGGTAGTTTGGGTTTAAATTTCCATTCATGGTGGAGAGTTATCCAATGAAACATCATTTCTAAAACACTATCCACTCACCAAAAGATCTTCGTTTGCATCTATCAGCAAGTGGCTGGGTGGAGCAGTGACTGCGTGAGGTTGTCCAATACGTTGCTGCTGCTTAGATGTCTCGTACCTATGGAGCAGCCTGGTATGTTTCTGCCGCTTCCCCTGGTGCATTCTTCTGTCGCACTCGCCACAAAAGGATATATTACACTGCTGGCAGTACAACGTGACTGGAGCTGTGGGAGAGCACCATTGCTCACAAAATTCAGGTACCTCCATTAGACTCCATAATGGCGGACTCCAATATTATAGACTGAAGAGGATTTCTGATCATTTGCTATGATGCTGATGCAAGCATCACACATTATACAGATAGCATCTGTTTGTTTGCTGACTAAGCTAATAAATCACGTGACCTGTGCATACATTATCCCACCCCTTTATTGTTTTCAATTTATCAAATGAACTGGGGTATTAAATCCAAGTTTCTGGAATTGCTTATCCTTGAGAGAGGGGAATAAGGCAATTAAAAAATAATTCTTAATTTTTATATTTTTTTGAAGAAGGCATTTGTGCTGCTCATTTTAATAAACAATATGCATGGGCTTGAGCTGGGATATATTATTATTCTGTTGAAAATGTACAATGGGGGGGGGGGGGGGGGAGACAGTTCACTATCAATTTATGAGTAAACTTCCAATATAATATTACTATTAAATATGCTTCAGGTACTTGTAAATAATTTACCAATTTACGAAGGAGGGTAACATAAATAGGAGCAAACAAAACAAAATATGCTGACAAGCACATATTGAAGAAGATATGCATATGATATGATAATATTGTTTGTCAGTTCATGGAAATAAGTGGTGATGGTATGGAAGTGGATGGTGGGGATTGCACCAACTTGTTCTCTTCATCTGTACCACCAACCCTCCACTATTCCTTCCCCTCCAAATAGACGAATAAATACATAAGTAAACAATAACAATTAAAAACAAGACTGGAAATTTCCAGCCCAAAACTCACTCACTTATGATAATTATAACTTAATTGTAGGTAAAAGATTTAATTAATTTAAAAAATAATAATGGGGAGGGGGGAACTCAACTATGACCAGGAGTTGAACTGGGGACCTTAGCACTGGTGGGTGGTCAGAGGAAGAATCAGAACAAGAACAAGATTCATAAGAAAGTAACATTTAGACTCTGTGGACTTGTTGAAGTTCGTGGGTAAAAATAAATTTAAAAAAAAGTAATAATAAAAAGAAATAATAATAATAACAATAAACTGTTAATTTAATAATAGGGATTTTTAAATCATATAGTCATCAGACCTTTTTATGTATATTTGTTCTTCATGGATGACCAAAACGATTGCACAAAAAGAGTTTTACAAATTGTACAAAAGTCTGGCACTGACTCTGAGATGGTTTAAGGCTTGGTTAAGACTGTTGGGGGGAAAGGGGATGTTCATGGTGAGGGACATCCAGGAGCATAAGGAGCCAGGATTCTCAGGAACCATCCCCACCCCTAAAAAACAAACTGTAACTACATAATTGTGCTATAAGAGAGATACTTATCCTACAAGCCATACTATGTAATTGTATATTAAAACTACCCCAAATGAGGTTGTAAATCTGTCCTTTGCTGAGGCACTTGCAATGAGTTGACGAGATCAAAGCATGTACCATAAAAAAAAGTCTATGTCTTATGTCGAAGAGTTCAATTTCAGTATAGTTGTGAGGCTGTGATTGGGCATGAACTCAGCTGGCACAGAACAATAACTTTGTCCATTGTCACTTGTTCAACCTGATTATCCATGAGAATACAAATCAGTGGACATCATTACTGATCTCAACCATTCACTACCTTTAGGACAGACTTTTTGAATTTCTGAAACCACCCAATCAACCACAAAAACTTTCTCTCATGCCAGCAGATGCACTTACATGATATGAAGAAGTCTTTATCTATGGAGATAAGTCCACACGTTTGAATGAATACCAGCCAGTTTACTTTCAAACGCTTATCTGAAACAGAGTTCTTGACTAAATATAATCATTTTCCCCCTCCACTCCCCAAAGTCATGTTTTTAGTTTTATTTTGTCAATGTTAATTTATCACCGGGCAACACTTTGTGCCCCAGTTTTTTTTTTATTATGTTTAATTCTTTTTTTCCCCTTTTTTCCCCCTTTTTTCCCCCCCTTATATTTTGTAATTAGCTAAATTATCAATGTTTTAATTTCACCCTTTTTGATTGCCCATTTTTCCTTTATTAAGACCTGCTGGCAAATAATTACTATAATATTTATTAAAACATTATTCTTTTTAGACCAGGTTAAAGAATTATTTAGAATGCTTAAGATGAGGTTAAAGTTGTGGTAGTAAACAATTTGTTAAAAATGATTCTTGAGCAAAACTTATGGATTCCCCCCATCGCTGGTGGAATACAATAACATGGACTGTCTCTGATGAGAGCGTATTGTTGAGAGAGCATTCCTTTGTATTTACTTGGAATATGATATTTCAAGTAAAAACAGAGGAATACTCTCTCAACAAAATTATATCTATGCCATTACTATGAAATTTGCAGTGAATTCCCCCTCCCTCCCCTCCCTCCCCCTCCCATAAGGGACCACGCCCCCTCCACGGTCATGGGGCTTGGAACACTGTGGCTCACCGAGCAAGATAAGGCCACGACCCCGCCCCTGTAGCTCTTGTTTAGAGTACCTGTGGTACGTGTAAGTGACGACCCTCCGTTAAGAAATCTTGTGGGAGGGTTGACTACACTCCTTAGGAGGATCTCCATCATGGCAAGTATGCCAAAAGCTAAGAAGCGCCCACTTATTCAATCAGACAGTGATGATTCTGACTTTGACAAGTCTGATAAGGTAGAAAATATAGATCCCCAGTGGCCTTCGGCCATTTTTTATGTGGCAAATAACTTACAACTAGCTTCAGCGGACGGAGTTGGCCCAGTGCTTTACATCAATTTGTCTACCAGTTGTCCTACCCTGTAAAATAGTGATTAATGTCGTGACCTCGAATTAACCCATGCTGTCTTTAAATTTGTCAACTATTTACCATTGTTAGTGGGTTAAGGGAAAACAAGCAAATATTCACACATTTAAAAAATCTGTCATGTAATTGGATATTATCTTCCCATTTCCTCTGTTTTCCCTGGCCTCCATTCTCCCTTCCTCCCCACCCAGCCAGTGTGCCCCAAAATTGCCTGTGGTTTCAAAGTCAGACTTCTGTGGTGTGAAACCACTAGCATATCATTTATGTGGTTTAGTATTAGCTCCTCAGAATCCCAAATGAAAACCATTACATGTCTGTTCCCCCCCTCCCCCCCCCTCTCCATTCCCTCCCCCCTCTTTCCTACCACCTTCACTACCATTTCCTTTTGGTTTACCCATCACCACTTACAGGATGGCCATTCCTTCCTGTCTCCCAAGCGTAGCAAAGCATCACTCCCAGCTGCCCAGTCCAGTGGCTCTGGCTCCAGCTCTGACCCTGACAGTGATACTGAGGTGTGTCTCTATGTCTGTCAGTATGCACATCATTGGTTCACAGTGAGTGCACATCATTGCCAGCCCTGCTACCTGCTGTTCAGCAATAGCACCCCACCCCACCATATCACACCCCACCCCACCACACCACACCACACCCCACCACACCCCACCACACCACACCACACCACACCACACCACACCACACCACACCACACCACACCACACCACACCAGGATCTGGAGTTTACTGTTGGGTACATTACAGAGAAGTCTAGTGCATTAACTGTATCCTATCTGTAGGAAGATGTTATGGAACATATTGAAACCATAAGAGTTAATATTACAAATCCTACTTACAAAAGAAAGAGGTTTCAATTTTATCTCAGATGGTGAAATTTGTTTTAGGATGTGATAAAGAAGCTTGTGGGTATTTGAGAGGACAGACTTCATGCCTTTTAGTTGGCTACTGAAAAACACATGTCAAACTTCAGCTTCAGCTGTGAAGACGTAGAGAAGGAGATGAGGTGGTAAAGTTTTACAACTACTTTGCCCCACTAATAGTGACTGAAAAACTACACAAGATGCAACTAGAGAGCTGTTAAACATTTTTTAAATGCTGTCTGCATCAGATGATGTTTTTTGAAACTAAAGATAGATTATTTAGAATGTCCCAGTGAAGTGAGGGATACATACCAACTAGAATATGTTGTTGACCCTTCTCTTTTTGGAGAGCTTGATTCCCTCACCGTGAGGTGCATCACCAACGAGTATCCTGTCTGCTCACCCATTCTGTTATGTATTGATGGTGGTAGCTTAATAGGTCATTCAGTGCCTCTGTTTCTGTTATGATGTTTTAGTTTCATCTGCATCCTTTCCTGGTGTCTCCTGTCATTGGTGTAGATTGCAATGGTGGATTGGTTTCTGTCCACTCTCTTATTCTATTCAATTTCTTGTTCAATGCTGATAGTGAAGTAGCAGTGATTCTAGTAAGTGTGTTTGTAAAAAATGTGTGCCAGACGGTTATATTGATTAAGTATGTAGTAATAGACTGTCCATATCAAGTAACAAACTGCACATGCTTAGAAATGATAGTCTCTTTCCTATCACAGATCAGTTAGTCTGCTATTGGTCAGTTATCAATTAGCTAAATCATAAAAATCATGAAATCATAACATGATACGATTACAGAACACAAATTAATCCAGTAATACACACTGCTTTTCATTAAAAAATTGTTTTTTTTAATTTTTTCATCTGATCTATGATCTATATTTACTGGCTGTGAGTTAAAAAAGAAGTTAGGTTGAGGTATGTACTATTACCAGTCATCAACCATCACACAAACTTGCATGAAAAACAACTAAAGTCAGTTTGCTTTGATTTTGCTGCCGGAAGTGAGAGGTTTATAAACTTGATGACCAGTATCAGCTAAAAGTGACCATGATTATACTTTGGGGGGGGGGGGGGGGGGGGGGGAAATGAGATATTTGAAGCTTATCCACCAAACAGCCAACGAGCCAAGCACTGGAAAATCCGATAGCAACAACTCAAACAGAGTCTTCCAAGTTACTGTATTTTTTTATAATTTTTTGAAGCATTTACGGCAATACTTGCATAAGTTGTAGTGTGGTTGTGTTCCCTTTAGGGATACAAGTTGCAAAAGCAACTAGGGATTTGCTTGGTTCTATTGCTGTTTTTTATTACCAGGGCTCTATTGCTGTTTTTTATTACCAGGGCTCATAATAGACAGATACTTTAATCTGGTGGCTTAATCTTGCAACATGATTAAATGCAATCATCTGTTATAATAAAACAATAACTGTGTTATTAATTTAGCAATGGGTCAAGGAATGACTGCAGCTCCAAGGATTTGAATGTCATTCCTAAAAAATGAAATTGGATAGATGCTTGGGAGATGAATGAAAACAATATATATTGTGGAGAATGTCAGAATTTGTATGTTTGTTTTTTTGGAAAGAAAAAGAAAAAGAAAAGGCGCATAAACAAAAAGATGAAAATAACTGATGGATTGTCTGAGGCAACTGGCATATATCAAAAGTGTCTAAGGAACCTTCATACCGAGTTCTTGGCTAATGATGGAAAGTTTTTATCATTGATAAAAGTGTTACACTACTTAAGGGTTAAATAAATACGAACTCCTTCCGTGATGAAGCAATATGAAGAGTGGTACAGTTCTTTTTGAGAAGGTAAAGACAGATGAAATATTTAATGAAGTCTAGTTCTGTCTGTGGAAACTTCTTCATATTATTGAGTTCTCCTACAACAAAGGCAGTAAACGATTCATGTATAAACAATGTGACATTATTGAATAATGTGGAGGAAGTTTTATAGGCACATGGTGGAAATATGAAATGATTAATTTGACAAAGACTGACTAGAAGATATGGTAGGTGAAATAATTATTGAACATGATGAAGATGAGGATGCTGACAGACATTTAATTGACATGGCACTACAATTATCGCAACTAAGTGAAGCTAATACAACAGAACCAATTACAACTACAAACTCACAACACAACTTGACAGATAAAATAGAAAACATGGACCCCAACTTTCTCACTATTCCAAATTCCTCATGCCAAAATACTTCTACTATTCACCTCAGCAATGTTCAATGCTGTGTACATAATTATTTCTTAGCATTTCCTGATGATCCACCCTCAATTCAGAAAGAAATGGTACCTGGCACTCCCAACCTTCTCAGCAATTTCAAATGCATTGCACACTTTTCCAAACAAACTCCATGACAATGCTCTCCAACTATCTCAGCTTCAAACACAATGGAAGATTCCTCAACAGTTCTATATCACAATGCCCCCCCCCCCCCCACCCACCTTCCCCATGTACCACACTTCTCTTCAATGCAATGAACATGTTACCCCAGCAGTTTCACATCACTAGCAATCTTCAATCCAGTAACAATGTCACCCCAGCAATTTTATAGCACAATGCTCTTCCATCTTCCATAGTTCTCTTCAATGCAATGAACACAATCTTACCCCAGAAATTCAACATTAAAATTTTAGTCTGCTATCAAACTAATATATCTAGCTTATATCCAGTAAAATGTTTACTGTGTGCTTCCCTATCTATTGAATGAACCTGGTTTACAGCAACTAACAAGAAGCTAATAGTCAGACATCAGTTCTTCTCAGAGTTTCTGCTTCCCGCCAGTAGGCAAGGGACGAAGTCCGGCTACATTCTGTGTGGTCTGAAGAGTGCCTATATTTTCCTAATGAACTATACAGCTAAATCCTGATTCCTTCTTCGCAGAGCTTCAGGACTAACATAGGAAGAAGCACCACTTCAGGCGGAGTTGGATGATATCTGAAGTATTAGAAATGAGTAAATATTGAGACTTTAATGGCGATTTTTTGACAGGCAAAGTCGAAACAAATGGAGTTTAGAATGAAAAATACACTTAAAGTAATGATTATTCATAAACCACTTAAGGGAATTCCTCTTATTTATTGTGGTTAATTTGCACTAGAGTTGTGTTAATTGACCACATTACTTTCTTTAGTTAATTAATTTTTTCTTTTCTAGCTGGTAATCCAGGTGATCTGCTAGTGTGAAACATACATGAACAATAATTTCTCAAGAATACACAGACATTACCATAACCACACTATATTAGATTACCTGATAGTGCCATAAAAAGGCTTATAATGGCCGAGGTTGAATTTAGGTATATAAATCGGTTCATGAGTTATGTTGGTACAAATTTATGATCAATTTCACATCTCGAAAAAGAGATACGACCTTGGGATTTGAACACTTAACTGCTTGAGCTTATTTCCTGCTTTTTCCCCTTCCAAATAAGCTCTCATATTCTCTCCCCCCCCCCCCCCCCCCCCCCTTCTGATGTATTTGTGGATTAAATCTGTTGTAACTGAGTTCAAAGTTGGATCAACGATGGTCCACAGCCAGAATAAAGTGATATTATCATTTTCCTGGGATATTTCTTGGCCTGCCCCCACACTCTTTCCATTCGATTTAATTCACAGTGTAATTTTTTTTAATAAAAATATTCCTTTAGGTCTTCATGTCCAGAAGTTGCTCAAGCAGAGTCATGATGAGTTGCTAGTGTTGTTCTCATATCATTAGCTTTGAGGAATGCTGTCTTATGTTCCCTTTCCTCCAGATTCAGTTTCATACCTTTTGGAATACCATTTCTGTCTACCATTTTTGGACACTTCCATTCCTTCCATCTCCTTCAAAGGTAGTTGGGCTCCTCCAAGTTTGACATTCATTATTTTTGGATTAAGAGAATATGAAGTGTTTGCAGCTGCTTGGATCAAGGATAAACAGCGTTGTATATTTCTCCAATTGATACTTAAACTTAGCTCTCTTTATGGCATCTTTACATTGTTTTGGAAACTCTTCACTGTTCCTGTATCCTCCCTATTTAGCTCCATACTCTAAAGTGGTCTGTACAGTTGTTGTGCATGGAAGGTCCTTTGTCTTAGCGAGCTCCATTTCAATTGGATGTACAAGTGTAAAATCCCAGAATGTTCATCAAGGGCTAGGGCTAATCACATTCTTAGTTTTGGGTTGAATGACTCTGTCCTCACCTGTAGCCCATACCCATGCTCTCTCTTGTTAGTATTGAATATACATCCATCGTGATAGCTCATCGTATCGTATCTGCAACTGCCGCCAGCCATTGTATCACAATGTCATTCATTTCTCTAATGTCTTCCCACGTAGGTCTCGTGCCAAGAAGGCTGCTAAATAACTCAACTTTTAGTTATGAACTTAAAACAAAGGCAGTTTTGTATCAAAACAAAACATCAATATGAGATTAAGAACAAATGAAAATATTCTGAATAAAGAAGAAAAAATGATGTAAACGTTTTTGGACATGTTTATAGGTACTATAGACAATATAATTATCTTAATACGGATTAATCCAGTCACTGTTACACAATGCTGGTTAATATAACATAACGAGTTCCTGGTTGCAGTGTTTTAGTTGCTCCTCCATGGTGGAAAAGAGGACAGCCTTAGGCTTCCAATGCAGGAATCTACATCTATAGGGTTGCTCATGGAGAAACGTGTTTGCTTTAGATCAGCCTCTTTTATAATGTGGCCTTGGCCTTTGTGGAGGTCATGATGACAAGACTGTGTCTGAAGTCTCTTTCGAGTTGAAAGAGAAGGTTGGATGGGATTGGGAGGATAGGAATGCCTGTCAGGACCTCATCACCTTTTCTATATCCAGTGGGGATGGTCGATTGGAGGTTGTGAGCGGAGGAGATATGTGATGGTTGGATGCATGTTTCTCATCAACATCAACATGGTGGATGCTGTGGCTTTCAGTAGTCAATGCTGAGCTGGTGCTGGCTCCAAAGAGCTCATTTAAAGATGATTGAGGGGGCAAGGGGGAGTTAAATGGACTGCCTGCCCCATCAAATATTAATTAGGATATTTGACACTGATTAAGCTTGTGTAATGTGCATTATTTCAGTGTTATATTTGATCATCTAAATTGGCCTATTCTTTAAGTCTTTGCTAAAACCTGATTCCATACCAAATACAGCACAGTGGTGTGAATGCCATAGGCAAATATTGGAAAGTGTTTTCTTTGATGTACAGTTGTTGAGATTATTCTGATTATTTTGATTGCAGTGGACAATGGGTAGGGAAAAGGTGAGCTCCAAGAAGGCACCCGCCAGTTCGTCCAAGAATAATCTAGGTGGAGGGAAAACGATGGCCCAGGGGAAAGTATCACACAAGAAAATGGCTCCACTTCCGTCAAGCAGCGAGTCCAGTGAAGATGAAGACGAGAGTGAGGATGAAGAGTATGAGAAGATTGAGGAGGAGGAGGAGGGGAGGAAGAGCTCTAGGAGTGTTGGCAGCACCTCTGATAGTGATAGTTCCTCCCAGGATTCCCTCCAGTTTGATGATGGTCTTGATGAAGACCTGCTCAGGGACGAGGAAGACAAGAAGAAGCTTAGCCTGATGAATGAGATGGAGAGAGAGGCAGAGATGTATGACAGGTGAGAGGCACACAGAGAGAGGGAGGGAGGGCAGGAGAGAGAGGGGGAGGGCAGGAGAGAGAGGGGGAGGAAGGGAGGGAGAGAGGGAGAGACAATTGTACCAAGGTGGAGGGGCAGGTTTATTTATTGGACTTAGAAATTATCAGAAGGACCAATTACGTACGCAAATCCTATATCAATTTCTTTAGTTCTTTCATTTTATTTTGTTTGTTTGTTTTTGTATTTTGTTTAGGCCATAGAAATAACTCACAGTATTTGTTTCAGTCTGCATTGGCAATTGATAGAGACTTTCTCTGCCACATGTTCAACACACTTTCTTCCACACATACTTTCTGGTTGAGTATACACCTCTTCCTTGGGCAGTTCTTAGAATGAGCATACCATATATGGAATGTCACCAAACAGGTCGAGTTTGAAGAAAGATTCTAAACCTACTGCTGAAAATATGACTAACTTAATTTACTGAACACTGCTATTTCATACTTACTTATTTTGTGTCTCACCTTCTTGCCACAGGTTTAAGAAAAGAGAAGTTCTCAAGGCTCGATTTGAGATTGAGCAGAAACTTCATCGGCAGAATAAGAGCAAGAAAAAGAAGATGAGGGAAGAGAAGGAGAAGCGATCGGTGAGAGACAGAAGGAGCAAGAAGCAAGACAGGTCTCAGGTCATGGACGAATACAAGGCAAAACGATCTGCTGGTATGTAAAGAAAATCCACATATTCATGTTTTATTCCACCCCCTCTTTTAATACCTCTACCCACCACCTTCATATCCCCCCCCCCCCCCCAAATTGTCCATTCGGTGCTTCATTCTCCTATGGTGCTCTCTCTCTCCTCACCACACAATAATTTTCTCTCTCTTCCTTTCCTTGATTCCTCCATTTCTCTTTCTTTCTTCATCTCTGACTTACCTGCAAACCCTGTCCCATTCTCCTGCCTTACTGTCCATTTCTGTCTACCTTTCTCTGCCCCCTTCTCTTTCAGACAAGGTAAGGAAAGCTGAGGCAGAGAAGTTTCCGGATAATAAGAAACCTCTGATGGCAGCTGACATATTTTCCAGTGAGACTGAATCAGAGGACAACAATACCCGGGACAGGTCCGATTCTCAGAAGAATGACTCTGATAGAGCAGGGGAAAGGTACATATTTATACCGAGTGTGTCTCATGTTTCTTATATTTCACCCTATTCCCCTTATTGGACAGATCCCTCTCTCGACTCCGTGGTTCAGCTTCAAAATCAATCACTGCTCTTTCAGAACTCACCAAGATCAGATTGTCCCGCTATAGATTGGAGATGTAAGCAAGTAATTATTACATGTAAACATCGGAGGATATGTTTGATTATGCTTCTATGTAAGTATTTTGTGATATGTTGGCATAACATCCACTGTTGTTTGTAAAAAGGATTAAAAAATCTTCTTTTTTTCTTTTTTTTTTGAGTAACTATGTTTATAATTTTTTTTTTGTACGCTGTTGTTTAGATGGGTTCACATGCCATTCTTTTCGGAGGCTGTCATCGGTTGTTTTGTAAGAATAGGTATCGGGGCTGTCAGAGGAAGAATGGTGTACAGGGTGAGTCACTTGTCTACCACACAACCTTTTTGTCTAATAGATGTAGAAAAAATATCCACAGATATCTCTTACCTTTTCTTCTATCACATGAAGAAAAAACATTGTTCATAATTAGGATGTGGTTGATTAAAGTTTATGTTATAACAGTACATATATGCATACAGTATAGTATTAAGAAAATATACATGCATGTGTGCGCATACTCAGTATGTATATTCATGTATAGTGCTGTACATTTCAGGTGTGTGCACATCTGAGCTAACTGTGTGCTGTGCAGATGTAGGTTCTTCAGTTGTCGTATTGGATGATCTATCATGCATGGGAGAAATACTAGTGGCAGCTAAAAACAACTGCATTCTGAGCTATAATTCCTATATGATGTCTATTTATCAACATTCTTTTCACAGATATGTGAAATCACAGCTGTACAAGAGACCCCAAAAGTGTATGCCCTGGGCTCCACCAAGACAAACAAGGGACTTAAGCTGAGGTATATCTTCTCTTAATACTGTGTGTGAGTGTGGGACAGAGTGGATAAGTAGAAGAGTGGCTGAGTAGTTATGCTCTTGGACTAACAACCCCAGCACTGACAGGAAATTCTCCTCTCCTTTAAACATCTTCCCACACCAGTCCATCCAGCTGTGATGGGAACCTGGAATTTTCTGGGGTGCAAATTCACTGGCCATGGCTTGTCAATCAGCTAAGGGTTCAGGTGGGACTTCGGGTGCCCACACCCATATGCTGAGAATCTTGGTCAGTCCTCCTGCAAGCTCCTAGCCCGTGTCTCCAGGAGTTTGCTTGCACTGGCTCATAGTGCCTGCTTAGTGCACAGGCATCCTGACTATGTCAGGTATGCGTGACTGGCAGCTAGAGAATTTGCATTGTGTGTGTGTGTGTGTTTGTTTAATCATTCTTTATTTTGTAGGAACTATCTTACAGATTTCAACTTTTTTGACCGTTAATTTTGTGTGTGTGTGTATATATGTCTGTCTGTCCATCCGTGTACCTGATGTCATGATTCCCAATGCAGACATGGAACTGAAGAACGAATATTCAGGATGGAGTACATCTCAAATAGTCAGTTCCTTGAGAATGAATTTGAAAAGTGGTTGGTGGTGGTAAGTAGGAATACACGGTGAACCACTCCACCCCATCCACCCCTTTTTTCCTGTGTTCCCCCTTCTTGTTCACTCTACTCCCCTTCTCTCTTTCTTTCCTCCATTCTTTTATCTTCCTCTTTTCTTTGCATCCATTTTATGTTCCAAGATGGAAAGGGGTGGAATGAACATGCCCACAACTGATTTTGTTCACCGTAAGTCTAAAAAACTTGAAGCATACAAGACCTCTTCATTGAAAGAAGAAGATGTTGAAAAAGTGAGGCAGATTTTTCAAAGATATTTTCTTCTTACTGTTGTCTTTCTTGGTTGTCTTTATTTTCTTTTACCTTTTAACATATGCGCACATACATTGTAGATCATCCAGGAAAAACAAAGATTTAGGCAGAACCCAAGGAACTATGCCATGCATAAGAGCAGAATGATAAGAGAGAAGGTAAGGGAATAATTTCCTTGGAGTGAATGATTAGTATTCTCCTTTGTTTCATATCTGATCAATTATGTAGGAGATTGCTGAGCAGGAGGGTGAGGTGGAGAAGGCTAAAAGCTTGGAAGACAAGTTGATTGAGCTTGAGGAAAGAGCCGACGTTCTTGACAAGCAAAGAACTAAAGGGCTTTCTGCAATCAGGTTCTTACATGCAGTATAATATCTATTGTGTTTTTTTTTTCTTCTGGAATATCATCTGATACTCTTGCCTTTACTTCCCAAGCTACATCAACGAGCGAAACAGACAGAGGAATGTCACTCAAGCAGAAGTTGCCCTGAAAGTGAGTGGAGCTATCATTAACATTAATGCTTCTTGAACCTTTGTTCATATTTACTAACATTTTATTTGGCAAAAAATGTAAGTATGTACCAAAAAAAAAAAGAAAAGTTAACTGTGGCCATTGACCTTGTATGTCTGATCTAAACTGTATACTGTAATAAGTGTATAGTTAGAGTTTATGGGGCCATTGTATGGATACATGCAAGGTATCCTCATATGTGTTAATTACAGTTGGATACTCCACACATCATCGTCAAGATTTGAACTAAATTCAATGAACAGTTACTTATCTGTATGTGTGCATTAGTTTCAGGGGAACTGTCTCATTTCAGGCAGAATAATAAACTTGAAGTGAACCAGATCCCTCCCTGGTACTGTAATGTTCATGGTGGTAGGATACGTCTACACTGTCAATGTGGATTGGAACTTAGTGGTATTATGTAGAAAAATGGTGGGATGGGGTGGGTTGATTTAATTTGAATTTTTTTTTTTAATTTCAACTAAGGTGTACTAATTCATATAACTATGAACTTGAGCATGCTCAGTGTAACTAAGCCAATTTTATCTGCACATGTGTGTGATGTTTGATTGGTTCATTTGTTGCAGGAAGAGTTGGCAGCTACAGAGGGCAAGGAAGACGATCCCTTCACAAGGAGGAAATGTCAACCTACTCTTGTCACCCTGGTGGGTACACACATAGTTGTCTAGAGCTGGGGCAGTCATGGGTGTGTGTGTGTGTGTGTGTGTGGCCACTAATGTAGCCAAAGGAAGGAAAATGAAGCAAGGTTGTGTGTTCTTTGAAGTAATTTCATGTGCAATAATTAGACTGTGATGATTCTTACCTTGTGTGGATTATTACTAGGCTGCTCGGGTAAACACCTTTAAATTATTTTCTTGGAAGATTTTGTAGCTGGCTATCTTCTTATCCAAAATTGATAGAACGTTTTATTGGATACACACCCATATCATCTTGGTTTATATTTCACCTTGGCCGATTATTCATCAAGCTAGTTTATTTTTCTTAGTTTAAAGTGACTGTTATTCTTGTACAGTGGCCAGGCCAACAGTGTAGCCTGTTCCAATACTGGCACACACACAAGAGAAAAATAACTAATGAAAATGTTAGCAAGAAAACTGTTACGTGATTTGTTACTATTCTGAACTACATCTTAACCTATTCATTGTAGTGGCATTCCACCCAACCATGTGTCATTTACTGCACCAGTTACCTGCAGTATACTGAAGCTGAATCATCACGCTCTCTCTCTCTCACACACACACACACACACACACACACACACACACACACACACACACACACACACACACACACACACACTTGAGGGCTCCCTCAATGCACACATCCCTCAGTCCAAGAGATCACTAAATCAATCTCAATGTTGTCACATCCTGTATCACTGTACAAGCATATATTTTAAAATGTAAATTTTAGCAGGTGTCGAGAGTAGAGTGACTCTGGTTTATTCTAGAAGCAACAACACCGGAGTCACTCTTTCTCAAACACCTGTTAGATTTTTAACTTTTTTAATATGTGGATTGAGTTTAAAAATAAAAAAAAGTAAGTTGCTTTTAATTTCAAAAAAACGCTGGCACCAGTTCACCATTAATATGATTAACCTAATTTTAATTAAATTTCTTAAACAGATTTAACCAAACCTCTACTCAGTGCAATATTTTGACCGTAACTAATTGACACGAAATGAGACATAAACAAAGGAAGGATCCACAAATAGAATGAATACATTTCGGTCAAACATAGATATACTTGTTTTCAACATGAATATCTGATATTTTCCTGATGAGAAAAGTTCTATCTCAGTATGTAGAGCACAATTCTTCTGACGTGTGTAATTCAGAAATTATAGAACAACACACAAGAAAACCAATGTCCGAAAAGTCAATTCTTATGACCTGGTACACTGCAGTTGATGTTTGTTTTGTTAAGGTGTACATGGTAAGTATCATGTAAAACACAACTCACTTATGTGGATTTTGTCACAACGTACTCAAAATATTGTTTTTTTTGGTTGTTTGTTTGTTTGTTTGTTTTAACTAGACTTTTTCGTTGCAGGCTGTTCGTGATGAAGCCATGTCAGAACTTCTCCAGCTCCCACAAGGACATGAATCTGAAGTGGTAATTATTGTAACTGACTTTCCTGGGGGGAGGGAAAAAGTTAAAAGCAATAAGAAATTTATCAAACTTCATTTCTAGATCATCAATTATAATTTGCATGAGCTGTGTTAGTGCTGGTACCATTTGATATGGTTGCTTACAATTGTCTTGTTTTAGTCCTTTCCATTCATCTACATGTTCTGGCAATGTCAACACAATGTTGATCAATATTCGTTGACATGTGCTCGCTGAGTGATTGTAGTTAATGATGTAGATGGGATTGTTAAAAATATACACAGCTGAGATAAGTGTGTATAAATATATTCTTGCACTTTTGTGAATCTGACAAGTCTACAATCAGACATGACCAATCAGTGTATTTCCAGAAATGGTACCGATCTGCATATTGGACAAATCACAGATATACCTTTGAAGATGAGGTTTGACTTCTCAGCTGCAATGGTTTTGTTACTTTTGACTTAATACAGTTGACATTACTCTTGGCTTGAGTATTGTAAGTTAGTGAAAAAACGTAAAGACAAACTTATTCTTTAAATGTGTGACTGTGTGTTCAAGATGGCAGTTAAAGACTAGAAGTGTTAAGCTCAGGTGGATTTTCGCTGGCGTCTAGAGAACATTGAACATGATTGACTGATGCATACATACCTGATGACCCTTACCTCATTTATTTAGTTGTATTTGTCATTGGTTCATATAGACATCTATTTTGATTAGGTCTCAGATATATGAGCAAATAGGGTTATTCCTTATTATTTAGCGTCCATCTTTTTATGATTATTTTTCCTTGATCCAGCGTTAAACTGGAGACAGAGCAAGAGTGTGCTGTATACGCTGTCAGCATGTTGACAGGCATAGGGCACAGGGCATGCTCACATCCAAGTTCCTAATGGGTGGGTGGAGGGTGAATTACATCACTTGCCAATTGCATGTAGCACTTGTATTGCTTGAGAGGCAAAGTTCGGTCCCACAGAGGCATTGTTGGTATCAGTAAACAGTAATCACACGAAATTAATTGTTTTTTGGTTTTTTTTTGTGTTTTTGTATGTGCCTAATGTACAGTACAAACCGAGATTGGATGCTATGAACGTGACCCCTGCCCTGAGCCAGCTCCAATCCACGCCAGCATTCCTTGCAACTGAACAAGAAGCTTCCTCTGTTCAATCTGAACAAGTAGACGATCTTTTCTCAGCTCATGACTTTGATATCCACATCGACCTGCCATCCGGCGAAGACGGTAAGTACTACCTAAATTTGTACTGATTGCAATCTCTATCAAGTTGCCTTGGCTGATGATTTTTTGAGTTAAATTAACCAATTTGCTGCTGAACCAAGCACTTTCCCCCCTTTTTAATTTTGATGAGCATTAGTATTGTTATTTCTGATATTATTATAACTAGTGAAGTACCCTTCCTACTAATAGTGGCCATTAGCACAATGCTTGGTGTTGGAAAGAGGATAGGACGAACGTGGTACTGCATGTGGAAGCTATATCTTGGTTTATTGGCAAAATATTATTATTACAGACAAGGGGGTATGGGATAGGTGCCCTGGGTGGCCCTAAACCAAAAGTAAGATGTCATGCAGGATGTTACAGCAGCATATAAAAAATAGCTCATACAATAGTTATAGTCTGCTGGATGCCCAAAGTCCTCCAGAATTCATATTTAATCATCTAGTTTCAAAATTTCCTTGGGGGGGGGGGGGGGGGCATGCCTCCCAAACTTCATTTGAATCCCCCCCCTTTCAGGAAAAATATCCTGTATTCTACCCTGGTATTACAGTTTTGTTCACAAATATGCTGGTAGAATGATTAAGACAGCACCTCTGGAAACATAACAACCTCTTTTTTTTTGGATTCTTTAGGGGTGCAGACTGTCATCTCCTTTAGATTACCCACCCAGCTCATTATAACACAGAGTTGGTCATGTGAGAATAGTCCTTGTCATAGTAGAGGTCAACACTGTTGGGTTTGGCCCTGGCTCTTGTTGGATACCATAGCAAATCCAGGATGAATCAGAAACTGCCTTCTGAAGGATGAAGATCAATTTGCCTATGTGGATTACCGATGCAATTGTGGCATCAATTACGTTGTTTAGTTTGGTGATTAAGTATTCGGTTCTAATGCAATGATCTTTCACAGGAATGTCCAGAGATAATTAATTTTCTTTTTTCCTTCCTTTTTCTCCAGGCCCCACACCCAAATCTCGGCCAAGGTCTAGCACTACACCAAAACAGAATGGACCAAAGCGTTCATTGAACCTTGCGGACTATAAGAAACGGCGTGGTTTAATTTAACATGTACTTATGTCAGTCACCACTGCACTAATATGTTCTTGAACAGTCATATAGATTTACCATAACTACTGCAGTACATGATCTATATGTTTATTGATTCTCATGATCTTGCATTTTTGCTTATTTTTATGAGTTTCCAGGTTTATTCTGCAACTGTTTCCAAAATGTTGTTACCTGGTTAAGGGGACTGGCTTCCATACTTTGCCCTTTTTTGTTGTTTTTAGGGAAATAAAAAAATTTCTTTTCTTGGCTGTCTTTTTTGTTCCTAATTTCTTCTAAAACCTCTGTACAAGTTGTCATTCTAATTATGAAACTAATTGGATGGTCCATTCTAGAGTATTTGTTAGGCCTTAATAAATTATGCCAGCTTAATTTTGCCAACAGTTAGGTAACCAAAACAACTGAAAATTATGCTAATAGCTAGCAGTCAAGTGTGGTTTTATTTATAAACAGCACCAATGTTAATCAATCATAATTACATTTTAAAATTCTAACATGCTTGCTTATTTGATTGTGCCATGTGCCAGGAGTGATACCTTGTGAGATAGCAACTGCAGCTCTTGAGATAGCAACTGGGAAGAGCTGTGGAGTAGCTAATCTGAAGACCCAACTCTTCTGAAGGAATAAGTGAGGAGTTTCGTTTGGAGTCTGAAATAATTTCTCATAACTTCATGGCCTAGTGACACTGATTTCTCTTTAGCTTCATCCAGCTCTGATTCAGGTAGCTAGCTAAGTATGCAATTGTTCTATCTTACACTTGGCTATAACATAGCTAGTAACTGCCCTGGGCTATTAGCCATAAATGTTATAACCAAGTGTAAAAGAGAACAATTACACAGCTAGCTATGAAATATCTAGCTCCACACCAAAAATGGTAAGAAGTCTCTGATTCTCATTTTCTGTAGCTATAATCATAGCTAGTTATTTCATATCTAGCTCCACACCAAAAGTAACCTAAGCTAAAAAGTATTTTGAAAATAGCTATATTTTATCATGACATTTCAGAAAGTCCTTTATCCTCACTTTCTGTACCTGAATCAGAGCTAGATGAAACTGAAGAGCAGTATCAATAGGATCTGAAGGCATGAATAATTATTGCACTCTCCCAAGAGACAAATTTCTTCACCTATTCCTTCAGATTTCCAACTCCACAACTCTTTCAGTTGCTATTTTGCTAGATGTCAATGTGGTGCTACCAATCCTGGACTTATGGTAGAATCCTGCCTCCTAACTGAAGGAATTCTTGAAGTTAGTTGAAGAAGCGTATCACTAACATTGGATTTTTTTCTGTAGTTGTCCCCTTGTGATGTCATTGAAGAGTTACACCCCCACAGGAAGTAAAATTTTAAAGTTAAGTTTTCTTTATGATTATTGGACCAAAATTTTCTAATTTTTTTAATACCAGGTTATGCATCAAGGATAACAAGATAAGACAAATAATAATAATAATAATAATAATAATATATATATATATATATATAGTATATACATACATTTTTTCCAGTTGCCTTTGAATTGTTTAGATTTGCTCTAATTTGTATAAGCAAATGTGAGCCTACCTAGTTCAGTATATTTAGTTTTGACTATGCACTCTATTGGTGTGGCTGTATGTTCATGTCTGTCAAGGATTTAAGACCCTGACAGACAAATACCCACAGTTCTATTACGATCATTGCATTGTGTTCCATTCACTCTTCTACAACCTAAATATCTCTGGTTTGAGATGAGGGGCACTTATATTGCATGAATAGTATTCTGGTGGCACCAATCCAAGGAATTTGTTACCGAGGGCCAGAGCAGTCCCCCTGGACATGAACCATACTGGGAAATTTTTGGAAAATTGAAATGAAAAGATTTTTCTGGGTACAAAGAATCTTTAATTAAAAATCCATAATCATAAATATAGAAATTAAATTAGGCAATGATTATTCGGTGTTAATTTTTTATTTATTTATTTATTTATTTATTTTTTGTATCATGACCATATGGTAACACTTAGAAACAAATTGAAGCGGTATCGCCCAGCTCTCAGCAGAAGCTAGAAAAATGTGAGCATTGGAAGCAATTTTTCAGTTTTCATAAGTGTGTGAACAAAAAGAATAATTGGTAGATCATTGAATAGTAAAAGCATAATAGGTGGATCATTAAACATAAATACATGAACGTTTTGAGAATGCAGGGGGGGGGGGGTTATCAAGTGTATTTGACATGATTGCTAAAAGTACATGATTACTATATGCCATTTAATAATTCTTATGAACAGTTTCATTAATTCTTATGAAATTTCTTGCCTTGATCTACATGTGTGCCTTAAACTTGTTGGTCAAGTGGTTCAAAGCTCCCTGCGTCAGAATATCATTGGATCCCAGGGACGACCTGTACACTAATGTGGTTTGTAATAAATGCATTTATTATGTACACAATAAGGCATATGATGTATTAGTATTAAGGTGAGGAATATTGCAGCATCTTGGTTACTTACATTCATATGCTTCATTTACCACTGGATATGCTTCTTTCCAAATAACCTGTTTTAGAGCCCTTGGTATCTGTGATATAAAACAAACAAACAAACATTTCCTACTTGACAGTCTTGAATTGTACCTCAGACTGAAAGACAGACACTTAAGGTAGTAATTGGTATACAGATGCAATATACTTATTTTGTAATAATTATCTGTGACAGAATATACATTAGTTTACTGCCTAAGCATCAGTGTTCAATTTATCCAGAATAAGTTTTGCTATGAACATTTGCATTGTTGAACATAATCCATGACACAGAGACATCAGCATGGTGCAGATACTTCAGTATGGATCATGTCCTTATCACACAGAGCTCACTGGATACCCACTGAGAATTAAGTTTGTGCATTAGATTGGGTTGTGTGTGTGAGAATTTATAGTGTGGCATATATATGATAGAATTTGTGCTTATGATATGATTTCTGCTTATGACATGATTTCTGCCTGGTCATTGGGGTATGCACACACAATATATGCACATAGTAAATACATAAGTCTGTAATCATTTCTTACTTCAAGAAGAACCCTTCTGCCTTGTTGTACTGCTATCATTTCCATATCATCATCTTGCCTCTATGCACACAATCACCACAATATGGTTCGCATCAACACTTGACAAAGAAGATGTTTGTGTTTGTTGCATAAGGTATTTAGGCTATTCAATGGACGGTGTTATTTCTCCCCATTTTGCTATTATTATTATTATTATTACCTTTGATTTGGCCAACCATTTCCTAGCTTGATACTGGATCATTTTCACTGTAAAATAGATTTATGTTGTTTTTTAAAAATATATTCAATGATTCAACACAAACAGTCAAAATACAAAAAAAAAAAAAAAAAAAAAAAATATATATATATATATATATATATATATATATATATATATATATATATATATATATATATATATATATATAATAAAATTAAATTCAAAAATAAATTTTAAAAAACAGCGGTAAAAACTCACACTTCTTTTTTCTGGCACAGGTTGAGAAATCTTAGAGACTTCTTTGTTGACATAAATTTAAGACACACTAGACACTCCATGTTTGTATAACATCTTACTAAGATATGTAAAAAAAATTTTTTTTAATTTTTAAATTGCTTCTTGGAATCCCAAGATTTTTTTTAGGAACTAAAATGGTGACATTCACTGCCATGACTACACCACTAACTGTGTAGAACATGGAGCATTTAAAATATTTACATTCTAAAACACGTCGAAATGCTGAGTCACGCATTTCATGCTTAAAGTGAAGTAGACTCAAAATCAATTCCACATCCTACACTGACAGGAAATGCTCAAGGGTGCATAAAGTTTACCAAATGTTGTAAACTGGCCTTTAGACACACTCACTAATCAATGTTAGAGAAAGTTGCCAAGTTGTATATATTTGTACCACGGGGTATATGCCATATATTGTGTGCTAAAGTCATTAACATAACTAGCATACATACTATACCACACATGGTGCATGGAGGACCCTCATTATCATCTCCTTCAGACATGAATGTCACTTAAAAACGATTCTAACTACACCTAAATATATATAGCCACATAGCTCACATTTGTCCTTGTCTCTGGCACTCCTGATATCACCCATCTAAGAGAACAACAATGTAGTAAACATCACTTCATCAGAGGTGGCTCAGCAAGGGTTACCTCATCTTGGCTTGTTCCCTGACCCTCCAACGTCAATAAGCTGTGGGCCTAATTTCATACATATTCATCATGAGTGTGAGTAGAGGTTGGTGTGCACACATGTACATTAAGAGATGTCAGAGCATAAAGAGTTGCTAAAGCATATTTCCCAGTCCATTATTAATATTTTAATTCTAAACTTATTCTCTGATATGTGGAAGTGTTAATGACATTCGACTTCGTAAACGTGGCTGCCAATAAGAAAATTTGGAAATAATGCTTTTGGGTTTGTTACCTTTTTAGCCATGGGCTTTTGGACTTGTAATTCAAGGGTAAGTTGAAATGATATCTTAGACTCTGTTTTCACAGAAACCAAGTGCTAATAATGATGTGGCAAATTACCTTCAAATGTTCAAATTTCCCTAGTTTGGCCTTGTAAACACATGAAACATTTGCTGCACTCAAAATATCAACTGAGATATGTTTTTCATTTTACGTGTGACACTGCTTACCAGAATAATTAGTTGCATTCTACCACAGCGTATTTATATGAGTTGACCTTTGATCTATCCTTTAGACCGGTTTTTATCCATAAATACGCAAACTGATACAATCATAATGCTACCTTGTCATTACCCATCACATTACAAGGTTGTGCTCTAGTAAATCTGTTAAGCCATAAGCAAACAAAGCAAATATCTCCTACCCCAATATATGTGACCCACATACACCTCTGAAGTATAAAGCATAAATTCAATACTCCTTACATCGTCCTGAGTCAAAGTATCATCCAGGATTGATAAGGGATCCACGCCATCTTCCAGGGTTCCAATAGAAAGACGGGATAGGGCTAGAGCGTGCTATGCAGTCAAAAAATGAAGACCACGCAAAAGATAAAAAGAAGCTTTTAAATTTTTAATCTTATTAGTCATTGTGCTAACAACAAACTGGTTCAATAACTTCTTCATGCATGTTGTACTGGTCATGTGCATTTTGCTATACAGACCCAATCTCAATATATCCACACACAAACAGGCTTAATAGTGACGCTATAATGTCTGTCAACCAGCCATTGGAATGCGGAAAAGGAGAATATCCACAAAAGAGTCAAAGTTCAGTTCCTGTAATATATATATATATGTTACCGATTGTCTCCTTCTGTTGCGTCGCAGGAGTTCCTCTGTAACAGAGTCAATAGCACTGCTACGTCTACGCCTCACACCTTCCATTGCTTTTTCAAACTAAATGGTACATAAGAATATATTCGAAGAACAGTATATAGACATAAAAGTTATCACTAAGTGTTACTAAGGATAATATATACACAAATAACTAATTGGCCAAACTATAGTAGCACAATATATCAATGCATATGGCATGTAACTATTTTCGGGACTAAATTCCTGTACCAGATTATAATGAATGAAAGTATCTACATTAATATAAAAATTACAATCTGTAATAAACAGTCAACATTGAAATGATTTATGTTGATCTTGATGCATGAATACTGCACTTATTTATTTATGTCTATATATGAATGAATAGGATTTAGAGTTCTACACATTTCAAAATAATTACATTTAGTTTTGCAGCCTGGACATCAAGTGTATGTGTAGTACTGGGCCTGCCATGCAAGTAAGCAGCTTTGGGCCTCATATCATCATGCTGGTGTGCAATGCTGGGCCAGAGGCTGTGCCTTCTGTGTGAATGAGCAATACTAGGTGGGAGCTTATCAAACGTAATGACGCTGTGCCTAATGGCAGCATTGTCCCCATGAAGGGTTTGTTGGTGGCCATGAAGCAACTGAAGGGCTGTTTCGAGTGATGGAGCAGCATTTAATCTGTTATCCACTGCCTTGGAAGAAGTGTGTGGGGCAGTGGGGTGATCTGACCTGAAATTCTCTAGTGTTCCAGAACTAGTTTCAGCCGTGTGTATCTGTGAGCTGCTGGGATGAAGTTCAGCAAGAGCCAGTGTCTGGGAGGTATCACCCATTGTTTGTGTGGGGCTAGCACTGTTGTCAATTGAAACATGGCCATGGCCTTTTGAAGTGTAAGGAGCTCTCTGGTCATCAAATGTAGGAGCAGTGGAGTAGGATGTAGTGCTGTAGGAGGTACTGTACATGTCAGATGTGGACAGTTCATAGGCAAACTTGCGAGCGTAAGCCAAGGTTAGGTAGTCCCTCGAGGCTGTCCCTTCTTCCTCCTTGTCTTTCTCAAGGAGACCATGATGCAGATCATCAGCAAGCTGCAACCGTGAAGGACCTATATGAAAATGTACAATACATAATTCACTACATACACATGAGCATGTAAGTAGGTACAATTTTCATATTGGCCAGTACTAGATGTTATGTGCAATTAAGGAAGCATGTCCACATGTTAGGTAATCTAGGAAGGAGTAAAGGAATTTGGCACAATATACTAATAAATAAAATGAAATTTCAACAAATTTGAGATATATGATTGACAATTTAGTGTTAATGACAAATCCAATTATTCCACTATTGTCACCACAGCATGTATGGATTTTTTTAATAACCAAATGAAACAATAATAATTGTCCTGTTTCATTCTTTAATTAGCGACTGGTGAACTAGAACTTCAAAATTCATATACTTGTGTATTTGAACATCGAAATCGTGACACTAGCAAAATAGTCTCCCCTACATGAAATAGGTGTCCTTAATAATATGAATAACAAATTAGTATACACACCAGGTTAGTTGGAAAAAAAAAAATTTTTTTTTAAAGATATACTTGGACATCTTAGGAACAGTCCATAAAGTTAAAATTATTGCTGATCACAATGAAATTATTTTTGAATAATTAAGTTTTTCTCATGCTTTCGTAAATCTGATCATAATAATATTTGGTACATAATACTATTTTTAAATTCTAATATGTCTATTTACGATATTTTATACTGACAAATAACTGAAATACAAGATAATCACAACTGGGAGGTTTAATTTACCTTCCTCCCTTGAATATGAGCTGACAAGGATGATGTTAGGCTGCTGGTGAGGAATAATTGAATCCTGTATAGGTCTGCTTGGTTCTTTATCTGTTGTTTCCGTAGCAACCCTCTGGACATGGATTGACCAATCCTTTGTCTATTATAAGAACAAGAGTACACATAGTAGGACCTCTACTAAAAACATTATAACTTCATTTTTACCATTGCTTCTATGCTGCGACAACTTCTTGGAAATGTTGCTTGTTTCCTTCGCTTGCTACCTGATCTAAACGCCCACTGAGGTGATGAATATGATGAAGGTAACTTAATACCCAACTTCATTGGACTGCGATGCAATGCCAGTCCATGCATCTTGCTAGGCAATGTTGTATCACAATGAGATGATGTAGGAAACTTGCTCTTGTTGCTATAATTGCTATTGGACCTCGATGGTATTTTTTTCTTGCTACCATAGGTCTTACCAGCACTGGTGAATGGTGGAAGGCTCTTGTTTTGCTTTGTCCTTTTTGCAACATTGGTGGGTGATAACTGTTGTCTTTCCTTCTTATTGTTAATTTCTTCCACAATGACGGGTGATGATACACTCTGTAACTCAATCATATCATCATCAGCCACTTCTCCACCAGTGGGTGATGGTGACAATCTACTCGAGTGTGGTGATATCAGTAGCCTATTTGTGTCACTATTAGACTTTCCTTCCCGGTTGGGTGATGACAGTTGCTTACCCCTGCTGGGTAATTTTACCTTCCTCTCCTCAAACACTTTTGCACTGTCAGTGCTAGCTGCCTCTGTCTTACATACTTCACTGGAAGGTGATGCTTGCTCATTACTGCTGTTGGGACCTGAAGTTGCTGATTTTGATTTCTTTTTTTTCTTGCCAGAAAACATTTTAGCTGCTGTTGAGGTGACTGTGCCTGTAAGATATGAGCAAATTTTCCTATATAAAAATTAAGTACATGAAATACTTTTATATATTATATAATTCACACAAATTTAACTAATAATAATCTTATATACACACAAAAAAAAAAGTGTGGGAGGGAGGTTACATTCAGAACAAGGATCGAGCAGAAAGATAGACCAGCTCAAAGCTTACATTTTCTTGGAGAAAATTAGTTTGGTGCCATAGATCCTTTACCAAATCATTAATTTAAGTAATTTAGAAAACAAAACTGGAAATTTCCAGCCAAATATCCATTCACTTATGATTTAATGTTTTAACTTAATCATGGGGGGGGGGGGGGGGGGGAACTCAACCATGACCAGGAGTTGAACCAGGGACCTCAGCATTTGTGATTGGAGGAAGTTTCACAAGAACAAGAAACAGATACTGAAAAAAAATAGCATTTGGACTCCAATGGAGAAATGAATTTAGGAGTAGAGAATTCATGTAAAGGGAGATACATAGAGAGCTAAAACTGTGGTATGCCAGGCCTGAACATATAGCTTAATTGAACTTATTAACTAAAAGAATTAACCCATCCTTGTGTGGGCTAGATATATATTAGTGATGATCTTGCTATAATTCTCAATTTGTTTGTCCTGTTTGTTTGGTAACTCCTCTCAGATAATTGAGCCTAAAGGGCTAAATTTTTTAGAGTTTGATGGGGGTCACCCTGGTGGTGGTTATAATTAAGTTTAGAGAAGATCGGAGTAAAACCCTGCCAGTGGGGCTATTTCCCCCCCAAAATTTCCTGGTTGTGGTCACAACTTTATGCCTGAGAAAACCATCCCACTTACTAAAAACCACAATCATGTAAACACATAGGTCAGCAAAAATCTGCTTAAACCACGTCCAGCTATTTTTCTTTACTTCTTTTGAGCCCTGTAGATGCAAGCATCTGGGATGAGATAGCAAACAACAGGTCTACAATTATATTAAGATATCTTTGTTGCCTCTGTCCACAGATAAGTGTAGCACTATGCTGAAATATCCTTCAGGAAGGGGTGTGGGGGGGGGGGAGGGGCTGTTGTCTCCATCCATAGGATGAGTATTTTTCTAGAGATATTTAAAATATATAGTATATGGAGGAATTTCTTAATACTAATCTCTATATTCAAACAATACAATTTATCTCTATATTTTACATGATTAAATTAACAGACATGGTATTCCAAACCAACAAACATATGTAGAAATATAAAAAGATGAATAAATAAGAAGGAAATATTGCAATTGCTTAACAAAACATTGGTAGACTAGATCTTGAGACACAAAGACACCAGTTTTGTCTCTAAGATATAACTGCCAGGCAGACACTGAGACCACACCATGTACACCATGAGACAGCATAAGACATATCCTCCCACTGGACATATCCTCTCTTAATTTATGTCCTCCCGTAAGACATTTTCCTCTTTTTAGACATGTCACTCCAGTAACACATGTCCTACTGTAAGAATTCCTTCCTGTAAGACATGCCCTTCCATAAGACATGTCCTCTAAATATGTCCCCCTGTAAGACATGCTCCTGTAAGACATGTCCTCCCAATATATGTACCCCTGTAAAACCCATAAGACATGTCATCCCATAGGTTACATCCTCTTCTAAGACATATCCTCCAGTAAGATATGTCCACCCGTAAGACTATGGTGTGACCACAGTGCATCAAAGGTGTTTAGAAGGCAACATGACCGAAGGCCACTATTGCATGCTAGACTAAATCACTGAAATGGGGCAATGCAGCACTGGAAATAAAACCCCTAACAAGTTTGTAGTTAATTGCTGGATACTGAAAACTATAAAAAAAAATTCACCTACAGGGAGGGGTTTCACTTTATGCATATATATATATATATATATATGCACTAGTGAAAACCCCGCCCAATAGGAAATTTTTTTGGTCAGCCTTCAGTTTTCTTAATGTATTAGCTATATAGAGAAGAGGAGTTATTTCATTTTGTGGACAAAGGGAAGGGAAAAAGAAAAGAAGGAAAGGATAGGGGAAATGGAAGAAATAAAGGGAGAAATCCCAGTCCACAATACAAACCTCCAATTTTAAGCTTGGGAGACCTGTACCTTAATGGATTGTTAACGGTCTCTTAGGCTTTTTTTTAAATTTTTTTTATCAGAAACAATTTGAATTCCTTTTTTCTTTTCTTAATTACCATCATATTTTTACTATCTATTTGGGGAATAAAAAGTGTAATTCATAACCTATTTTATTACTCACACAAAATATAGAACCAATAATTCAAAGGAATAGATGGATTAATAAAATTGTAGCTTTATTGAAATTAAATAACAATACCAAGTTATTATAATTACATATTTTGGATAATGCTTCCCACTTCTTTAATCTATGAAATAAAATTTTAAAAAGAGGAAAAGAAAAAAAATTATTGTTCTGTAATACCTAAGAAGTAAAAAAGGAGTAAACACACCTTTACTTTCTTGGAGTGCAGTACCATCCGTCCACTAGTCAGAGCTAGTGCAGCTGCTAAGTGTCAAGCAACAGCGCATGCTTACGAGGGCACTTTGAAACGTGAGATGCAGTCAGTGCTAGCGAGACCCTTTACCAAATGCTGCGCTACCATTAGCATTTAGAATTTTAGTGAAGGGTATGGCTACGGAAGACTAGGAAACCCAGCCATCCTGACGGGACCCCTCTAGGATTTGCAGCCTGAAATTAATCTATATTATAAAGTGGGATTAGTGTCTGTCAGTCAATCTGTCTGTACACCCACAATTCACCCTCAAGTCAGACCCATGAACCCATTAGTGTCAGTCCCAGACCCCTTTATTCACAGCACTGGATGTATTGCATCACCAGCATGCAAATAAAGTCCCTGAAACGCAACCATAAAGCCACATCCATTTATTTGGTTAGCCAGAACTACATATTCATGAAGTCATGTTTTGTGTAATTATATAGCACCAGATACTGGGGTGGTGGCAGAAACAGTCAGTCACTTTGAAAAATTTTACAACCTTGGTGAAGGTGTGGTTGTTTTAAAACATCATTATAAAATTATTTTGGTCCATAATTAGCTCCACCGACATTCCAGTGCTGGGACACGGAATGCACAGGCAAGTCATCAGATCCACTTTATTTGTTTGCTGGTGATGCAATACATCCAGTGCTGTGAATAAAGGGGTCTGGGACCAAGGCTACAAACCCATACAGCTCTATTTAGAATCAATGTTACTAGGGGAACGTGTGAAGTATGTCTATATGGTCACACTCCTTTCTATATTAAAATGGCCAAAAATGGTATTTTTGTCACAAAAAAAGAGAATGGAACTACAGGCCTAAAATTTGGCATGCAGGCACAACTTGATAGCAAATAACTTGGGCTGGGTTCCATCTGGACACACCTCTTCCTCTGTGTGTAAGGCTACATATGCCAAAAATGGTACTTCTAAAAGAACACTTAGACCTAGGTAGTGATACCCACTAACCTATATCTATATTTGGAATCAGTAATACCATGGGAATGTTTTAAGAATGCCTATAAGGCCACACCCCTTCCTGTGTTTGTCTAGGCCCAAAAAAAGCCAAAAATTGTAGATTGATGAAATAAACCCTTGCATCTACAGCCCTAAAACTTTGTATGCATACAAAATTTGATTCTAGGAGTAAGATGGGCTGGGTCTCACATGTCCACACCCTTTCCTCTGGGCATGTCAAGCTAAAAACAGTTCGTATTTATCCACTTTATCACCAAAACATTGTACCAAATTAAACTTGCTCTTCAGAGTAGATACATCCTAGAGCAAGGATAATCTTTTAGCAAGAGATTTTCATAAGTTTGCATCTCAGAATCCACAAGTTCACAAAATTGGATTCCGTGCTGGTACTTAATGTGATATAACAGGCAAATCATGGTCCACCAAATTTGATACTATTGACCTAATCACATAAAGAAGACACTTTTGTGACTACAGCCCTCTAAAGGTTGGCTGAAAAACTGCTTGTTGGGGCAGGTTTTTCGCTAGTATATCTAATATTAAGAGTTTAATTTTTTGTCTAAGGTGTACCTCAGTTGAACTGCTAGTGAGACAGGCATAGCTAGACCCTCCTATCATTTGCCTAGGCATACCCAGACCATTTACTGTGTTGTTTGGTAGAATAGTGTAGCAATAAAGTAAAGGGTTTGGCTGCCTGACCTGAGATTGCTGACAATAAGTTATTAGTTCTATGAATACCTGCTGTGTTGCACCATGCTTCCTGTGCTCCAACCAAATTAATATTATGTTGACTATGGGTAATTCTATCCTCGATTTGTTTCTTTGTTTCTCCAATGCAATAGAAAGGATGAGGTGCACAGGCTCAAATGGATAACATGAGGTGGGGGGGGGGGGGGGGGGGGGGGAATGCAGATTCAGTACATTATTTACCATCTAGCATCTTCTCTGCATAGAATGCCATGGACAAGAAAAAAAAAGGGTGTCAGTGACAACAGTATATTAGAATGTATAAAAAAAAAATATTGATGACAGCATATAAATAAAGCACAAAAAAAAAAGTACATATACATGATGATAGGATATTAGTTCTTTTTTCTTTTTTTAATTGGGATAAAAAAAAAGTTAGGTTGAGAGTAAATCTGCATTAGAGGTTCGTCGGACGTGATGCAGAATGTGGTGATCCACAGGTCTGGATGTCAGTGTCGACAATGGGAGTGAATTACACTTATCAACTTCACTGTCCTCATTACTGAAGTATTTAGTTTCATTGGCATCATCACTGTTGTCCTCAAAACTCCCTTGAGGCGTGAAGAAGGCCGTGACATGGCTGTCTCCTGCTAGCCCAGTGGTCTCCTCAATCAGCGGGTCACTGTCTATGTTCAGTTCAATCAAGCTGGACTCCTGGTCCGAGCTGCTATCTAAGACAGTCAATGGATACCGGAGCAAGTGCCCACCAGCAGCTGTGGAGGGAGTATTGTCACATTGCTCCAATACCCGGTGCAGTTTACTATCGCTGCTACCACATAGCTGATTCTCTGAAATGTTAGGGCTAGTAAATGCCCTACGAATGCCATTACCACCACCTGTCCTGGATCCAATCTCATTCAACTGAGCAGGTGGAATTCCCCACCTTGAGTCACTTTGCATACCCACAGAAACTGAACGAGGTTTGCTCGTCACATGTTTGCCCTTAAATTCTACCTCTGGTGATCCCATACCTGTTTTAGGGTTGGGAAGCGCAGGATGTACCTCATACATTCTCTCACATTTCCTTGCAGTGGTTTCCTTGGAGACTTCAGCTACACTTTGGGGGTTGTAGTCGGTTCTGTCGTGAAATTGTGAAGTGGCATCCAGCATGGCACTGTTTTCACTGGTTGTCAGGGACTCTTCGGACCACGAAGATCTCTCTCGAGGATCCATGCTTAGAGATCGCAGTCTTCCAGCAGAGCTCATGAGTATCTTGCGAATCCTGTGTATGGCTTTTGGCTGCCGTCGCATTATCCTGTTCACTATAAGAGGTGGAAGCGCTTTAAGGTCAACCTGTATCAAATTTAAAAATTTTAAAAAATGAATACTATAACTATATGTATTCCACATGGTGCAAATACTTATACGATTATTTGGCATCCACATACACCGAAAGCCACCATATATTCCAATTTTAAAAGACAGCTGCTATTGCATATAAATTGAAACAAATTAAAACAAAAAGTAAGGAATAACAATAAAATGGATAATTATGAAAAAGTTATGTGATAAAAAAAAATTAAAAGTTTTATTCATTTGATTTATCGAATATCCAGCTTAAAAGTAAATTCTCTCTCCATTTACCAGAAATTCTTGAAATACAAAGTCTGAGGGAGGGAATCCCTTTGGAATGTTATAATGTATGTTTCATTGGTACCTGAGTCTTAACTAAACTCACACCTGAGATTAATTGTGCTACACTGGTGTTGGAATAGACCAGGTTCATACTCCAGCATCAATTACTTTATCTCACTTGCATAAACTCCAGAGCACTAGACAAGCCTACATCTGATATCCTTCGGTTATGTTCTAGGCTTCTTCTTTTTCTTAAACTATAAACCTGGCTGTTCCACTATGTACAGATTTTGGCGGCAAAAGGCTGACTATCGATACATGTAGACCTATTCTGGAATATCATGTGAACACTAATCCACCCAATCAAACAAAAGGACACAAAATTTAAGTCTGATGACACCTTACCAAACATGAAGTAAAAATCTATCACAGTGGTGACTGCTATTGACATATTATATTGCTATGGTGATGCAATTCATATATACAGTATTTAACTTCAAACCGCTGACTTGGCAAGCATAACAATTACATGGCCTTAAAAAAACTAACTAAATATAGTAAGACTTTGATATGAACGGCTTGTATCAATTACCATAGAGTACAGCCTTTAGTTTCTAATGATGATGTTGGTATGGTTAGAACATACCTGCTATATTTATATATACTTGAATAATACATTTTAGTAGTAATATGATAATCATTTTGGGACTTGTACTGTAGCTGTCTCTGGTGGAAGTGATAAACATTTGCAAATCTCAAAATAACCAGACATTGTTATGCACTCACATGGGCTAAATAAGAGATCAAGGTTTGTGATTTGCTGCCTCGAAATGGTTCCAAAACCCAGCCTGTCCCTTGCTGCAGCTGTTAGTATTGATGTTCACAGCAACAGAAAAAAAACGACAACATTCACAACATGAACAAGAAAAAAGAAAGAAAGAAAAGAGGTTAACACAATAAAAAAAGAAAGAAAAAATCAAGTAAAACTAAATTAAAAAGCTAAAAAAAACAAAACAAAACAAATACAAATATGAGGCCTGTATCTATTCCGCAGTGCCATACCTCAGCTCGGACAATTCGAGGTTTTGGAGGGAACTCTGGTAGATCAACAGACACTGCTGACCGAACATATTTCTCTCCCTGAAGGAAAGGAGAGAAGAAATATAACCCAAGTAACCAAACCATTGATGAGAATTGCAAAGTTTTTACTATGTAGGTCATTCGTTCAAAGTGAAGGGAATCTCGCTCCTGCTTGATGAGGCAGTTGGTGGCAGCCATGTGCATGTACACTGCATGTAGAACATCACATGGACACATGGTTACTGGTCATTGCTGCTCCATGCAGAGAGCAACTGACTTACAAATAACATCTGTGTCAGAGAAGGACTTCAGCTGCTTGATTTCCTGTTTCAGAAAAAAAAAATCCATTATAACAAAATCATCAATATAGAGAACATGTAACGCCATGGCAACAATCATATTTTAAAGTTGAGCTCAATTAAATAAATTTAGAAAAATTTTTTCTAAAGGATTAAAAAAAATTTAAAAAAATTGAAATCCAACTTGGTTTCATAAAAATCCCAGTATATAACTATAAACGCATGCACCAGTCTGTACAAAACGATTGTTGGGGGGGGGGGACTTTAGAGAAAAAATAACTTTATATATTAAAAAAATAATAACAATTTTTCTTGCTCTAGTTGTCCAGAAACAATATGACAAACTTGCAGGGCTCTCCTCAGGACTAATACTCTAAATAGAAAATTATTTACAAAAGCTACTAATTAATGATTATGAAATTAATTAGTCAACGGGAATATCAATTCATTATACATTTCCCTCGCTCATGCTAATACCATTATCAAATTCCTGGAACTTGTGGCTCTTTTGCATAATTTTCACCATTGAATGACCCCCCCCCCCCCCCACATGTGATCTGATTGAGGTAAACATGCTATCAATTAACACCACATCTCTGAAATGTAAACAATGCCATAATCGTGATCCACACTGAATCACAACCATTTTTGTGTAGCAGTGGGCAACAGTGGAGGAAGGAAGAGGTGGAGGCAAAAAATATGTTACAACTATCAGTGCCTTCGGGTTGGATGTGTTCATGTGGTGAGTGAGAGAGTTACAGGTGCAGATTGAGATATCCGCAATGGTAAACACATCCTATAGGAAAATGCCACCTACTATATAACCAGTTCAAAAATGTCATAATCCACTAACAGCATATACCCATCATTTTCTGGTCAACTCAAAATATTACTAAAACTACTCAAAACACCATTTATAGACTTTGTACTTCATTCAAATAAAAGCAGCTCATAAGTAGACATGCAGTATTCCCATTCATTTTTAGAGAAGTCAGATAGTTTTGGTGACATGGTGCAATGCTGATAGGTAGATTGCCAACAGTTTGGAACACACTTGAGTTATTAACTTGCACAGTAGCAATGAAAAAAGTTAGTATATACATAAGGGGAAATTAGGGGTAAAGAGGGAATGAAAAATGGGGGAGGGAAAAAAGAAATGATTGATGGGAGAAAGGATCAAAGGAAGAAGAAGAAAAGAAAAGGAAAAAAAAAGTAGGATTTGAACCATTTGGGTTATGCTGGGCTTAAAACTATCCCAGGCCAGGAATAAACCATGAAGTCTTCAGTCCGGTCAGTCCAAGAATTTGGCAGTTATGCCTTAACACGCACACCAACCAAAATATAGATTAATAAATAAGGGGGTGGGAGGGATGGGGGAATAAGGATTTCAATTCCAGAAAAATCAATTAAAAAAAAAAAGACGGGCAAAAAATTCAATACTAATTAAATGCAGATCATTGTTTGTCTGGGTGAGTATCACTAGGTGGTGGAAGCCTTATTAGAGCATGCCCAGCGCATTATTTTGTGACCTCAGGAATGCTGGGTATGGCATATCATCAATCACACAGACATACCAAATATGACCCCGAGCACATCAAAATAAATACAACATAACCACAGAGAGACACCAGGTGTTACCCACAGTCAGGTTGATCTTCCTCTGCCACTCTTCTCCGCCTGCTTGTTGGTTATTAATCACACCTTAACCAGACATGCTCTTGTTCCAAAGGTTGTGCTACCCATTTATTAAACAACACAATTACATGGAAGTGAATAGGATGTTGTGATCATGTTCAACATGTAAACACTAACTATGACCCAATGGACACGTGTAAATCTGACTACCAATGGACATGTGTAAATCTGACTATCAATGGACACATGTAGGTCTGACTACCAATGGACACGTGTAGGTCTAATGGACACATGTAGGTCTGACTACCAATGGACATGTGTAGATCTGACTACCTGAGTTTGAGGATGTGCTGGGTCTGCTATGGTGGGCCCAACAAAGCCTGGCTAAAGCCATTAACCACATCACATTCTGTTTCTAAATATATTCCGGCCACACAAGTTATGTCTCAGTGTTGCATGATTTCATTAAGGAGGGGGGGGGGGGGGAAATAACAGATATCTCTTTCCACCTGTGTGTTGAGTTGAATGGATCATGTATAAAAGAATGACTGTGCTCAGGATCGATCACACTATCATTATAGCAAGTTTTGTGCCCTGGTCCTTGCTTGCCTGTCACAGCTCCTTGTTGTCATTTTTTTTTTTAAAGTTCTAGGAGAAGTGTTCCATTTCCATTTCCCCACCCCACCCCCTTTATTTTCTTTCTTTTGGCCAAGGAGTGCTGCACCTCAACTAGTCAGTCCACATATCTTTACCGCCCCCCTCTCCTTCTGTTTCACTCACTCAGCTAGACAGACACTTATCAGAGTGACTGAGGCTGCACTGGTCAATCTCATGCAGGAAAACAAACTAATGTCCACATTCAGCACTAATGTGGGTATTCTTTGTGCTTGCATGCCCAACCCTAAAAATGCAAGTCTATATGGCAGTTACTTATAAATTATAACATACTTTACTGTCATCTCTATTCTCTACTAACATTTTTTCAGTTTTGTCCATAGGTAGAGAAGATACCAGGAATGTTTAATGGTAGGTGGTGTTGATCTCCAAGGTTACAAGGTCATTGGAGATGGAGAGGCAAAACAAACACCATATTTGGTGTGAACAGTTGTTGTTTGTTCCATATGAAAGGGACTCTAACTTGTTTCATGTTCCAAAACAGTTCCAATGATTAAGCTAATGGACTTTTACAAGATTCCTTAGGGTATAAAAAGATTATACAGGAACCTAATCTGAGTCTACTGTGGGTCTGTTTCACAGGAAAATCCATGTGATTGTCAAGCAGGATGCATTGGAGTAAACCACATCAACCCCCCCCCCCCCCAACTTTGCTAATTGTTTAGAGCATAATGCTACCATCAATAACAATATAATTTGAAACAATTAGTACAATATGTCCTGTTCATTTATCTCTGGTAAATACAATAATCCTGGGCAATGCCAGGTATCCCTGCTAATTTAAGAATAAGTTGGAAAAGACAAGTAGAAACATGCATTGTTATGTCAGCCTGCACAGTAGTGGAGTTTTTCAATGTAGTTCAGAGATAAGTTCTGAGGCAAAGAGCACATGAAGGTAAGAAAACTAAGCCAGTGATTGCACATGAAGGTAAGAAAACTAAGCCAGTGATTGCACATATCAGAACTTCTTAACCTGTGACAAACTTCACTGGAGCAACTGGTTACTATATAGAGTTAGCATATTCCAGTACTCATTTGAGGGGGGGGGGGGGGGGGGGGGGGGGGGGGAGACAGGGGTGTGGGAAAAGCCAGCTGGGACTAATAGAAACACATTCTTTTCTTATTAGCATCATATTCTAGAGTAACCCTCAAAAAGTACTTATGGGCAGGAAATTGCCTGGTGACCAGAAACAGGGACTGTATACATTTTATTGGGCAGATCTACTCCAAAAGCTTTCAACTAGAAAAAAAAACAAAACAACTTACCACAATATACCTGTCCCATTCTTTTCTATGTTCATGTGATTCCAAATATCTGGCAATTACTTCTATCGGCAAGTCAATCACTCCTCGGCCCATAAACCTACAAGAAAACAGCAAAAACAAACAAACTGCAGTACAGAGAGCTGTTGTTTTTAAGTCACACCTTGTTAATTGTTTTTTTTTAATGGTTATACACACCAAAGGGCATGTCAAATTCAACACAGAGGTCATAGAGTGCCACAATCATGAAGCCACATGCTTATGTAGTGGAATGCAAACAGGAAGGAGGGGAATAAAATAAGTTGATCTTTAAAAAGGAAATAGTTTAGAAAATGTTATGATGCTTGTTGATATCACGCTTACATTTGATTACATAATATAGCTTGGACAATTAATTCCATGAAGGGTAAATGATCAAGTACAATAATAATGCTTCCTTGGGCTATCTTACTGCTGCTATTGCAGTTGCTATGAATACAGACCAGATCAGCATTACCTACTTACGCATTAATGGGAGAGTCCTCGAATTTCTTCTGGAAAGCTGCCACATTGTCTTCCTTGTACACAAACCTACACATAGGGAAACAGACGAAGTGACAGCCATTAGTTTGATTCGAGAGAATAGAGATCCCTCTCTCCCCCACACCAGTCAATTTCCAGTGCTTACTTCCAATCTGTATCTGGCAAAAATTCTTTCTCAGCTTGTCCATAAGACTGGTCCACATAGGAGGCGCACAGCACCTAATAATGTGGAGGGGGAAGGGAAAAATTGATTTTTATAGGTGATGAACTAACTTTTAAGACTTGATGCCATATATCATATCATCAAGAGGTTAACAATATTATGAAAGTATAACTCATTTATATTCCCAGGAGACTACACAATGGAGCAAAGGAGCAAGAGTATTTGATCTGGCTCAATAACTTTGGAAAGAAGCCTTCAATTCACCATTTTATTACCAATATTGAAACTAAATGCAGAAAATAGGATAATTTTTACCCACAAACATCAGTTATAAATTGGCACTATATGTTTTTGTTTTTACAACACCATCATCCCCATTAGCAAAGCCACAATATGACCAACCACATCACTACCCCCATCAGATCAAAGGGCTCACTATCCTCATGACACATTCACAATATGAAGCTCAGAGAAACACAGCTCATCCTCAAAGTTAAACCACTTCCCAACCTCCAGAGCATTCTCCGTACGGGATACTCATGTAGAGTTGTGGTACATCTACCTCAGGAAGTGATGTGTGTTAGTGTGAAGAAGTTTAGAGTCTGATACACAAGAACTCCTTCAGCTTTGGTATGGTCTGACAATATTTCACAAATCTTGATAATTATTTTGTAAAATTAACCTCTAAACCTTTTAAATAGCACACGTTACCAATTCATATATGTCAATATATTTCCCTTCAATGAATCTAAAAATGATGATTTTAAAGTTAAGCAATTCTATAAACACCTAGATGTACACAAACTCACTCATGCACACACACACACACACACACACACACACACACACACACACACACACACACACACACACACACACACACACACACACACACACACACACACACACACACACACAACTAGATAGTCTAATATATTGACAACACATATAAGGGCAAGGTGGTGGTAGCCTTCTTGCTAATAGGGAAGATGCAAGATGCAGAGACCTGTGCATAATAAAAGGAAGAGGCATCTGCCAGAATGTGTTACCATATGTTTACCATAATTGCCATAAAAGCCTACCACGTGATGCGGAGTGTCTGAGTAAACCACTATGACTACACTTGGCACAACCAAAAAAGAAAAAGAAAAAAAGGTGAATATTATTGTCTCCAGCTCATGGCCACAGGGCACAACCAAAATAAAAAGGTGAATCGTTATTGTTACAGCTCATGGCAACAGGGCACACCCAAAATAAAAGGTGAATCGTTATTGTTACAGCTCATGGCAACAGGGCACAACCAAAATAAAAGGTGAATCATTATTGTCTCGGCTGAATGATAAGTATAGCTCTGCCAGTCAGTACAATACACGATGAGAGGAGTAGAGTCCCACAATGGATGCACACATGCTCAGGAAAAGAAAAAAAAGAGGTCAGAAAAAGGTCACATTCAGAAAATGGAATCAACTGGATATGTTCCAGAATCCTCCAGCTCTGCAGAGGTATAATGAACAACTATCTCTCTGTGTTAAAGTGTACTTGCAGTATTAATTTTCAATAGGGTGAGGAGAACAACTTAAATCAGGGGAAAGTAACTCTTTTTTTTTTCTTTTTTTTTTTGGTGAGAGTTTGATAAAGTATCCAGAACTGGATCAATATAGGAGAAAACCAAATGGATATATATGTTCGGGGCTCTATATCGATCTATATCTTCATCATGGGTAATATTTTATCACTATTGCTGAACTTACAGGCTCTCTTCTTAAGGAAAAGGAAGAACTGCGAAAGAAACTGAATGGCAATTACTTATTGACGCTGAGCTACCTACTAACAGTTCATGATATCAAACCATGTAAGACCCTGATACCTCACTGGCTCACAACTCTACCACAGAGGCATGTTAACTGCTTTAACATTATTCGGAATGTTGTGCTACCTTAACACATTGTTTTATTCTTATGAACCTATGACAACACATTATCCTATCTCTTGGATGACCTTTACCAATTGTACTATCAGCTATTATGATTGTAGATGCAGATATATTTTACTCTAGAGACTGTGCAAACTACTACTCAACTGGCCACTTTTTTATTCTCATCTACTTAAAATTCAGAAAGTAAATCAGAATGTTATGAATGAAGTTTGAATATTGATAGACTATGATATCAGTTGTTTATTAAAGTAATGGATTCATTTCAACATCTGAAAGTGTGGGGGGGGGGGGGAGATTCATGGAAGTTATAGTTACAATGATGTTGCTCTACGGTATCTTAAAAAATGAAATGATTTTTTGGGAAGCTGTCTATATAAGCATGGGAGAAATTATTCTGGCTATACTGATCCAATAGGTATGATCCCAACAAAATGAAATAGAGTTGAGTCCCCACAGATGGTTAAGTGTGGGTTGGCCTAATCATTATTGCCCTGCAGTTGATACTTCCTGAAAGTGATATCTGCGATTTCTGGAGATAAGCAACTGCTTGGTATCAACACATCCAAGAAAAGGCACTGGAGGGAAAATTAAGAGAAGCTTATAAACACATTTACACAGAGTAGTCTCAAGTGGATAAAGATATTTACACAAAATAGTCTCAAATTTGAACCTGTCCCCTTCAAAGTATAAATGGGAGAGGCTAGTCGGTGCTGATAAACTGGCAAACAAATCTTTTAACAGTTTATACCAGCAGCTTAACTTCCTTGTTATTTAAAACATGCATCCAGAGATGAATAAAGTAATTTCAAGTGTACTACAGCTACGTGAACTGTTCTGATGCTCTCTGAAACTGAATAAAGATAAACAATTTAAAAGCAACTCCATCAAAACTACAATTTAACGACAAACCATCGTACTATAATTCACAATTTGTCTGTCTGTCTGTCTGTCTGTCTGTCTGTCTGTCTGTCTGTCTGTCTGTCTGTCTGTCTGTCCGTCTGTCTGTGCAGACTCTAACTACTTGCAAACTGATGAAGGGATCTTCACAAAACTTTCAGGGCTTGATTACAGCACCTCAATGCACATCCTCACAAAAGTTTCGTTCAAATCGGGTAGCTATAGGTGTGGTATCATCAATGGGTGTTGTTTGGTGACATGGAACACCCAAACTATCACTTAAATTTGGCATCTTTATTAATTGTATCATATTTGTTTGATTAATGAGATTAGTATCAATAACGTGTACATGATACAAAGAAAACTAAACATGCTTGATACAGCAGGTGATTGACTTAAAAAATACCCATAGGGCAGGTTTTCTGCTAGTAATTCGTAATTCATTTGTCAGTGTGTTTGCGTGAGTTTCTGCCTGCCTGTCTGTCTGTGTGGACTCTAACACTCTCAAACTTCTGGAGGGATCTTCATGAAACAGTCAGGGATTGATTAGGGCACCTCACTGCATGTCTTTGTGAAAGTTTCGTTCAGATCAGGTGGCTATGGGTGTGGTTTTATTAATGGGTGCAGTTTGGTGACATGGAACACTAACTCATGACCAAGTTCAATGAAATTTAGCATGTTTATTAATTGTATCATGCTTGTTTGATTAATGAGATTAGTATCAATAACCCTTACATGTTACATAAAGCAAACAAACATGTTTATTACCACAGGTAGCCCACTTAAAACTACCCACAGGGCGGGTTTTCTGCTAGTGATAATAATTAGAATTAAATTTATATATATCCCACTAAATATAGTTTGCAAGGGTCTGTCTGTCCATAAGTAATACTCCTCTTCCCAGACAGAAGTTGGAATCACCATGAAATGTTTGTAGTCTATTTAGGGTAGTACTGGGAGTGCATAGATAGAGTTTTATCTGGTGGAATGATCTGTGAGAAAAGAAAAAAGGAATTCAAATGTTACCCTATATAGCCAAAAAAAAGAAGCCTAAGAAACCATGGCCAAATATATATATATATATATATATATATATATATATATATATATATATATATATATATATATATATATATATATATATATATATATATATATATATATATATATATATATATATATGTATATATATATATATATATATATATATATATATATATACATATATATATATATATATATATATATATATATATATATATATATATATATATATACACACACACAGTAGGAAGTCGGTTATCCAAACCTATTGGGACTAGAGGAGTTCAGATGACTGAAATGTTCGATAACTGAAGTTGCCCCCTTGTTGCTCAGATTAACACAATAATATGTATTGCAGGCTAAATTTTTAGCTAAACCAGCTAAAGTTCTCCTGTTACTACCAAATTGCAATTTTTAGCTTCTTGAACTCTATGGAGAAAACAGTTGCACTGCTCCTAGGTTGGTTAATTGGTTATGTTTGTGCCAATTTAATAATTGTTACCCTTTTTATGGTTCTAACCCGCTTGCATTGTTGTGGGTGTGGTTTCAAATGGTGTTTGGTTAACTCAAGTTCGGATAACTGACTTCCTACTTCGTGTGTGTATATATATATGTATAAAATTACAAATATGTAATGATATAAAATAATATATATATATATTAAAATAAATTCTAACATACTATAACAACTAATTTAGACATTTTCGTAGCTATATTGGAAAACTCGCCCTGGTGGTACTCATGAAGACAGACAGACAGACAACGATCTCCATTTAAAAACTACAAAGTCTCTTGTGCATTATTTTTCCACTTACAAATTGAGTGTACTGGAATTGAAGTCCTTGTTTCCCCACTCCCTCCCACCCCCTGATTTATTAATCTATATTTTGGTTGGTATGTGTGTCAAGGCATAACTGCCAAACTCTTGGACTGAAAGGAATGAAGACTTCAGGGTGTATACCTGGCCTGGGATAGTAGTAAATCCAAAATTTCAAGACATCACCACACAGCAAACCCCCCCCCCCCCCACCCTGTAGGGAAAAAGAAGGAATTTTTAAAAAAAGTCATGCAAAATGAGAGAGAGGGGAAAAAAGAAGCCTAAAATTGGTCAATTAGTTGGAGTCTTTCAGGAGAATAATAATAACAAAATTTTTTGAAAAAAGAGCTTAGTCCAATGGGTTCAAATCCTGCCTTTTATCCTTTTCTTTTCTTTTTCTTCCTTTCTTTTTTTTTTCCCTCCCCCATTTTTCATTCCTCTTTATCCCTATATTTCCCTTTGGTTTATACTAACATTTTTCATTGCTACTGTGCAAGCTAATAACTCAAGTGAGTTCCAAACTGTTGGCAATCTACCTATCAGCATTACACCATGTCACCAAAACTATCTGACATCTCTAAAAAAGAACGGGAATACTGCATGTCTACTTATGAGCTGCTTTTATTTGAATGAAGTACAAAGTCTATAAATGGTGTTTTTAGTAGTTTTAGTAATATTTTGAGTTGACCAGAAAATGATGGGTATGCTGCTAGTGGATTATGACATTTTTGAACTGGTTATATAGTAGGTGGCATTTTCCTATAGGATGTGTTTACCATTGTGGACATCCCAATCTGCACCTGTAACTCTCTTGCTCACCACATGAACACATTCAACCTGAATACACTGATAGTTGTAACTTATTTTCTGCCTCCACCTCTTCCTTCCTCCACTGTTGCCGACTGCTACACAGACATGGTTTGTGATTCAGTGTGGATCACAACTATGGCATTGTTTACATTTCAGAGATGTGGTGTTAATTGATAGCATGTTTACCTCAATCAGATCACATGTGGGGGGGGGGGGGTGTCATTCAATGGTGACAATTATGCAAGAGAGCCACAAATTCCAGGAATTTGATAATAGCATTAGCATTAGCGAGGGAAATGTATGATGAAATGATATTCCTGTTGACTAATTAATTTTGCAATCATTGATTAGTTGTTCTTGTAAAACATTTTTCTATTCGGAGTATTAGTCCTGAGGAGAGAAGTTTGTCAAATATGTTTCTGGACAACTAGAACAAGAGACGTTATTATTTTTTTTGATCAATAGAGTCCTTTTCTCTCTCTCTCTCTCTCTAAATTCCCCAACAAACAAACATTTGTACAGACTGGTGCATGCATCTAGGCAGTTAAATTATCTTAACACTGGGATGTTTATGAAGCCCAGACTTGGGCCCACCCTTGCAAAATTATGAGTTGACAGATCCAATAATAAATCAGGACCTGGTATGAAATCCAACAGTCCATGCAAGTACAAGAATTTATGTAGAATAATCAGATCAATGATAGCATAGGCTTTCACCACGTGTAAAAAAATAATCACAATTTTACTGAAAAAACATGCAAAGAAGAAAATTAAGTTGAAAAAGTAAAAATAAATGCAGAATAAATAAATATATACAGTGAATAAATAATATCTTCAAATTTATATTTATACTTCCGTATTTCATTGTTGTTCAATTTATTTCTTCACAAAGGAAGAAAATTTGTTGTGCACATATTTATTGGGGGAGGGGGAAGAAGAAATACATATAATGAAAAAAAATGCTCTCGATTAATCTTTAAAATATTTTTATGTATCATATGGGGTAGTAATATCATCATTGAGTGGTGTACCAAGTAGGGTCACTACATTTTCCCCTTTCTTTATTTTAGCTCCCAAAGACTGAAGCTAGCTAGATACATTCCCACAACACTATACAACCACAATACAAGATAGTAAGATCTCATACACTGAAATTGGTTCATTGGTTCATTGGAGGGTTTGAACGTTAGCCACAATTACAGCTATCTACACCGTTATACAGTTAGGAACTCACTTCTCCAAGAATATGGCCACACAACATCTTGCCCAAGGTATCCCAATCCACTTCTCCAGAAGAATCTGCGGACAGAACAGACAAGAGGGAAGTTATTTCTCCCCCTCAGATTCAGAATTAGGTACGGTAGCACAGCCCTCCCCCTTATTCTACTTACTGTGAGGGAAGTTTAAGCGAGAGAAAGACATCACTTATCAGCTACCGACCTTCAACAACTTTTAATAGGGTTAGGGAATTAATAACAATTTCCAGTAACGCCCCTTTTATGCTGGATTCTTGACCTTCACGAGTTGGTCCACCTGAGGTCACACGCATGATTTAGGTTGTTCACACCATGGGTATTATTGGTATTATTCACCCGAGGTCATGCCTTTACCCACGAGAAAGGTAAAACATTAATAACGGAAGTCTTGGGCTAGGGTTCACATTCGGAGAGAAGGGGTTTTTCTATTCATAACAATTTCCTCATACCATATTTTCTAATCCTTTCTTTTGGCATTCTGTATGGATCTCTCCAACCAGGCATAATCACTCACCTCAGCATCAGATCTTACACCTCCAAAAATTAGTTTAAAGTCTGTCTACCATGAACAATTGGATGTAAGCATCACATTGAAACATAACACTAGCTTTTTAAAATTGAAAATAAACATTTATTTTCATGTGCATATGTATATATTATTGATATTATTATTATTTCTTAATAAAAAAGAAAACAAAAAGAAAAAAGGTTCAAAAATATTTGATATTTTATGAATAAAACTTATTGAAGGTTGTGTCATTACTACCGGTGTGGTAAACTTAAAAGGGAAGTAACAAAACAAAATGATAATGCAGTACATTTAAAACCAACCCAGCTTTAATAACACATGAATAATAACGATTCATTTGTCTGTCTGCCTGTCTTTGCGGACTTGAACTCCTCCTAAAACACTGGATTGATCTTCACGAAACTTTCAGGGATTGATTAGGACGCCACATCCTCAAGAAATTTTTATTCAAATCGGGTGCTATGCATGTAATTTTGTCAATGGGTGTGGTTTGGTGACATGGAGAACTTACCATCACTGAAATTTGGCAAGTTTATCAATTGTATCATATTTGCTTGATTAATGAGATTAGTGTCAATAATCCCTACATGTTACATAAAGCAAGCTAAACAGGTTTATTGCTGCAGGAGGTCAACTTAAAATCCACCAATAGGGAAGGTTTTCTGCTAGTGTTTGAAAAAAGATAATTTTATTCAGTCTCAAGTGTTCACTGTAGGTTTAGTCACAACAAACCAACACTGGTCATTAAAATATCAGTAAATAAATAAAATATTAAAATATTTAAAATTGAGGAAATCTAATTGCAGTCGTGCTGAATAGAATATATTAAAGAAGCACACAGCAACTTTTAGAAATGTTCCATTTTTTAAGCTCAAATTTGGTCAAATGACCCATTTGGAAGGGTCAGAGATAATTAGAATTAATTCAAATTGTTTTAATTAAATTTAGGTGTGGACACAAGTAATTCAAATTAAATTTATTAAATTCTAATTTAGTGCGTAGTGTGGGCTGACCCTAAGTGCCTTTGGCAGAGTGCAGTTCAAACCTTAATTAAAGATCACTTCTTGCCTTAGCCCACACTCTTATGATAATTTCACTCTGGATATATTTGGGTTAGTATGGAGGGCCTAAGTAGTAGTCTGAGGATGGAATAGATGGTTCCTTTTTCCCCTGGTGATGATGGATAAGAAGAAATGTAACAAACTAGATAGCCATAAATATGTTATGATCGTTCAGAAACATTTTCTCATAAATTATTCAAATCAGGTGCGACTTGAGTATCATTTTGCAAAAATCCCACCAAAAATGCATTTAGAATCCACAGTTCCTCAAATCTGCAGACAATTTTGGGGTCAATTTTGGGGTCAATTTTGGGGTCAATTTTGGGGTCAATTTTGGGGTCAATTTTGGGGTCAATTTTGGGGTCAATTTTGGGGTGACTGTAATTGAAATTACTTACTGAAGTTAAGCACTGTTAGGCCTGCTCAGTACTAGGATGGGTGGCCACCTCACAGTTGCTCAAATCTGCAGACAATTTTGGGGTTAAATCCTCTTTTTTTTTTTGGTTCAAATTCATTTCAGTTAAAATTATTTACTGAAGTTAAGCACTGTTAGGCCTGCTCAGTACTTGGATGGGTGACCACCTCACAATTGCTCAAATCTGCAGACAATTTTGGAGTTAAACTCTTTTTTTTGTTCAAATTCATTTCAATTAAAATTACTTGCTGAAGTTAAGCACTGTTAGGCCTGCTCAGTACTTGGATGGGTGATCACCTCACAGTTGGTCAAATATGCTGACAATTTTGGCGCAAAACTCTCTTTATTGTTGAAATAAGCACTATTTAAGCCTGCTCAGTCATTGGATGGGTGACCACCTGGGGACAGCAGATCTTGTAGGCAGTTTCCCTTTTTCCCCTTATTTTTCCCCCCACCCTTTGCCCTCTCTTCTTACTTTACCGCAAAGGGCAAAGGGCGCAATTTGACGTGCTAAATTAGAAATTTATCAACTACTCACAAATTTACTCCTGCTCTTGATATAAACATAAAATGTTGTATAATAAAAATATTATTGCAGATGATGTCAACTTGTACTTGTGTCCTTTTCAATGGTTACTTTACTTGATATCCTTTCAGCCTGTAAGTAAGGAAGATAGAGAAAGGGAAGGATATACAATATAGAAAGGTCAGTGTGTGTATTTAGCACACACACACACACACACACACACACACACACACACACACACACACACACACACACACACACACACACACACACACACACACACACACACACACACACACACACACACACACACACACACACACACACACACACACACACACACACAAAATGTCCTCTTTTTGGGAGGCATAGAAATAAAAGACTCATCTATATATAGTCATGCAGATGGGTACTGCACCAAATTTAACCATGCAAATGGGTTACAGGTATTCGTGGTATATTGTGAACTTGCTGACCCAATACTCTTCAGTTTCTCACACTTGCAGATAAGCTTGCTAAGTCACATGCTATGTCTGAGCATGCTCAATGCAATCCCAAGTCACATGAGTCTGAGCATGCTCAATGCTAGCCCTAGTCACACTTTATGGTTGAGCATGCTCAATGCCATCCCAACTTACATATTATTATTGAGCATGCTCAATGCCATTCCAATACACAAACCTATTTCATGTGTACACGATATATTCAATAATATGTATTAATGTAATATATATTATAAAATTAATATATATACAATGTAATCTTTAATACTCCAACTCACCTCATAGTTGGAGTAGAGGGTTTGGGCAAGTCCCATAACTATTAGTAGAGCCCCGACACATTGCTACAGCCCTGACACATTGCTACAGCCCTGACACATTGCTACAGCCCCGACATATTGCTACAGCCCCGACACATTGCTACAGCCCCGACACATTGCTACAGCCCCGACACATTGCTACAGCCATACCAATAGCACTTTAAACTTAGTAAAGTTTTTGTAGACATTCCATGGTTAGTTTGAAGTACTCATACCATGGAGAATATCTCTTACATAGATAACCATGGATACACTGTACATTTCACAACCATCACATGGAGAATATCTCTTACATAGAGAACCATATGGATATACTGTACATTTCACAACCATCACAAAAAACAACAAAATAAAAACCCACAACAAGAAACAACAAAAAAAAAACCCTCAGCTAATGATCAGATCTACATGAAAACAGTCGTGTGCTATTTGTTATAAAACTATCCTCTTTCCTCTTTTCTTTATTATAAGCTTCTGAAGTTTTAACTCATTCTTCTTTATTCATACAAATGATACCAGCCACACTGTTGTGTATAAAATTATTACCTTGGTTGTTAGTTCATCACCAAAGACTACGTTGGAGCAAGAAACAGAGAAAACAATCTATAAACGATCATATCAGGCACAGTTTCAAATAAGAGTTACAAGTTGACATCTTGATAATCAAATGGTATGAGGTGCAGTGAAATATATTTCACAATATATTATATATTTCATTTTATACACATTATACAATACACTATATATAATGTTATCTACAAAAAAAAAAAAAACAACTGTGCCAATAGAAAGATCCAAGGGAAGCTATTGAGAAAGGATGAAGAATGGAAAGATAGCCAATCACTTTTGTAACTTTAATAAACTTATGCACTTAACACAAAGATAACAAAAAAGCTTATTATATTGAAACTATAAAATAATTAATAAATATAAATAAATGTACCCCCTCATCTTTTACCCCTTAATGCACACAGCGTGACCACACATGCACACACACACCTCTGCATAAAAGAAATAGTGCTTTATAGACTCCACTCTATACACGAATCACTGACTTAGGAGTGAGGACATCTTTAGTGTATTGTTTACCTAATCAAATGATTGGAATGAACACCAAACAAACACATTAAGTGAAAACCAACAGGTTCAAGTATTGTTAGGTAATTTATGTAGGATAAAAACACTGCACACAGCTATGACAGTATTATAAAATTATGGAAAAGGGAAAAGTAATGACATGCAAATACACTTTCTTAGAAACTCAAGGAAATCTTGTGCCAAGTATCAATTCAGGTGATTGCCTCATAGTCAACTGACACCAGAAGCGAACCTTTCAGTTATGCCATACTCTTGTCACTAAAGAATGTTCACAGCTTAAGTTATGGGGGCTTTTTGATGATGAATGGGTTTACAAGCCAACTCACTCACTATAAAAATGACGGCCAACCAGATTCTTTAGCTTGCTTTGTGTATATCCGTTACAGAATGCAACACTCACCCTATATCTCCCAGTATATTATATTGCACAGGTAAAACCCAGCCCTGGGCAGTACAGGACCAGGGGCAATGTTAACCAGCCAGTGTGTTCTCTGTAATGCAATCACACTCTAATAGTGCACAAAATGAGCTAAAAACTTGCATGAGAGTTGGTATTGATCATCAAAGTTAAACTGTCTTTGGAAAATGAAGAAGAAGAAAAAAGAGTACAAGCAAGGTTGATAAAGGGGGAGAAAAGAAAAAAAAGAGGAAAAAAAGAAAAACCAAGGTTGATGCACTGTACTGTGCTTAAGAGTGGAATACTCATTCTACAAATACATTCAATATTCCCCAATTGAAAAAAAGAAAAGAAAAAAGAAAAAAATAAAAGCCTCAGCACAGAAGATTTGGGAGCAGGTAATAAAGAATGACACTGTCAACTGCGTCAACAACAACCACCAGCTCTACCATCTAACTGGCTATCCCAGAGAATGCAGATCAGTGGACATTATTTATTAACTACAAATCTCAACCAACAAAATTTCTGACACTGTGGAGCCATCTGGTGCTCCACCACACCAGCTTTCTCCCAAACTTTGAGCACCCATCATGCTGGCAGACATGGCAAATGGCTGGGTTGCTACAGGACAGTCCATGTTTTCCCCAATGGTCAACCTTACATTGGCTGCTCCTACGTTGGTACTTGGAACGAACTGTGTGTCTTTGTACCTGGTAACTGTTGTCCACCAAGGGGCAATGCATTAGTTCTCTAGTTTTATGTACTAGGATCTTTTTGTTGTGCTCCCCCCCCCCCCCAAAAAAAAACTCCTTTCTTTTGCAGAATTAATAATTATGTCTGATTGAGTATCAGTTCACTTTCACTATGACATGCAAAACTGAATTATTCCAGAACATGATTATTTTCTTTGCCCAATAAAGTTATGTTGTTCATTTACTTCCTTCTTTCAATGTAAATTCATCATCCATATATTTCTGGCGTGGGCAATGCCTAGGTGTGCAGAGCTAGTATACATATGTATATACATGCCAATATTCCCTCTCTGATGTTGGTTAGTAATTTTTCCATCCTGGAGAGGCACAAAGGCAGCTATTACACTTGAGGAGATGTACTTGTTGGTCCAGGAGGTCATGCAGTAACTGATGGCAGAAACGAATACAATAGCGTAGAAAAGAACTGGAAAAGACGGAATAGAAAAAGAAAAAAGATAAAAACAAATTATAAAATAGTACAGCATTGATTATATCTATATCATAAAAATATATCGTAGTTCTGTGTTTGTGTCTGTCTGTTTTTCTGTTTCTGAGTTGCTGGTTAGAGAGCCACTGGAGCAATTAGGGTAAAATTTGATATGAGCACTTGGAGTGGGTGGGGTATGGTCTCAAAATGATAAAATTTAGAATTGTAATATTTCTCTCTTATCTGCCTATCTTCTTCTATTTGTGGTAAGTGACTGAGTGATGAGTTGCGAAAATTATCTAATCAGTTATAACTTTGACTCGTTGGTTCAAAAGTCTTGAGCTCAAAATGCTTATTCACACTTCTCTTTTCTACATCATTCTCCCCCCCCCATCCTTTAAAAACATTTTTTCTCCAAAATAGTTTTTTGAAATTCTAAATCACTGCCTCCAAACTATATTTCAATTAGTGTCTAAAAATAAATAAATAAAAAATTACTATTAACATGAGACACACTTTCTTTTGCTATAATGAAAAGAAGAAAAGTTAAAAAAAGAAGAAGAAAAGAAACGAAAAAGGTTCCTCCACCGAGGCAGTGAATTAGGGATGTTAAACTAGGCCCTTAATAATTGAGTGTTCATGCCTTGTTTCGAGAAATAATTGGTTTTGACCTTCTTTTGTTTCTTTACGTTTTGGAGGAACACTAAATCTTTAACTGTTCATTCATTTATAATTTTTTGTTGCTGTTTTATCACTAGTATATATATATGGTCAGTCTACAATCTGTTTCTTTCTTGCTTGCTTAGGCATGCAATAAAGGTCACCCCCTGCACTGCACATACTGGTCGTCATTTCCCATTCTGAATATATTAAAGGTAGTCTAACCCGTCATGAATGGGGTGTCATGAATGGGGTGTCATGAATGGGGTGTCATGAATGGGGTGTTTGGGGGGCAGACAAGGTGAGCAGGAGCAAAAACATGTTCAAGAGTGAAGTTCATCTGCACACAGAGTAGCATTGCCAGTCACACCATCAATGGACCCTTTACCAGTTCAGTTGAACATTATCTCCAAATCATGACACATATTAGAGACATATCTAATGCAATCACAACTAATCTCAAGGTCCAAGTCAATACTAAACTCCTATGGGGTTACAATGACAGACAAGGCTATCATTTCTTTCTAAGCCATTTAAATTGCTTTGATTTATTTATTTAGGGACTGAAATAACATATTTTGTTTGATGATTAGAAAGGGCATATCTGGTGATCATCAAATAGATAATTACAGTTGCAGTTTATTTTTTCTAAATGATGATCAATATTAATACAATGTTATAACATGACAATTTTTACTCACATGAGAAGGAAGAATGAACTGATTCAGTTGGTTGGTGAAGATGTAATAGGAGACAGCTGCTGCAATGAACACCAGGCCACACAGGTGGCTGTAGGCAGTCAGGGCCATGGCATAATCCCGCCAAAAACCTGCCATCAATCAATGACCAATAATATGTAATGTGTTCAGTATTCAAGGAAAGGCGGGGGAGGGGGGAATTGGTCTTGTCAGTAGACTTCACACCATGAATATTGATTTTAATATAGCTCAACAACACCAATTTGGGATATACCCAAAGGGCTCTCCCTTGCTAAAATATAAACAAATTGAGTGAGTTTACATAGTGACAATTAAATGAGCTGCACAATTTAGATTTTTGATCTGAATCTGAAGTTCTGTTATCCAGAAATACTTTCAATTCACTAATGTAATAATCTGCTCCATTACTTTTTTCATTAAAAAAAATTTAATATCTACCTAAGATGAATCTACCAACAGCTATAATCAATTTTCCTGCAAAAAAAAAAAAAAAAAAAAAAAAAAAAAAATTTGAATAAATTAAGAAACAAAATGGAAAAAAATTAAATAGCTTACACTCTGGTCTATTGTAGATCAGTTTCTTCTGCAATGTGAAGGCAATGCCCTGAGGGAGTTGTTATTGTAATCATAAAGTAGTAGAATAAACAATAACAACAAAACATAGCAAAACATGAACTGTGACAAACGACATCAATTAAATCCTGTTTACTCCACAAAATGTTTCCAACAGCAACGACAGGCATCCAATCACTTGTTGTCTTGAAACTGAAAGTTATGAGATTAGTAAGTTCTGGACTGAATGAACATTACTAACCATCAGATGACACAGAGTAATGAGCATGACCTTCTAATGAGTTGTCCCTGGTAGAGGAGCCAGAGAAAATCAGTATAGCAGCTCCTCCTGTACAGACAGGAGAAAGAACAAGTCTGAGTTATGGTCTCTCATTCTAACAGGTAGAACAACAAATCAACTTTTGACTCCATTATAGAGATTCTTTGCACAAAATTAAATGTCATAAATTTTCCCTTTACCTAATTCACTTATCTTTTACATACTTCATAATCCAATTTTACGCAGAATATTTCATGAACACATACACATATGCCCTCACTCGGTCAATATTGGGTGGACAAAGGTGTCATGGAATGAACTGAGAAGTATCAAGAACTGACAAGACGAGACAAGAGAAAGAAGAATATATTATTTTGTTGTTGCCTGAACTGTATTTTGTTTACTATTGAAGTGATGTGTGGTTTTGTGGTGTCCAATGATGTATGTATGTGTGTTTGTGTGCCAAGATGCCGTAAGAAGCTGATTGGTTGAACAGAATGTGTGCACACACAAGTACCAGGTTTTGTGATTGTCAAGTGTTGTTGAAAGCTAAGATTTTGTTATCACACATTGAGGAATGCTATGCATTGCCTGCGAAAGAGAGAAATTACTTTCTCTTTACTACTGCTCTGTTTGAATAGCTGGTTACCATTGCACAAGTTCAGGCTGGTTTTAGTAGTAGGTTTCCAGTTTGTCTGTGAGGCCCATCTTAGATAAAGTGATGGCTGAGATCAGAGGCAGGTTTGTAACAGAACGATAGTGACTCCAAACTGGGTGGACACATGCTTGCTTTTAAATAGGTAAAGGGTAGCAATTTGCAAACTTATTTTAATGTTATTAACATTGAATGCAATGCAATGCAGTGCTGCTCCTCGCCCAACAACTCACCAATGGCTGATAGAATTCCAAAAAACTTTGCATAAGAATGCAGCTGCAAAGGGGAATGAAATCAAGACAGAGAGATATATAGCTACATGAATTACATATTCCTGATAACAATATACAGTAGTCTGAAGCAGTGTGGCTGTAAATTAATTAACAACAGATTATCCTTGACATTTAAATCTTCCTAACTTTTAAGTGAAAAAAATTCTGACTGTATACAGCTCCTTATGTTTTAGTGTGGTAGGAATTATATAACTTCTTGAGTCACTATTTTGGTTAATTGTCTTGCCTTTCGTGGGGAAGGTACAGGCTCCACACAGCAGAGAATGGAGATCAGAGATGTCCACACAATAAGCAATGGCTGTGGAGAAATACAAAAAAATATGTAACCAATTGTTCTAATGAAATAATACATTTTATACCAAGTATTGGCAAAACAGCCTAGACTCCACCATGCACCCCCAACCCCACCTCTTTATACACTCATGGACAGGAATTCCTGTATTAGTTAGGGTGTGGCTAATAATAGAGCATGTGGAAGAGTGTGTGCATGTGAGGCCATTTATACGGTGTAAGACTGAATTTCTGGGTTTAATGAAATTTAGAGTGTTAGGGATTTAATTTCCTTCTCTTTTTTTTGTTGTATGTATAACTACTAAGCAGCAAAAACTTCAACAACAAAAAAATTGACAGTTCTTTTTCAAAATTTCATAATTAGTGCAAGTCCTCATTCCAGACACTTCCTTCAAACCTACATGGCTTCGAAATTCACTGATGAAATAATGATAATGTCATTTATTTCACCTGTCAATTCCTGTGATTGGAATGGACTAGAACTCTTCATTCAGCTTGTGTTTCTAAATAGCAGTGGAATGTCCCCTAATGGCATCACTTTTTCTAAACTATGCAAGCATCCAGCTATCTCAGCTCTTGCTAGTTATTAATATTGCAGAGTTGCCAATGGACTAAAAAAAATCTTATGAGCAAACCCTCACCAGCACACCCTCACCAGCACACCCTCACCAGCACACCCTCACCAGCACACCCTCACCAGCACACCCTCACCAGCACACCCTCACCAGCTCATTCATTCGTTTATTGATAAAATATTATAGAGTAAGCAACTGAAGCTGTGTGGTGCATATTGCAGGAGTGGGAGGCAGTTGTAACTATGGAGTAACACACAAAATCGACAATATCTTCTGTGGAGTCAATTTAGACTTTAATAAAAAGTCAATTTAACATAATAAGCATTTGGACTACTTCCAAAGAGCAATGCAAAGTCAAATTGTCAACTATGATTTTGCCATAAATTTTGAAAGAATTTTTTGGTGATATAAAATGAAAATTTATTTACTTTTTTTTTCTCAGTATGATCAGTATACTGTGCAATGATTATGCATTGCAAAGTGGCCAGCCCCAACACCCGCCACCCCTCCCCCACATGATGGCAGTCAGGCAAAGATGTTTTTGGTGGGGTCTGGTGATATCTCCTATGCATGGAAAAGACCGACTGAGTTCATTAGCCAACATTTTATTATGGCAGATATCAATGGTAATTACAAATTGAACATTAGCTCCAATGATTCCATGTTGTTTTAATAATGTAATATCTGTCCCTATTTATTGCTACTATTAAAAAACAAAACAAAACAAAGTGTGAAAAAATTTCAAACACCAAATCTAATACTGTTAACCACAGAGTCTGATTCAATTCAATTAAGTGCTAAGTAGAATATACAGTGAATGCATATTTAGATACTAACAGTAGCATGTGCAAATTAAAACTATTATATTAGTGAACATGTGTCAACATCGTTCCAAGTAAAGGCTTGGGTCTTCCAAACTTAAAGTCACATGGATTCCTGATGGTTCCACTTTATTTGGTTTCTCTCTTCTTCCCCCCTTTAAAAAAAATTTAAAAACATTTTTTTCCCACTTCAGGGCTGGTTCAAAAGATAATTTTAATAAGATTTCTTCTAGGTGTGTGTTGGGATCTGCCCACCATTACAATGACCTCAATACTTACACTGTGATAGTATGAGATTGTAGTTGACTTCCAGGCACTCTGTGTGGAAATACATGATTGGTCAGTTTGATTTTAGACTGCATGGTGTAATGCCATTAAAACTATCATTACTATTTTACCTATAATCAAGACCAGACCAGAAATGGACTTTTTAACGCTTATTCTAATGGTGAGTGCCTAACAGTGTGGTAGGATAAATCACCAAATATATTAATTGAGGTGTATTGCAGCAGCTGCATTGAAGAGGTGGCATTGGTAAGGAATCAGTGTGGCATGCTCTGTGACAGCTCTATTGGCACCTCGGTGTGTGTGTACAAGAAAAGTTAGGGAAATTACTGGTTAAGTTGCCTAGCTTGGGAGAATCTGTTCTCATTTGCAATGAGGTACAAACATTTCAGGAGTAGATTACAGCTTCCAGTGATCAAAATAGTGAAATAAAAACCGATTTTTAAAATTGATAAATTTTATATTTTTTATATAAACAATACATGGTCACACACATCTCCTCCATAAGCATACTTTAGTTGTTTATTATTCATATGATACTCTGTTGTTGTTTTTGTTTTAGAGTTGGCATTGGCTTCTGAAGAAAAAATTTTTTTTTCCATCTTCTGTTTGCAAATTATAATGATGGATAGGAGGATCAGAAGGTCAGTGTTATTGATAACAATAATTTGTCCTTTTACCAACAAATTTTATCATGAATGAGAGTTAATTATGTTCTGTATGGACATATGCTGAGGCTGAAATCATTTCTTTAGAGCATGATAGCAATATTTTGTAGCAGGTAGAGACTTAATATCACTTTTTAAAGAGCTTATCAGTAGTCTGAAGTATTCTTAAATTATCATTTTCAGATGTGCCACATGTCTTGACAGTTTATGAAAGTCTTATTAGATAGCTCTGGCAATTGAATGCAAGGTCCCTACATTTTCTTTTCCCAGCTTCTGTGAAAATGATTTACTTGATATGCTACTGTACTTTATTCATATAAAACACACTATGGACCTGTCATTCATTATCACGTAGGTATTCTTGCTTTTTTCCCCCTATAAGGTCACCCACTGTCATTTGTTCATCATTCTCTTCTAAATATGTGGCAACTGTTGGAATTTTAATGTCTAGTTCAGGCATTTCTGTTCTTATTTTTGTGGTATATACCTGCTTTTACATCAGTGTGTCAGATGGGCATATGCCCCACCCCCCCCCCCCCCCCCCCTCCAGTACAAAAAAAAATGGAACTGTACTGCATTGAAATGCATCTGCTGCAGGAAAATAATTCACATATGCCAGTCTACCTGCTATAATCATGCTCCACTCATCACTTTTGGTTGTTGTACATACCTTCCAACTCTCCCTTGAAATAACATTGCTTTGGTATGCATAATATCCAAAAGGTTTTTTTCCTTTTTCCATAACAATTAGGAGAACAGCTACAGAAAAGGCAGCGTAGGCTAAAATCAAAACCTTCACTTTTATAATGAAGCCTGAGGAGGTGCTCATGTGGCTCAAAAATTTGCAATGCCTTTGTATATCAGAGCTCATTTTATTTACTTCATGGAAATATTAATGACACTGCTTATGGACTTTTGGGCCGGAATTGGTTGTTACATTGCTCCCATTGGTTGTTTACATTGCATGATTGATTCCATCACTGCTATTTTCTCATAACAGATGTCATCTCAACTTTGGATTGTTGGTTTCCTACAAATAGCACAGGTCATCATTGTATAATACCTGCAGGGCTGAATAGAAGTATGGTCAGGTTAGGTTGATGATCTAACACCAAAAAAGGGTATCTTAGGTACTACCTGTCACTGTTTTATGAACCTGCTTTGATATGATAAGTTTTAAAAACCTTTAAACAGGTATCAAAATAACTCAATCGAATTTCAGCTTGAATCGTATCAAAGGAAGTATAATTGAGTAAGACAAGTCAGGTGCTCCAACTGAAATGATTTGTTAGTGTGAAGATCCTTATCAAATAAGGATATGATTATCTTTATCACTGATTAGCAAAGAAAAATTAATTCATGCATATTATATTGTGATATACCTTACTGAGAGATATATTTCAGGCTTTCAAGATAATCAATTTAATAAACCAGAAAAAAAAAGTCTTGGCGAAATTGTTGTGAACAGTCCAGAAATTGATAACCATTTTCTATTACAAAAATTAGAGAACTTTCCACTACATAGATTCTTCTGGACTTTTAGTATGTCACTATGGAGACCCTATAGTATAGATTTGTGGGGGGAAATTTTTTTTTTTTTTTTGGCAATTTAAAAAAAATTTTTTTTTTTTTTTTTAGGTAAAACATCATTTTTCCTGGACTAATGAGTTCGTGGGTCTAACTTCAACCATTCAGGCATGAATCACGGATACAGACAGACAGACAGACAGACAGACAGACAGACAGACAGACAGACAGACAGACAGACAGACAGACAGACAGACAGTCATGTTAGATTATTGTCACATTTCCCACCCCACCTGGGTGAGAGATACAGGTGCTACTATTTCTGGTCCACACATGCTCCCATGGCATGATATTATTTTAAAATTAAATTATGAATGCTATAGCTAAGTAATTTCTCTTTAAGCTTGAAATCTCTAGTGTTTTAGCTTGACACTCAATAGCTGGGGGGGGGGGGGGGGGGGGGGGGGTTATAATTGGTTTTATTATGTTCTAACCATTCATCTTTGATGTGGAATTGGACAGGTAGAAACCAATTCAATAGTCGCTAAACAACCAAATATAATAATTTATTCCATCTATCATGTTCATGATCTTCCACAACATTGAAATAATGTTTGTTTGTTGGTTTATTCCCTCTCTGGTACTGTATTGGTATATGAAATTATACTTTCTTTGTATAGGGTCAAACTGCCTTGTTCCTTGTTTGTTGTGAAGGCACTGTCTGTTGTGTGAGACACTTGCTCGATTGTCATGCTGATGTTAACCAGTTGGACACTTCAACCAGTCACTTCTACAAGTGGTGATTAAGAAGGACTACACTGACATTGTGGACCTGCTCAAGGGTAGTGCCGAGGGGACACTGTCCAACATATGCCAGGTACCTTCGGGGAGCAGTTGGCAGTGCCTATTTAGCTACTAACCCATCCTCTACCAAACAGCTGGAAGTTACTCTTACTTCAAAGAAGTCATCCAGCTCTGCCACTACTAGCAATGCCACCACTGGCAACGTTGCTACTCCTATAGTAGTGGCAGTACTTCTGTGCAACAAGACCCCCTCCAACTAACCCACAAAAGTTTTAATATCATTACAGATAACTTGATTTAAACATTTTTGTGAGAACATTGTTTAGTGATCAGTATTTCTGATGCTAGTCTTTTCATGCTGTCCCCCCCACCCCCCTTCCCTCCTATTTTTCTTCCTTTTTTTTCTCTTTTCTTCTTTCCCTCTCTTTTTTTTTCCTTCCTTTTTTTTCTCCCTTATTTTACTTCATTCTGTTCTTCTTTTGCTCCCGCCCCCCTTTTTTTCTTCCTTTTTTTTTTCCTTCCCACTCTGGGGGGAAATTGTGAACCACAGTAAACAAGTTAACAATGGTTTCGCAAGGTCCATTGGGAAACACGAACATCAATGTTGAATTGCCCCCTGACTTCAATACAGCCACTTAGATACTTTCATAAGGAGTAATGATGAATCTTCAAAAGAGGACGCTCTAGCCACAAAGCAGCTAGCACTATTCCAGTAGAATCAAAACTGTAATCAGGATTCTGGCTATTAGAGGTCTTGGAGATGAATCTGGACGTATTAATAGAGCATGAGAAAATGATGAAGACAAGAATAAAGAATTTAAATTCTAACTAGTTAAAAAGAATATATATTCATTCTTATAATATGTAAATATGAATATCACAATGAACTCAATCAGCGAGAAAGTAATTACTGGCCATTTCATATTTTTCATTGAGCATTGTTACCTTGTCCAATGTACCAACCACATGAGTGAATGTGAAGTATATCATATGGTAAGCTAGCAGAACTCACATTCACCTTTCATGGGATAAAGTGCCACTTATACCAAGCCACAAGTTAACTTTACTAGTGAAAATCTACCTAAGCCAGCCAGCTGTAGTTAAAATTTTGTTCAGTTTGCTCAATGTTTTGCATTGCTTGTGAAAGGGGGGGGGGGGGGGCATTCCCCCTTTTTCTTTGTTTGTTTCTTTGTTTAGTTTGTTTCTTTGTTTAGTTTGTTTCTTTGTTTAGTTTGTTTCTTTGTTTAGTTTGTTTCTTTGTTTAGTTTGTTTCTTTGTTTAGTTTGTTTCTTTGTTTTTTTTTGTTTTTTTAAATTTGTTTATTTGATTTTTATGAGTACCTATCTTGAGCTGCTCTGCTCTGATTTTGTCCTTTGAATCATAGTTTGTAGCATAAAATAATTTCCCTAAAGATCTAACATGAAAAGTTAGGTCCCAAAATTGATTTTTTTTTTGTTGTTGAAAATCTGCTCAAAGTGATAAAGGTTTGACAATTTTCTAACCAATCCCCACCATCCTGCCTCAGGTTAGCTATAACCTAAGCTAAGCTAATCTAAGATTGAGTAACTTAGCTTGAATTAATGCTAAGTTTTCAATTCTAAACATTTGAGCTAGTAAGCTATAATATTAGCTCTGATGCTATGCTCTGACATAGATACAAAGATGTCAAATTGGAAATTCAGGTAATACTGAACAGAATGAGGGGGGGGGGGGGGGGGGTGGTTGGATAAAGTCATATGCAACTGATTATGTATGTCAAATTATGGTCATATTAACCCAAACAAATAGTTTCTTGACTTACTACCAAGAGGAGTAAAGAAACTACTAAGATAACTGGTTCCCCAGCTGGGAATATTTGCCATGAAATAATTACCAGGGAATAATTGATGTGGAATAATTGTCCTGGAATAATTACCTTGCAATAGTTACCTGGAATAAATAGAATAATTACAGTGGTGGATTCACAAAGTAGCAAAAGGGTAGATTTGAACAAATTTCAGGGAGTCAGTGTTTAGCTGGCACCTAGCCTGCATATTCTGCTGAACAATGAAGTTTTCAAAATTTTAAGATAGAATTTTATATTAAAAAATTTTTTTTCAAATCATCAAATGCCTACAACTTTCATGAAACCAGTTCTCTCTCTACTTGTAGAGCGATTGCTAAGGTACCCTTCCTTAAAAATGCTATATATTTACCACATCAGTTGCATAAGAAGAGTTGACTGTCTGGTTAGCAGTGGTGTAGTAGGAATTGCTATAGCTGTGGAGAGAGGACAGCAGTTAATCAGCCATTTGGACACAAATTGTGAAATAAAACACACTGTCCTAATTCCATACACAAACTTTTTTTCTCTTTGTTGTTGTTTCTTTTGTTTTGTTTTATTTTTGGTGCTTTTTTTATCATTATTTTGTATTGCTTTGAAATATGGGGTTGTCAGGTCAGTTGGTGGGTTTAATTTCACAAATTTGGCCAGCCGCAATGGATTAATAAAGTTTTAAGGTTATCTATTATATTACTAGGCTGCTCTAATCAAAAATATATTATGCCAACAACAACAAAAAAAAACAACAAAATTGTCAATTTAGATAACAATAAATATGTTAGCAGACACCCATGATTACCTACAAACATAAAATATTAATGGTTAATATGACTGCCTATATTACATGACAACAGATATGTTTGAATGCAACATGGTAGGTCACCATCAATTAGAAGGTTCCAGATAGCAATTGAGGGTCAGATCTAATAGAAAATACAAAATCATAACCAAAACAATGTGATCAAGGGTAAAGTGTGATTGGTCATACAAATTTTCCTGCATGTTCAGCATGCAATTACTTTTTTTCTAGACCCCCAACACCTCTACCATACCAAATCCTGGATCTACCCCATCAGTAGTGAAAATATTAAAAAAATAATAATAATAATCTTTAATGCTTCCAATAATGGCTCAATTGGGATCAAATATTTTGGGGAGAATATCTTCACCAATGAAACTCCAATCCTTGCACCGAGACACATGAATTTTTGGCAGGGATACACAACCAAACTCTGGATTAGCATAGGGATCAGGCCACACCTCAACCCGTGGGCATATCCATGTGTATTTCTGTTTGTTGGACAAAGAGTGGCTTGATTACTTATAGAGTAAAATATTGCCAGCACAGTCTGTTCGTTGGACAACCTGAGTTGCATTTTATCTCGGGTGTTATGAATGTTCTTTTAGTAATTAGTGCCCTGTGTGTGTGCGTGTGTGCATGCATGTGTGTGTGTGCATGCATGTGTGTGTGTGTGCATGCGTGCGTGCGTGCATGCGTGCGTGCATGCGTGCGTGCGTGCGTGCGTGTAACATTCTTCGTACAACTTATTTAAATTGTTTCTATGTAGTACATCCTTTATTATTTTGCAATATAGTTGGGGTAGAAATTTTCTGTCCCCAACCAAGTTTTTTTTTTTCACCAGTACCAATTACTATGCATTGGAGATTCTGCAATGGAAAAAAAAAGGGGCAGAGGGGTGGGAAAGAAGAGTATTGTGAATAGTAAGTGATACTATATATTACTCACATTTGGTCAATATAACCATCATTTGGTTCGGTTATGACATGCATAATAAGTTCCTGCATGTGACACTCATTTTGTCTAAAAAAAACCCCCCCTCATTTTGTTCAGTATGACCTTATTTCCAATTTGACAACTTGGCATCTCTGCAAGGGTCAGACAGTTGCCCAAGGTGATTTAGTGGAGAACACCATCTGACTGCACCTTATCTCAACAACAAAAAAAATTTTTATTGTCACAAGTGCTGCCTTACAGAGATATCTGGGGGAAATTAGCAGCTACTTCATTAGGTCTAGAATACCTCTTGCAACTGCCTGCCACTCACTGCTACCGCTGCCTATCAATGGGTTAAGCTAAGCACTAGCGGGCAAGCTCAGCTAGTGGCTACAGCTACATTTTTTTCAGAAAATACTGCAGAAAATTTATGAAGTATTCAATAGTATTGCCAGTCATGAAAGTTAATACATCTTTTCTATGGTGCTGGTGATGCTCCGGTACCATAAGTAGGCGTGGCTAGTTCTTGTTTCTTTCTTTTTTTTGTGGGTAATCACGCTAAATCCCCGTTGCTCGCACGTTTTATGTTGAAGTAAAGGTCCATTGGCAGTGAGCTTATATAAAATTTGATGACTGTGCAAACCACTCTAACCAACATCGGGTTTGGGGTTGGTCTATCTACACTATTCAAATTGAATAGCTCAGTCAAATTCCTCCTCCGGTCTTTCAGTAGTAAACACCCGCCCACCTGGGGCTCGAACTGCTTAGAAATGGAGTACAAGTTTTTACCTAGGCCAGAAGGATCAGGTGCATTTACTCCTGCTGAAGCTAGAGCACTATTTAGGAGGAATGGCTACTATGGAAACACATCTGGTTTCTGCCATGGCTATACTCAAGCCAATTTGCTAGTTCTTCCAGAGTCACTGGCAGAAGACTTTGAAGAATTTTGCAGGAGGAATTCTGGACCAGCTCCCCTCCTCTACAAGAGCAAGGCAGGGGAATGCTCAGCTCCTGTGCTTGCAAGAGACTCAGATGTGAAGTGCGTCATTACACTAAACAAACAAACACATGATAATCATGGTAATCATGGTATAGCATGTTTTCATATGAGAATGTACAATTATGTTTATACCTAGGACTGACCTGCCAAGATACAAGATTTTCTCTAGAGGCAGGCTTGTGGACGATGTGCTGGATTTGGGTGGGTTTGAGAAGAGTTGGGACGATCGAGTGAGTTTCTATCTTGGCTGTAGCTTTACTTGGGAAAGACCTCTGATCGAAAGTGGAGTTGGGTTAGGAAACTTTGAGTTAGGTTTGAATACATCGGTGTATCTGACTAATATCGAAATGAAAGCAGTTGGTGCGTTTCATGGCTCTATGATTGTTAGCATGAGGATGATTGAGCAAACCAAGTTGGCCCAGACATTCCTTTTGACTGGCCAATACCCAACATCACATGGCGCTCCTATACACATTGGCAATCCAGCACGGATTGGAGTAAAGGACCTTGCTCAACCCGACTATGGTGATAAACCGGTAATAAGTGCAGATGGAGGAGAGGTGCCTGTGTTTTGGGCATGTGGTGTGTCAATTCAAGAAGTTATAAAACACGCTGGTATGTTTCTCTATGAATTTCTGAACTAGCCTATAACACCATGTATCATTACTATGTATACCATGTGTGTATAATATTGTTGAAGGGAAGGGTGGGGGGAATTAGGAATATATCTGTGGACTGATTTGACCTGACAGACAGGTGACATTTTTACTTAAAATTAACATAGCTAAACCTGGTACATATTAGCCTAAATTTTTTAATAAACTAGCCTAAACATAGGTCTAAGCTATCTAGACATGGGTATAAATAGACATGGGTATAAATAGACATGGGTATAAATAGACATGGGTATAAATAGACATGGGTATAAATAGGCAAGCAAGGAACTAATCCAAGAGAACAAATTGCATGTATGTTACTATTTTTAAAGGCTATCTCTTGATATAATGATTAAGATTTTTTTTATACATAGTTTTGTTAAGAGTAAGGTGTCTCTAAAGTAGTAATTGTTCTAAATTGTGTACGTATGTGTCTTCATGTTGTGTTTTAAGTTCTGGAGCAATAAGATCTTCCTTCACAAGATAAGGCTATGTATTTGCAAATTATAGTTCAAGCATTGGTTGTGGTCAGTGGTTGAACCAAAATGTGGTTGTATCACTATTGGTTTTCATGAATTTAACTTTGAACTGACATTTTTTATATTGTTTGAAGCTAAGCTTATTCAATACTCGACAGAATGATATAGCCTTTTTTATTTGTTTATTTATCTTTTTTTAATTTTTTTACTGGCGTGGTATATAAATATTGCCCATAAAACCTCATACTTCGAACAAAGAAAATGTTTGAAGATACAAAAAACAAGGAAAAAAGCCGCATGTATGGCAATATAAAACATTATTATAAAGCTTATTCCAAGGGCAACAAGACGGTGTTGGTTTGGAAAGAAGGTCTCACTTATGAGCCTGAGAATGTTTTTGGTTATTGTAGACTGAATGGTTACCTCAGTGAGACCTTCCCTGAAGTGCTGCTGTGGACTTCCTGGTATACATAAACACACTGGTAATGGCCTCCTGTTGTTTATCTGCCTCCTCTCATACATGTGGCATACATTTATGGTCTTAGATTGATGCAAATATAGGACAAACACTCTCACCCTTTAATTTCTCAATCCACAGGCCTCTTTAACTAGCCCATCTTTCCTATCTGTATTTAGAACCCTGTCATTCTTACTTGGTGCCTGCCTGCGATTTGCAGAAATTTGATATATCATTTTCCGATTCTATTTAGCTTCCTACAATCGATTAAGTTTGCAAACTTTAGGAGTTCCTAATTTGTCCTGTTATTTCTTGAGATTAAGAAAATCAATTATAAAATATTCAAAGAAAACTTGGCTCAGGGTGGATATTCTTAATCCCCTCTCCCCCAAAAGATATGAAGATCTAGAACATGAATTATTATTCACACTTTCAACTTCAAGTTTGTATGATTATGTCATGGCTCAGACTTGTTGTAAGAAGTGTGTGTTTGAGCCCTCTACCTCAATTACCTTTGGTGTCGTATAATACTAGTCATTAGTTTTCAGCATTAACATATTCTTTATCTTTCTCTATAGCTCCTCGGATTGCCATGTGTCACTATCCTGGCTCCATGTTCATCACAGACATTCTGGCAAGACCAGTACCCAACCCTGATGAAATTGAAATTATACAACTCTCAAGGCAAGACCAGCCATTCTTTGCTTCTGCTCTTGAGTTAAAATCTGTTGACATTCTATCGAACATGGAGAAGGTTCTCCTGGATGACCCCGGAGAACGAGGAACCATCCACTTATTCCAGCAATCAGACCTGTTGAAGTCAATTCTTGCCCTTTCTCATGCCAGTAGAGTAGCTATTACCACAGGATTCCCTGTCCACACCGACCGTCAAGTCAAGGAGGAAACAGACGGTCTTCCTGGGGCACTCGCCATATGCCAGGCCCTTCTTGCCTTGGGCAAGGACATCACCTTGCTGTGTGATAATTCCTGCCAGTCTCTATACAAATCATGTGTCGATCACTTGTCTCAACTCGGAGCTTTGAAGTGTCCAGTCCCAGTTGTCTCAATCAACGAAGCATTAAGAATGAGCAAGTTGATCAGCCCTGGAGTTCCAACATGGGACGTCCTTGTAGCCATCGAGAGGGCTGGGAGAAACAAATCTGGGGAGTATCGCACAATGCAAGCTAAGTTGGTGTGTGTGGACCCTGTAGACGACCTATTTGCAGCGGCCATCTTGGACCCCCTTGTGAGTACCATCTGCATAGGTGATGGTGGGAATGAACTGGGCATGGGCAAAGTGTATGACCAGGTGGTGAAGCACATTCCAAAGGGTTCGGTGATTGCTTGTGAGACGGCTTGTGATTTTGTGGTAGCAGCGGGCGTGTCTAATTGGGCCGGATATGCCATCGCTCTGGGTCTTTATGTTGTGTCTTGCTCTTCAATGCACTGGAGATACAAGAACCATGCCATTGATGCAGATCAGGTCCCTGACCTTAACATGGACAGCTTCTTGCCAACATCTGAGCAGGTTTGAATATTTTACACATTACACAATCATGTTTTATTCCTACTTTTGTTTGTAGAATACTTCCCTATTGAAATATATGAACAGTCTCGGGTTTGCCGATGGAATAAGTGGAACCTCTGACCTGTCAGTGGACGGACTTCCTCACCAGACTCATCTCTATAAAGTGAAAGAACTGCAAAATTGTATCACTGCAGAGTGATTAGAAATTAGAGATTCCACAGTTGTATATTATGCATGCATAGCCGTTCACTAGTTTTATACATTATTTTTAGACCTATCAACTTTTTAACCAATTTTGAGACATACATTGTTTCAGCATATGCTTTCCCAACCCCTCATCACCACTTATGACAACAAATCTTTGGTCAATAAAAGTATTTATTCAATTTTGAGGTTCAATTGCTGTTTCTGTATTCACCAGATTGGAAGTTACAGTGCTGGCTGGAGTTTCTCTCTCCTTGCATAGCCTGGTACTTTAGGTTCTGATTGGTTCACAAGCCACAGATATATATTTTACAACAGATATTTTTGGTCAGAGCTATTTATTTGGCCACAAAGAATTGAATGTTGTTTGGATCTGTTTGGTAACAGTAGATCCTGCTTGCCTCCTTGATGGAGGTGTGGAACCTGACCAGAATTCACTGGCTGAATAATACACTCCTGACTTGGTTAGAAACTGGTTCAACAACAAAAAGTCAAACTGATTTAGGGATAGTTCCAGAACTTGAACTGAGTAATTCCAGAGCTATAACAATGCCCCTCCCACTCCTGTGACAATGAAGATAAATAAATAAATAATAATCTATTTAAAATTGACTATGTCATCCTATAATTCACGATTTGTCTATCTCTATGTATGTGTGTGTATTTGCTATCTCCTGCCAGACGCTTCAGCATACCCGGCTTAAATTTTTAGGGTTATGGGAATTACTGTGGGTTGGTTTGGAGTGAGTTTGGTGAAAATCAATTAAAACTCTGCCCATAGGACTGGAAAAAAAGGCAAAAATGGTATTTTGGCCAGAAAAACTCATGGAGTTACAGGCTGAAAACTTGGTATGTACACACAACCTGACTCTGGGAGTAACATGGGGTGGGTCCCACTTAGTCACATGTCTTCCTCTTGGTGTGTGAGGCTAAAAATTGTATTTCGATAAAATACTTGGATCTGGGTAGTTATATCCATGAACCCTTGTATATTTGGTATCAGTGTCACCAGGGGAACATTTTAAGAAAGTCTATAAGGCCACACCCATTCTTGTGTTCAGTGCCCATAAAGTGTTACTTCTGCCAAATTACTTTTAATTCATTTGTTGGTTTGTTCGTTTGTTCAGTAACTGCTCCCAGAAAATTGGGACTAAAAGACTCAAATTTTCAGGATTTTATGGAAAGTTAGGTGAAGATTGGTTGGCTATCTCCTTGGGGACATTATAACGAAGTTTGGTGAAGGTCAGTCTGTTCTCTAACTTCTCCCAGACACTTGGGCCTACAGGAATCAAATTTTCAGGTTTTGATGGGGGTCACCCTGAAGACATTACAACAAACTCTTCCCAAACAACTGCCTAAAGAGCTCAAATTTTCAGGGGTCACTCCGTGGGTGTAAGGAAGTTTGGTGAAGATCAAAGTAGAACCCTACCAGGGGGGCTGTTTTTTCCTGGTTATGATCACGGTTCTATACCTGAGTAAACCACCCCACTTACTACAAACCACAATTGTGTAAATACATTGATCAGTAAAACTGTTGTCTCCACCACAGAATGGGTACTTTTTAGTAATATTAGCTGATAAATAATAAATTGTTAATAAAATCAATAAGAGTAATAAAGCCTGAAGCTTCCCAAATCAGTGAGAAAATAGTATTCCATTTTGTTCTGGTGCAGCACAATTCCCCTAGCAAGGCCACATGAAAAAAAAAGGACACCTTTTACCCATATTTTAAAGCTGGTATCAACTGTTGCCCAGGGAAACGCTGGTGATAAACACAATGGCTAATGACTGGGTGGTTGACAGTCTAATGTGGTTTTTGCAATCACCTCTTTGGAAAATTCCTCTTGAATGCTTCTTTAAGCAGGAGTTCGGAGGTGAGTCAACACCACATATATTCAGGAAGAGCTGGAGCTTTAAGTCTGTCACTTGACAATTATAATTCCTGACTTAGTGGCTGAAGAAGAAAATGAAAAACATTCTGAAGTGTACTCCAAATATCAAACCATGGTATGGAAAAATTTTTGGTTTATTTTTGTGTGCTTTGTTTCTATCAGTTGATTCAATGGGTTTTTGTTTGTTGTTTCTTGTTAGGCATACACTCTGTAGTAGCTGGCCTGTGCAAATGCCTAAGGTTTCTGCAACCTTATGCACTATCAGCACCCAGTTCCCCAACTAGAACAGCCAATCACCTCTTAAAGTATCTAAGTTTAAATGGGAGAAAAAACTTTTGCCCCAATAGAATTTCACATGCATAAAACTCCAGACTCTGGTGCTCCTAGATTCCTCCAGAAGGCAACCTCCTTCAAACAGGCTAAGTTCCTTTGATAGAGATTATAGTGTGTGTGTGTGTGTGTGTGTGTGTGTGTGTGTGTGTGTGTGTGTGTGTGTGTGTGTGTGTGTGTGTGTGTGTGTGTGTGTGTGTGTGTGTGTGTGTGTGTGTGTGTGTGTGTGTGTGTGTGTGTGTGTGTGTGTGTGTGTGTGTGTGTGTGTGTGTGTGTGTGTGCACATAAGCACATACAATACATTAAATGATTATTCACCTAATTATATATATATATGTATATATACATATGCTATGAATATCCTTGTATTTCTTTACTGAAGTCACTAATCTACATGAAAGAAATAAACTCAATAAATAGCATATCAACTTAGGACACCAATTTACAAATAACAATCTGCTGAGGTCAATAATCTATAAGTAACAAGTCCCATGTTGCCTGTTCAGGATATGGTTGGCATGTTAGGGCCAAGCCCTAACATTTGTTGTTTTGTTGTTGTTGTTTTTTTGATAAAGTGCAAAGCAACAACTGTCCAGAAATGTCCAAACAATCTTAAAAGTTGACTCTATCAAGTCCTGCATGGACTAACTACTGACTGATCTGTTGTCTGTCCCAAGAAGTTTAGTCTGCTGTTTAGATGTAATATTAAGCCCTGACTACACTGCACAATAAAACCAGTTCATCCATGTCTGGTAGGGGTTCCATGCATCCACACTACACCCGGTTTCATCCCAACGGGTTTCACCTGAAACTGTCAGAAGGGTAGGCTTCAAATGGCTCAGATTTATTCAACATACCTGTGGCTTTATTGTTGATGTTTGCTATTAGGAGTTTAGCTATAACAGCTCTCTCCCTCCTCTGTATCCTCCATTTTTTTCGATAGCATTGTAAAAAGAAAAAGGCAGAACAAGGTAGCGCACCAGAAAATAAAATACCCTGTTTGTATAGAGGTAGAGGAAAACCAACTAATGCACACAGCCAATCATTCAGCCCACACAGATGATGTGGAGTGGGTTCAGCACTATGCCAGTGTGGACACAAGAAAACATTTGAAAACTGGTTTTGCTGGAGAGAGGTACAAACACATTTGTAGTGTGGACAGGCATTTTGTTAGGATTATTGATACCAACACCATCTATAGTGTATCCTTGTTCCAATGTGGATGAAAAGAGAAACTTCTTCATCATGTGAAAAGTACACACGATCAGCTGGCAAGTCTTAATCAGTCTACAATAGTACACAAGGCTGTAGATATAGCACCCCAAAATTTCGGGAATGCAACAACAACAACATAAAGCAAATTAGCTCTATTAGCTGTTCACATGCAGGGGTTGTACAGGGGATAAGAACTACTGGTGTAAATACATGAGGTCACTTGTGGTAATTTTTGGGTATACACCCCATAGACCTTGGGATACACCCCATAGACCTTGAAAATAACCTGCCAGGCTGGCACTGCATGGAACATTGACAGTCTCAGTGTGTCTAGTAGAGTATCATGTCACAGTCTTTGTGGGAATGGCTAAAACATAAAACCTTTTCTGTCCTAAGTAGTGCAAGTGACCTAGCTGCAGAAAGTAACAATTTGATGAAAATGACTGCAGCAACACTGCAAAGTATCAGGTCAGAATAGTCTTTTCACCTATTTTTTTGTCAGAAACTGAAATGAAAGGCAAAAATTGGAGTGAGAAATTTTGTTACCAACAATATTAAGAAGAAATAGAGTACCAATACTATATGAAGAGGGTAGATCAATTCATACGCCCATGGAAGAGGGATCAGTTAAAGATTGCTTAGACATATCAAATAATTGATCATGTTGTCCAAGCTATCAATTTATGATTTGATAAATATGGATACAAAGTTATTTGTACGTTTTACGATCTGCTTTGCTGCTAATTGTGTTTCACACCTTATGCTGATGACTTGGATCAACAAGTTCTGGATTTACGGAGTGTGTCCTCATTGAAACCTTACAGACTGAACTCAAAACTGAAAAAAAGGGCAAAAAAAAAATTAGAAGTATTGTGAAATTTAATTAATTCCTCAGTAAGTGTGAACATTAGCTCTATTCCATGGTAGTTTAGTGGGTAACATTAATCTTTCTTATGCCAGTAACAAATACAATCAATGAGAGGTCATTCAGTGTTCTACGAGGTTAGAAAACCTGTCTAAGAAGTGCTATGCAACAGTGTAGACTGAACTAGTGCATGATCCTTCACCATGTTTAGAAAGATTTGACTAATACACTTGACTTGAATAATGAAGCAAATGAATTTGCTATATAGCCAGAAATCCTCGTGAAATTATATTTTTGGCAAAATATCTCAATATTGGTGTTGCTAAATGTATTTTGTTGTATTAGGATTAAACTCCTCTGCAACCTTCAGGGGCTCAATTTTTAAAATTTTTTATTATAATTTTTTAACTTCTGCACATTATATTTCCCCACCCCCCCCCCCCCCCCCCCCCTCCTCCCCCACCTTGGCTTCCAGCCTTCCACCACCAGATCCATCAATCCCAGTCCCAAAACCGGATAGCACCCCCAAAAATTATTTTTATCTACAGCCCTGGACTACTACATTAAATGACTCTAAAATTCAACTACTATCAATACTAATTTTTATGATCAATTTTAACAATATTTATGTTCTTTTAATGATCTCACAGCTGGCAAAATTGATGGGCATGGCATATCTCTGATTTTCATTTCAGGAAGTTGGAACCTGTGAGTGTGGTGATGTAGAATCACTGCAATAGCACTTGTGCACCACATGCATGGACGGAAACTACTATAGGAGAGTTGCATACATAATGAAGACATTTTCATAATATGATCGATGGGGTTTTTTTAAATTTTTTTATCAAGTCTAAAGGAAAATTTCTATGATAAAAGACAGGATGATGATTCTAAAAATTCCTCTACAAAGTATATCTCTGGCTATTACAGCTTTTATGAAATAGGAGCTATATCTTTTTCTCCTTTTTTTCTTTCTTTTTGTTTTTAATGAATTTTTTAAAAAAATTTTATGTGAAAAATCGATGCTGGAATAGCATGTGATAGGATTGCTGAATGATGGATGAACTTGTGCAGTTTTATTTATCAGTATAATTATTTGAAGGAAAAGATAATAGACATTGATGATGAACAACCAGAAGAAATATTTATTGGACTGGTGGTTGTTATTTCGGTCTATATTCACTCTATAAGTTCTCTTATTCATCCCTGTGTGTTTCTTTGCAAAGAAGATCCTTGATATCACCCCTAAATCAATAAAGTGTAAAATGCTGAAATAATTGTCTCTTTCATAATTCAATTCTGTTGCACTATCAACTACCCAACATAGAGGGTGTGTAATTGCTGTAATCTCTCAGATAAATCATTTATAGCATTGGTGCATATCTCCAGAGGAAAGTAGGTTATGAATAATCAAGTAATTTTAAATAAGTAGTTTAAATATAAAACACCAGATAAAATTTATCATTTTGCTCCAAAATTTTATAAATATTTATTGCAATTTAGTGAAGCTTCAATACCTGCATTTTTATTTCTTTTTTCTGCTGTTTTCTTTTTTCTTTTAAAATATATATTTTTTAACTGTAATATTATTTATTTAATTGATAAATTATTATTCAAGGCAAAATTAATTTTTAAAATGTCCAGCCCAGCTGCATTTTTAAAAATACCCCATCAAAATTTTTTTATCATATGATCCCGTTAAGTGACATTATCTATGAATAACAATCATAATATCTTGTATTTGAAAAGTCCAAAAAAAAAAAAAATTGAATCCATACCCACAAGAGACAAAAAAAACTGCATCACCACACCAATATTTAAAAAAATATGCCTGAGAAGAAGAAAAAAAGAGAGAGAGAGAGAAAAAAAAATCATATTGATGGTTGACTGGCAGAGAGGCAGTGCTTCTGCTCTGCTTTTAGCCTGTGGGTGATTGGGAGGGGGTATCCCTCTAGCTGATCATTAATTGCATTTTCAGTTTGTATCAGCCTGCAAGGTTATTAATTTCAATATATTGGCAACATTCTTAAAATTCCTCTGTGGTCCCTTACATTTGTTGTTGGGTGTATGACATGACATGCAGGTAGAGCAGCTGCTGGATGACTTCACTGCAGACCTGGGCATCACCTCAGAGCAGCTTGCTGATGCTTGTGTGAAGACTGGCTGTCTGAGGGCCAAGCATAAGGTATGGGGACGAGTACTTTCCTAGGACAGATACCTCTGTGTGTATATCTATTACATATTTTGGTTCGTAAGTATGTTTGTATGTACGCATGTGTGTGTGTCTAGCCATCATGGCCAATCCATTTGACCAAAAGGACCAAAAATTGGCATGTGATCTCCAAATAACCGAATGAGCATGAATTGCTGCATGTGGGTGTGGTGATGGGTGTGGTGATGGGTGTGGTGATTGGTGTAGGTTTTTTCATAGTCACATCCACCAGAAGTTGTTTTGGCTACCAAAAGCCAATTAAAGGATAAATCAGGCTGAAATTTGATGTGTGGTCTCCAATTACCCAGGGTAAACATTATTAACCACCTTTGGTGTGGTTTGGCTATAACCACACCCACAGGAAGTTGTTTTGCTATCAAAAGCTAATCAAAGGACCAATCAGGCTGAAATTTGACACGTGGTTTCCAGGAAACTGGGTGAGAATTATTAAGCATGTGTAGGTGTGGCAATGGGTGTCATTTGGTCATGACCATGCCCATAGGAAGTTATTTTGGCTGCCAAAAGATACTTTATATATCAATCATGCAGAAATTTGACATGGATTCCAAGTAGCTGGGTGAGTGTTATAAACCACATTGGGTGTGGTTTAGCTATAGGCACACTCACAGGAAATTGTGTTGCTATCAAAAGCTAATCAAAGGTCCACCTTAGCTGAAATTTTTTATGTAGTTTCCAAGGAACTGGGTGAGCGTTATTAAGCATGTGTGGGTGTGGCTTTATAAGAGCCATGTCCACAGGAATTTGGTTGCCAAAAGCTAATTTATGGATCAATCCGGATGACAGACAGACAGACAGACAGACAGACAGACAGACAGACAGACAGACAGACAGACAGACAGACAGACAGACAGACAGACAGACAGACAGACAGACAGACAGACAGACAGACAGACAGACAGACCAGACAGACAGGCAGGCAGGCAGGCAGACAGACAGACAGGCAGGCCATCAGGCAGACAAATAGTGCATTATAGTACATGTATTGCTGTTATTTTTGGTCAGTCATCACAAAGTGATAGAAACTGATGTCTCATAGAAACTGCTGCAGCCTCTCCTAGCATGTGAGGACTTTGAGCTCTTCAAGACACTCCTGCAGCAGAAAGAGAGTGCAGCCACGGAGCACCCTCCCTGTGACGCCACTAAGGAGACACCCAGAGGCAAGCACACAGCAGGCATGGATGAGGAGGACAACATGTTGCTCCAAGCACTGGAGCAGTCTAAGATGGAGTACGATAAGGAGAAAGAGCATGATGCACAGGAGATGGATAAACAGATGAAGATGGCCAAGCAAGAAAGCTTGAGGATGCTCCAGATCTTGTCAATGGAGGAGGAGCAGGAGAAGGAGATGATATTACTTGCTAAACAGGAAAGCCTGAAATCACTCCAGGATATGAAGGTGAGGAAACAAAAGGGGGAAATTTTGACCTTAAAATAGAGCAAGTTATGAGACAAAAGTTCCTAAAATAAATATAATAGAGATGAGATGGTATGAGTGGAAAAGGAGCGAGGGAATTACAATGGTACAATGATATCTATTTTTGGTGAGCTTCATAACAATTTATCATTTCCTCTGTTGTAGGATCAGCAACAGGTCCAACCAAGCATGATAAATCATGGAGAACAGTCTGGGACAGATGCAGCTCTACAATGGGTACAGAGTGCCAAATCCGAACTGAAAACCAACCTCTCAAGTGACACTTTAGCAATAGTAAGCTTAATTGTTTCTCTAATTGTTCAACTGTACATTTTACAAATACCTAATGGTAAGTAAGAATATGATGTCATTCATTACTTGGCTGTTATTGGATACAATAAACAAGTAGTTGATGTTGGAGTGTTACAAGTAACTTGTTTTGCTACCCTGACGACATCTACAATGGTGTGCTCTTTGCTCACTTACAAAACAGTTCTCACAGGTGGTACTATTAAACTAGAGTTTGTCTTAGCAAACATGAAATCATGTAATGTACGTTTATTGGGATACATTGAACACAAAAAATGTGAATATGTATGCAATTGGAAATATGTTATTTATATGTACTAGCCCACCTTCAATGAGCTGTACTCACAAAAATATCTGCTTGAAGACATGTTGTAGACTTAAAACAAAAGTGAACATGTGATTAGGTCAAAGTGTTTTTTTGGCACCTTTTAGCCTTACACACAGAGGGAAAGCTGTGGCCAGATGGGACTCATCCCATGTTATTTGCAGAGTCAACTGCATAAGTTTTAGGCCTGTTGCTCCATTCTTTTTCCTGGCAAAAGTTCCATTTTTTGTGTTTTTTTAATTTTTTTTATTGTTTTTTTTTTTTTCTTCTTTTTTATTTATTTATTTATTTTCTCTTTTTTTTTTCTTTTTATTGTTTTTTTTTTTTTTTTTTTTTTTTTTTTTTTTTTTTTTTTTTTTTTTTTTTTTTTTTTAATATAGAATGGGTTGTGGCCATATTGAAATACTTACAATATTCCCTTGGTGACACAGATTCTAATATATATATATATGGGAGTTTGTGGGTCTAACTTCAACCGTTCAAGCATAAATAGAGGATACATGGTTAGACAGACTATTCTCACTTTATAGTATAGATACTAGAGGGTATGCCCAGCTTTTCCCATGCCAATGGCAACATGCAGGGATAAAGCCACTTACAGGGATAAAGCCACTTACAACATTTCTAGACCTTGTGGCTTCATTCAAATGACAGTAGCTCATAAGTAGGTATGCAACCAGGGTAGGGTGCCTGTGGATCTTTTTTAGAAAAGCCAGGATATTTTGAAAGCTTATGTAATGTTGAAAGGTTGATTTCCAATGTTGCCTGTTGATTTTATAAAATATATATATTATTTTAGAAAAGTCAGAATAATATGGAGGTATGGTATAGTGCTGAAGAATCAGATACATAAGGTGTATGCTTTGTAATGAAATGAACAAAGTTAGCTGTTCATTTACCTAACCAGAACTATAGCTGTTCCTCTTGGATATAATTGTAGTGGATTTTCACTCACTGGCTTTCTCTTACAGACTGGTGATGACTGATGATTTTGGAACTCACTTTGGTTAACATTTTTTTGTATAGCAATAATGAAAAAAGGAAAAAAAAGTTTGCATAAAATAAGTGACCTGTTCAATAAGCTCAACAGAACTGTTATCTGTTGATATACCGTCCTTTTGAATTTACTTCAGTTAATTAGGTGCGATCAGGTTACATCTGTGGTTTATATTACAACTTTGTGGTTACTCATGCAGGAAGGAAGTTTACATAAGTCCTGCAGACCTGGGTTCTAATGTGGATCAAATTAATCCCTGGGTCAAGTTGTATATGAATGCCAAACTTCTAGTCTCTAGGTCCAATGGTTTGGCAGGCCATTAGCCACACAGGTATAGGTGCATAGGTAGGTAGATATGATACCTTCCTTAAATTATTTAAATAAGATTTATTTCCCCTTTTTTTAATCGTATTATATTTCATAATGTTTCTTTTCATTCACCAGACTCAGGTTCCAGATGACCCTATTGCCAGAGAGAAGTACTTGAAACACCAGCGTGATCGCTTGCTGGAGAGCAAGAAGAAACCTCCAGAAGACACACCAACAGCCCTCCAACCCTCCACAAGCAAGATCAAGGAAGGCAGCAACCAGCTGACCAGCCTAGACAAGCAACCAGACAAAGAAGCAGGAGCTGGAGGAGAAAAGCACAGTGAAGAAGGTGTAGCAGGGAAGCAGAGCTCTGCTGGTGCAAGGAAGAGTGGGCCAGTGGGCATCAGCAGGAAGACAGGAGTCCTGTGTACGGCCATCGCCAGCAAACTGAAACAAGGCACACCTCTGTAACATGTATAAATGTTCTATTTATTATGTTTCTATGTTGTTCTTTTGAGTTTAGATCAAAAGTTTACAATTGGAATGGGATATTAGGATGGACCTTGGCTACGGCTAGCAGTTGTAGTCTGCCATGTTCGAACCCTGGAACTAGTTTTACACGGAATGAGAATCAGTACACTAAATTAACATAAACATAATTTTTCCAATACAAGTTACGTTTCCATTAGCATGTTCCTAGGAATGAGGGAGAAATGAAAAGGAAAAAAACAAACAATTCAAAACCCAAACATTGCAAAGCAAGGTACAATGCACTAAAACAGAACAAGTGTATTGCAAGAGTTGAGCAACATCGTAGTTATACTACATCAAAATATTTAACACGAAATGCCTATGTTGATTACACTACCCAAGTGTATACTCTCTTTCTTCTTTTTTTTTGGTTAGTGGTTCTACAGAAGTGCTGAAATGTAGTTAGGCAGCAAGAAACCGTGTCATTGTCTCGGAGCCCCACCCACTGAGATTGTTGATCACCCCACCAGTCAGCTTGACGAACATGGCCACGTCGAGTGTCTCTTTGTTGTCACGGAGGGACAGCCAAATATTCCCTCCAATGAACTCATGGGTGACCTTTAGATCAGCAGAGAGGCAATGGAAGAGAAGTTTTTCTTCCTCATGATCGACTCTGAGCTGTTTCGATTCCCAGTTCACATTCCAGGATTTCATGGCAGAATAGCGCCAGGTTTTCTTGTGGTCACGAGTGTGGATATCCATTAGAATCAGTCTGTTGTAAGCAATACCCAGGAATTCCTAGAAACAAGCAACAATAAAACACTATAATACGTACATCAGTCACACAGTCAAGTAGGTAATGACATTTCAACCATTGGAAAAATAGCTACACCTCCACTTATTTGAAAAGTTGGGGCACACTAGCATCATTTGGTGAAATAACTTTTGCAAAATTGAACTACTGTACATGCATGAAAAATGTCGGTTTATGGGTGGGTGGTTGACTTTGTCTATGGTTTTATGAACACAAAGTCTAAACATGGGATTTCAGCAATGGCTACATTCATCTGGTCTGTATGTACACAATAGGAGTACAGCTAATGAATCATGATAACTCATTCCCATCACTTATATACATTGTAACTTGATAAACATGTCTTAAAGTTACAACACCCAATTTGCTAAATTGTCACGATTAATATTTGTAAAGAATGACACACTCAAGTAATGCTGGCACATCAAGTTATACCTCTTTTCTACTTCTTCCCACTTTGACGAGGAAGTATGTGATGCCAAAGTCCTGCAGTGCCTGCCAGTTGCGTATGTACTGCAGTTTGGCGTCCAGTACGTTGAGGTTGAGCATGGATGTGTGGGCCTCCAAGATATGCCTGGCAATCTGGGATGACAGATTTAGGAGGAGGGAAGAGAGGGAGGACAGATATGAATATGAGAGAGAAAAGTAAAAGAGCCTAGGCAAAACAGTTTTCCGAAGATTATCTATATAAGGTTGTACTCTTTCTAGTTCATGTATATTCCTCTAGTGCCTGCACTTTGCAAGTTAGACACACAAACCAACATACATTTGGAATAAGTGTGGCCAGGGGAACCTTTGATACCTCTACTTGGTCACACCTCTCCCTGCATGTGTACTGCAATGGTACTTACTGTCAGACAAACCCTTGGAAACACCTGTCCTCTGGGCAAGTCAAGCTAAAAATGCCAAAATTGGTATTTAGGCCTAGCCAAACACTTGGGCATGGGCTGGGTCACACCTCTTCCTGTGGGCATGTTGCTAGGTCGCCATAAGACACTCAATGCAATGAAATGCTGGAATACACTTCCAATTATTGCCAATATTGTAGGGAAGGGAGAACAAATGTTGCAACACATTAAGACTACTAATTGGGTACCATAATGAAAACTGAGTATTGGGGTAAGAATAACAATCACTTACATCTTTGGCTTTCTTCTTCTTTAGAAGTCGTGGCCCAACAAGATCCTCAGGCTTAAGTTCATCCTACAATAATGATGATGATGATAATAATAATAATAATTAACACACGAAACAATTACATTGTATTGTGTATGTCTTCAGTCACACTGCATTACCTACCTTGTCTGAGGTCATAGCTGTGGTCACTGTGTTGTCTGACTTGTTCTGCATGGCAATGAAGCCCTTGATGCTGGCCAGCTCTTGTTCGTAGCCCGCCTTAGCCAGAGGACGTCCCTTCATGATCATCCGACAGCCAGCCGCCCAAGAGGCATACTCCTCACTCTGAACACACCACCACAGGAGGAAGGGAAATGGGAAAGAGGGGGGAAGGAGGGAGGGAGAAGGAAGAGAGAGAGGGAAGGAGAGCAAGAGAGGGGAAGGAGGTATGTGTGTGTGTGGGGGGAGGGGGGGGGGGAGAGGAGAAAGAGTAAACGAGGAGGGTAGGAGGCAGAAAATGAACAGGAAAAATGGACCAGTGGATAAGGATAGGGGGTAGACAAAAAGAGAAGGTGATTGGACGTGAAAGAAAGTGAGCATTAACAATAACTAGAGGACCATTTGCAGCTTTGCCTGCGAGGTTGGAATGTTCCTCTAATTATTTTATTTTTTTTAATCCTCAATTTAAACAGCTGAATTATAATTCAATAAGTAAAGAATTTCAAGGTGCACAACATTTTGTCTTTTAATCAGAGGATCTATTGATGGTTGGGTGGAGATGAGGTGGAGTAGCAACTCTTGATGCAGCCTCAAAGCGGTGTCAAATTAAAACTGGTTCCCTGTGCTTATTCCTGTGCCAAATAATTCCTCGTTTGGCATGCAAAACCAAAGTCCGTCCTATTTTTCCCCTTAGTTTATTTGTATTCTGTAGCCATTATCCTTTGAGTTTAATTCTGTTTGTTGTTTTTAATATCCTCCGATTGACTCTTGCTTCACATACACATACTGATTATATATAAATATACTTTAATGAAAGTTTATGTAGTGCTGTTATTTATGTGTGTCCTTATAGTGTTTATTTATTTATGTATCTAAACGGAATTTTTTCTCTTGTTTTCCCCCATTTTCTAAATTTACCTCTTGGTAGCATGTGTTTCATAGTTTATAAGCTCATCTGTCCTTCCAGCTGCACTGGCCTTGCCAACACATTTGCTCAGAAATAACTGGCCATACCAACAGGAATGCTCAGATAACAAATAAACAAATTTGATAGATTGAAATAGTTCTTTTCAAATTAGGGCACACCATTTAATTCGAGTTTGCAAACGGTAGTTTTTATTTTTCATGGTAGCACTACTCATGGCGATTCTCAGCTTTATTGCCTTTGAAACCATGCTACAAACACTCCTAGGACATTTTCTCAGCCATTGGTACCAAAGGTAACAAATTTTAGTGGGAACCGAAGGAGTCCATATGCCACAAACAAACAAATAAAATAAATAAACACACACAAGGGAAATCTATAATAAGATATACATATATATATATACTTATTCCCTTTCACACTGAAGACTACCAACTCCATAAAACATTCCCATCCTACCAATAGCAAGAAACTTGTCCTGACATACCTATAGTTCCCTACACCACCCAGTCAGTTGATTATGTCCACTTCATATATATAAAAATATGATTAAAGAGGCTTGTTAAATTATGTACATTTTCAAACACCAATCTGATCTCCCCTGTCTCATCAGAGCTGGGAAGAATAATGTTGAGGGCAAACTTCTTCTTGGTCACATCTACATCTGGCAGACACTCGGCTCCTGTGAGTACAAACTTCTGGATGCATGGTTCCATGGCCTTGAAGTCCATCTCATTCTTGTAATAGGTCAGGTTGTTTCCTGGGAAAACAAGAAAGACAACAATAAACAATTGTACTATCTACTGCAAGCTGTAGAGCAACATCATCAATGGCACAGATAGGAACGTCTTCATTAATGTCCAGAGGACTTACAGACTGTTTCAAACCTTATGCTTAGACATTATTTCAAACTTTAGATATCATTTTGTAAGAACAACACTTTTGAAACCAACACTGAGCAGCTGTGTGTGTGTGTGTGTGTGTGTGTGTGTGTGTGTGTGTGTGTGTGTGTGTGTGTGTGTGTGTGTGTGTGTGTGTGTGTGTTGTTCCTACATATCAACATTGTAACTGTGTTTGCACCTGCTTAGTAACAGTGTTAATAACAGGTCCATCTGACAATGCACTCCAGAGAGTATACTGATGAGATGTGCCTGCCAAAGAGGAACAGCTGTGCAGCGTACACACATTAGGGCTCAGGATCACAAACCACGTGTTATTGTTACTGTTGTTGCTATATAGCATAAAGAATGCTCGATGCATGCTTAGTATACTATGTGACAAATATATTCTGCCAATTAATTGCATTGTCCATTTTACACACCATACCTATAATTGGAAATGAGATTGAGTCTATTCATTGTGATATTGCAGCTTAAGTGTCCCCTATGGTGAAGTGACTTTCAAAAACTGCATAGATATGAGGCTTCTACTCAAACTCCTCCTCCCCCCCTCCCTCACTCCCGTTTATCTAGCTGGAAGCTGTCCAAATGCCTTGCAACACCAACCAAGCAACCTTATGCTCTCACTGTCGCCACAATTGTTGGAATGCTGTGGTGATGTGTTGTGTACGTGTCCTAGTTGGGATGTGCTTGAGTTGAACTTATAGGGTCGAGGTATTGACACCAGTTGTCAATGTTTGTGACACACACTATTGACTGCGGCCGTCTGTACTTGACTGCGCTACTATGAGAGGAAAAACCAAATTATTAGTCAAGTCAATGCTGGTATAGTCCCTCCTAATCCATCTATTGCAACAAAAGGTGGCACTTACCTAACTGTACACTGTACCTATTGGTTGAACATTCACAGTTAAAAATTCTGGATGGAAACCTAACACACGTGCCCACACACACATGCTCTCAAAGCGTCCACACACATGCGTGCTCTCACAACATCCATACACACACTCTCACTACATCCACACACACACACACCCATGCTCCCACAACACACAGCCTTCTGTGATTTTACCGCAAGGTTCTTGCATGATCAGACGAAGTATAAGTTAAGACAACCATTACCAACAACCCATTCAATCCGCTCAAGAAAGTTGCAGTTAAGCTAGTGTGGGACTAGTGCCAACTAATAAAGGGGGTGTGTCCAATATACAGCCAATGGCACATTAATAAATGATTAGTTTCCCCCCCCCCCCCCCCTTCATGGTATTCCAATCATCCACCCGCCCACCCAGTCAAGTACAGACAGCTACAGTCATCAACACCCCCCCCTTCATGGTATTCCAATCATCCACCCGCCCACCCAGTCAAGTACAGACAGCTACAGTCATCAACAAGTGTCATAAACATTTTGGCAACTGGTGTTGATACCTCAACCCTATAAGGACAACTCAAGCACATCCTGACTAGCATATGTACACATCACAACATCACCACAGCATTCCAACAACAGTGTGGCAGAAGTGAGAGCATGAGGGAGCTTGGTTGGTGTTGCAAAGCATTTGGAAAGCTTCCAGCTACATGGCGGAGAGGCAGGAGGGAGGGGGTGGGAGGCAGGGGGTGGAGTGAGAGAGGGGGTGGAGGAGGAATTTGAGCAGAAGCCTCATGTCCATAGCAGTTGTTGAAGGTCATTATTTAGATGCAATGTTAGTGGGAATAAACTTGATTTCGTATTTTTTGTCACATACTGAACCAGGTGTAATCATAATGCACAGAGCATACTGTACGTTACACAACAACTACAATGACTAATGAGGTTCATGATTGGGGCCCTCATGTGTATCTATAGCACAGGTGTTATTCTTTAACAGGCACATATCATTAATGTATTCTCTGAGGTGGAGGTACATTCGATAGAGTCGTGGTTTCAAGTCAACAATGCTACCAAACTGATAAGAACACAGTTACTAAGTAATTCAATAATCAGGAATACGCCAGGCGCATGCACCCTCAGCATTATTCCACAGAGAGTTGAAGCTACAGAACTGAGGTAGCTGGAAGGAACAGCAGCTGGAGTGCAGTCCATATGTAAGACAACAAACACAACATCAAGGCAGAACCTGGTCTCTGTGCAAACTCTTTAGGGCCAGCAAATGTACCACATGCAACATCTTCGGGGGAAGGGGGGTTTGAAAAACAACTTATAAATATATTTGATAAAACAGTGTACTTTGCTAAGCACTCCTGTTATCCAGGACTAACAGCTATCTGCATGGATATTTCACCTCATCAACCACCTTCACCCTGTGTTTAGTCACTCCCCATTATCACCACTTCAGCAAATAATCTAACAGACTAAGCTGGCAGTTCAGAAAGGTTTACTACTGCGTGTGGTTGATGAATATCAATGTGACTTTGGCATTTCAAAGGCCCAGCCCACATTGAGGGACATCACTACAGCCTCACTAGGAAAACCAGTCCCACGTGCACTGAGCATGCCATTCCTACCTTTGAGAATGAAGAAGAATTTCTTTGGAGAGCGCAGGGTGAGCCTACTGGGTCTGTAGAACTTGATGTCACCTGTCAGCTTTAGAGCAGGGCTGCTCTCACTCGTCTACAGCCACAGAAGCAACACATGAATAACTACACCCCTACCACCCTCCTACCCTATGAGACCCACTCCCTCCATCACTAATTCACGTCACAATCACACATACACTAAGTGCCTGAGTTTCACTTACAGTGGTAGTTTCAACTTGTCCGAGTTGAACCTAAACAATAAAGACATTAAACAATAAATGAGTTAAAAGAACAAAGACACTAATAGAGAAGTTAAAAGAATAAAGACATTCAACAACAAAGAAGTTAAGAACAAAAGCATTAAACATCCAAGAAGTTAAATGCATTAAATAACAGAATTTGCAAGAAACATATTAAACAACAAAGGAATGAACCAACAAACTCTTAAAACAACAAATGAGCTAATGAAAAATGCATCACTTACACCATACATACCACAACAGCTGGCCATGCATGTGCAAACATGCAGTAGATCTAGCGCAGCATCGATGTCAGTGACTGAAGTGTCCACAGTGGCCATGGGGGCCGACTTGGAAGGGGTGCTACGGTAGGAGTCAGCCTGCTTCACTTGCAGCTGCAGAGAGAGGAAGGTAAGAGGGAGGGGGATGGGTGGTAAGAGGGAGGGGGATGGGAGGATTAGAGAAGAAAGGTTGAGTGAACAATGAGGGAGGAGGCCAGTACACAAGGGGGAGGAGTTAGAGTGCAAGGGGGCAGAATAAGGGGAGGGGGCAGAATATGGGGAGGGGAGAGAATAAGGGGAGGGGGGAGAATAAGGGGAGGGGGCAAAATAAGGGGAGGGGAGAGAATAAGGGGAGGGGAGAGAATAAGGGGAGGGGAGAGAATAAGGGGAGGGGAGAGAATAAGGGGAGGGGAGAGAATAAGGGGAGGGGAGAGAATAAGGGGAGGGGAGAGAATAAGGGGAGGGGGGAGAATAAGGGGAGGGGGGAGAATAAGGGGAGGGGGGAGCAATTGGAGGGGAAGGTAAGTTAGAGGAATGAGAGCTACAGATGAATTATGACGGAGGGAGTGTGAAGGAAAATTTGTGAGGGAGAGACAGTGAGGAAGGGAGAATATGGAAGAAAGAGCAGGAAGAAATTAAAAAGGGGAAAGGAGTAATAAAATCATGAACCAAAAAAAATGGAAGCATTGGTGAGGAGTGACACACAGGGCAAGAGTAGCTGAGAGAAAGGAAATCAGAAAAGATGAAGAAAGACAGAAAAAGACATTTGCAAAGATGGAGAGGGATGGCAATAGGAGGTGAGAAGAGGGGGCTCCAGTGAAGGAGAAAAGTGTGAGGTGGTAAGGGGAAATGGGGTAGTAGGAGGGGAGACACACATGAGGAAACAGGGAGAAGAAAGGCCGAAAATGATATTGGGAGGACCAGGAGATGAAAGGGGGAGGAAAAAGAGGAGGCTAACTGACAGTATGTGAGGTGGGATTACCTGTAAAGCTGCGAAGGTGAATGCTTCTTCTTCAGTGCAGTCCACCTCCTCAGTCAGGATGGCGTGTTTGGCTTGCTCATAGAGATGGATGATCCGTTGCTCATCATACTGCTCACCAACAACCAAACAAACATACACAGTTTGAGACAAGAGGAACAAACAAACAAAAACAAATAGATGTGTTCATGCGTGCATGTGTGTGTGAGGGTATGTGTGTGTGAGGGTGTATGTGTGTGAGGGTGTATGTGTGGGCGAGTATGTGTGTCTGCAAGTCTATGTCCATGTAATAATCACAACAGCTGAGTTTTAAAAAACAAACAAAAAAAAATGACATGGCCATGCCACACAATGTAATCATCACAACAAAAAAAAAGGAGATGGAATTTTTTTTCAAATAAAGTACACAATGATCTCATCATTCTATTTACATGAATTGTCTGCCCCAGAAACATTCACCAACATGTACAAAGTCTAGCTGCAGTATAGTTCCCTCAGTTGTTCATGTGATGGGCTGTACATCACCCTAATGCACCTCGACAAGTCAAAAGCTCATGTAAAATCAACTCCAATCCTTCACTAAGATGTTCATTGAGTTTGGTAAAACTAACGTCTAACACAATCTGATGCTAATTAATTTATGTTAATATTGATACCCTTTTTCCAAAAGTACTTGAGTAAATATGAATTTAACTTTCGAGTTGCGTTGTCAAGTGGCATATTGTAAACAGGCATTCACAGGTAAATATGGTCACATGCAAAACCACATGGATAATTTGTGATGCCATCATGTGATAGGTGTGGTTTTTAAATTATCGTTGGCAAACTCACATAAGGCGGAGGGAGCAGGTGTCTATCTTTCTGTGGTAACTCCTTCATAGCAATAAGGACAATATTTTTAACGAATAAATCTAGCAAGTATTTTTTTTTTGCAGTTTGTTTCATAATTTAGATGCTATTGAATGACGAAAGTTGATTTTCTATAGTCTCAAATATTGAATTTCATTAATGTACTTTACCGCATGAAGGAGGTGTGATTCTATAACAATGAGCAGTGTCAGTGATCTTGAAATGAGTGATTTGATGCTTGGGGAAGTTACTTATGAGTCACTGGCAAAGACCTGCCTGCCTTGATTAAAGGTGAAAATGACAAGAGAAGGTTAAAAGTAACCACATTTTCCTGGGAAAAAAAACTCTGATCAAGGAACTCTGGAGTCTTTGATCATGCTTGTTTAGGTACATGAATGCAACCAGTTGTCTGTGTGCAAAAGATATAGTGGGTGTAGCTTTACATCCCCTGCATGGTTGTTGAAGCACACCTGCTTCTCTCTCTACACGACCACACCGTAATCATAGGAGAGGTCCTCCTTACCCTCTATAAAGTTGATTGGATGTTTGCTTGAGTTATCTTAAGTAGCTTCAAGTTATGCTGTTGCCAAGGGTCAGGAATGCACACCTGCACATGAGAACAAAAGAGTTCACATGCTGGCTGCATCGGTCAAAAACAATGGTTGCACACACAAGGGAAGCTCCAGAATGGCTTCATCTAGATACTACATTCTCTGCACTTGGCAGATGTTGCACTGGCAGTTGTAACCTCTCAACCACGGCCTGTGCGAGATGGACCGTACTAACCTCATAGTTAGCCTCATGGTTAAGAATCAGTAATGAGGTTATGTTCAGCTTCAATAGTCATCTATCCTTCAAACAATGTGGAGGACAAACGATCAAGAGCATTATCAAGTCATTTGTTAATGATACTTAAGAAAGCCATTGGCAATCAATAGATTACACGATGATGGGTGAAGTTTGTAAGGAAAGGTGAAGTTTGTGGTAATCAGATCTCCAATGATAACCCATCTCTAATCCAAAATCAAGGATTGGACGCTTGAGGCACTGTGACAATTAACATAATCTTACTCTCCCAGAGATCTCATTGGTAAAAATATTCCAAGCAAACGAGCTTTATATAAGTGTCTCCACAATGGCTGGACTTACTTCTGGCATCAGTCTGGATGAACCAGAGGGGAATATACTTCTTCCTGTTCTGATCACATGAGCCAAGGCACTCACCATGGAGTGGTGAAGAGTAGGAGAACTGCCAGTGGGCAGGCTCTTGGACAGACAGTAGGACCAGTGCTCTTTGCTGCCAGTCCACTTCCACTCTAGGTTGCCAGGCAACACTTGGGGCTATCAACTACAACACTGATAGCATGGAACTCAACAGATGATGAATGCACAGCTTTACCCTCAACTGTTCCCTTTATGCATGGGGACATTCTCTGAAGGGAAGTAAAGAGAAAGAGAGATCCTTTTCAAGTTCCTGCTTGAAGAGGCTAAACAGAGGTTAGAATCTCTTCCTCAAGGCAAGTGACTGGGTGTCCCACATACACTGAACATCATTGCCTGCATTGATTGGAGCCTACAAACGAAACTGTTGCTAGTTATCCCACATTGAAGATGGAGCGTCTTCCCAGTGTGGGAATCTGGCAAGGAAGTTAGCTCACTTGGAAACACCACGTCATCCACTTCAAGCTGGCTAACTAATACTCAGATCTGGTTAATAGTATTACAAGTGACGTCTAGTTCACACATGCACCAAATTTGATGCCTCTATGAATTATGGACAGTTACCATGACTATATCTGCCATATCTATAACACAGCATCTTGTTAACTGGGGCTGGGAATTAGTGAGAACTGAGATATTATTTCTTCTAAAGGTCATTAAGCATAGTGCATTCACTATCACATGAGCATTTGAACCTCCATGGCTTAGTTGAGATAAGTGGTAAAGAAGAAAAATTATTTCATTTAACACAAAAATTTGACCTAGGGAAAAAGGAAAAAAAATTGTAATTTTCGGAGAAAATTAGATATATTTTCATTTTTTACTTAACAGAGAGCAGATAGTAGGTTGGTGTGCTATATTTAAAGCATGTTGGCTGATGTACAGCATATGATGCAAGTGGAATATAAGACATTTTACATTAAGGCAAAAAATTTTGGGCCAATAAATGTATGTTGTGTGTGTGTGTGTGTGTGTGTGTGTGTGTGTGTGTGTGTGTGTGTGTGTGTGTGTGTGTGTGTGTGTGTGTGTGTGTGTGTGTGAAGTGCCTCACCCTTGGGTCAATGTCCATGAAACAGAAGTATTTGAAACGCAAGTAAAGGACGTCATTTTCCTTCACATCCTGCTCGTACAAAGTCTTGGAAGAGTCCAACCATCTGAACAGAAACAGTCAAACTTTCATAACAAAGTCAACACAGATAGCTAGCGTCAAGACACTAGTAATATTATATAGTTACATCCTAAACTTCCAGTGGGATAGAATTTGTGTTAAGATACGGAGTCATGGTTGAGTTAGAGTAATCTGATACAGTCAAAATACAGTTATGATAGGGATCTAGTTTGAGTCAAGATATTCTTAAAAAATATTATTGAAATTCAAGAAATTACTAAATTCTACCTACTACAATCATAGTTCACCATGTTAAGTACCCAGCATTGAATAAATAGCAAGGCTCTGATTGATGTTAGTGGTGTTCTATTTTTAGATATTCAATGAGCCAAAAATAGAAATCAATGAAAAGCACAAGGACACCAAATGTGTTCCAAACAATGCTACACTGTCCTTTTCATAACCATATAAGGAATAATTATCATGTTGCTTTTTAAAAAAAACCCATTGACACTCAAGCATTAAGGGCATGTGGTTGGACGTTTGAAGTATTTAGAGGTTAAAGTAAAATAAGAGGAATCCTTGGAAAGTTCCTTTGAAGCCTTGGAAACATATTCAAAACCGTGTACTTATTACACTAGTATTGGAGCACCATGGCAACACCCAAAAACACCATTTCACAGAATAAGTACATTACTCCCCATGCATGACCAAAGGTGGAGTCAAAACACACTCACAAAGGTTAAAGGTGGCAACAGAAATAAACATCACCAACACACGATCACTTAATACCAGAAAATTGCTATTCAAGTTTGTGTATCGTAACTTATTTTGCATCACAACTAAAGTTGGAATCAAACACTTACACAACATTACACAATCTCCCACATATCTTTATAGTCCTCCATTTTCATAACCAATCTTGACTGCTTTAGAGACCCTCAACTAAACTAAATGGCTGTGTGTACTACTAAACTAAATGACTGTGTGTACTACACCACTGAAAATGACTAGGGTCCTCCACTAAATGTTATTATGCGACTGAAAAGTAGACTTGTTAGCGAAATTGATTTCAGCCCAAGTCAATGGAGGGATTGGCTTGGCTGGTGAAGAAAACAACTCAAGTTAAATGCACACACTACTAGCAAGGTGTGGCTTATTTGAAGGAGAAAGTGATTATAGCAGAAGATGCGAGTGGTGAGATTTAGGAGCAGATGAAAGTTCTCATCAAATTAGGGATATTCCCTCAGGAACCACACAGGTGATAGGAAGTGTAAACAATTTTTTGACAGCTGACAACTCACCCTCTCTGTTCAAAATTAAAATAGATAAAGAAGATAGAGGCCATAAAGCTACCAAGAATCAGCCCGGACTAATCACACGACCAACTGCAACAGCATTGGCTTCAAATGGAGCATGCCTAGACTCGGCCAGCAAAGTTCTGCTCCTTGATGACTAGGAAATCAATGAAGGCTTGAACCATGCATGGAGTTTATCAGGTTCAAAAGTCACCCATTGTAGCTGTGACATCATCCTGTGACAGTTCATTCAATTGCAGTGTTAAGGTTGCTATTGAAGTCGAAAGTAATGTTCACATTCAAACACAGCGCCATCTGCCAACTGGTGGATGCTATCAATCATGCAGACAGACTTGATTTGCGTTAAAATGTGTCAAAATATTTTCTTTTAACTACTCCTATGGGCCCCCCTGCAATTATAGCCCCTCCTACACAGTTATCTGAAACTAATACTAGTGTGTGGTGAACACTACCACATTGCAAGGTTATAGTGAAGACAAGAGGCATAGTTGCATTCTGAACCCACCCACCCACACACCTAGCCATCATTCCATCAACTCACCTTTCAACCATGAGGAAGGGTGGAAGTGCAACATGTTCACCTAGAAGAGCAGACTTGTTTGTTTACATTATCACACAATCCGTGGGTGGATAACTGTAGCACTTAATCTACTCTTATACACTGTAAACACTTACTAGGATATTTCCCTCAGAGTTCCCACACAAAAGCAGTGGCAACTAAAAACCAATCATAGGGACAAAAACTACAATTGGTTTGTAGTTACTATCGTTAAAAAAAAAAAAAGTTTTTGAAATTGATAACTAATGGTTCTTCACAAATACACAAGTGAAAGAGATGGACTTAAGTAGATTGGAATAACCAATGATTACCAGGATGGATTGTTAGACCACTTAACCTCCAATGTTTGTCAACATTCACATAAAATCATTACAAAGATGATAACTTATTTTCTGGTTAAATATTGATATTTAACTTGAACTGATCAATAAACAGTTTCAGGTAAGCTAGAAGTAAACAATATAATGTAATTTGCTCTTTTAAAAGGAGAAAGTAATAGATGGGTAGGGCATTTGCATCGCACACAGGAAATTTGATTCGTGAACTGCCAGGGCACTTTTAAATGAAGCACATTCACTGATGAATTTCACATTCTGTGTTGCTATGGTAACAACTGAGGAAAGATGGCCCCCCACATGCCAGGCGGCTGTAACTTGTTTGATCTAACAAGGAAATTCAATGGCAGACACGACAGGAGATATGGGCAAGGCAAGACGCTTGAGCCAGCATGCATTGGCATCACTGGATAGTCGAACTTGCTCGAATATCAGAACATCACCTAGTGTGGGCATTTTAGTGATCAAATAGCTCACAAGCAACTCATGCCACATTTATGCACAAGTCAGCTGGTGGATTGGTACCAACTCATCTCGGGAAGAGGGAGGGAGAGGAGGAAGGGGGGGGGGGGGGGTGAACCATGGTGACTTACTTCAGAAACTCTCTGGTTTAGTCTAATAATTCATACCTTTCTGAATCAGTGCAGCTGGCAAGCTCAAGCAGGCTAAACCCATCTTACATATTCAGAAGAGTTTGATCAGGTCAGGGTTGGTAAAATTCAACTTCCAAATAAGAAACTGAACTCTATCACCATAACAACCCTCACCTCCAACTTGATCATAGAAAGTAACCCTTACCAGGTTCCTGGAGGTCATGCATGCCATGCAAAGCTACACTCAACCATGTGCGAAGACTCACACCAGCTACACCAAACATGGCACACATACATGACACTAACATAGCCCACACTGAGTGCTTGCCTGGCGTCCCACCACATCCTAGATCAGCTAACACAGCGCCAGTGGGCGCCTGGCGTAAGTACACAGACAATGTTAATTTCTCACTGCACATTGACAACCACTACATGTGTTGATGACCATATAAGATCATTGGATACTTGTTCTGTGTCTAAGCTACACCAGATGAACCACAAGATCAAGAAGAGGTCAATATGACAACTTTTCCGATTAGTTTCCTAAGAGTTGATACTGAATCACTTCAGGTAACACAATCTAGTAACTTGTTCCAAAAAAAAAAAGAAGCTTCAACAGAATAAGCATACCCAGGATATCCACGTCTTCAGGAATATACAATAGACTTTTTTTTTAATGAGGATGTATGCTGGCAATGAGACTTACTTGAGCTTCATTCGTGAGAAAACTTAGTTAAAAGATTAAGGAAGGTTCCCCTCTGGCTTGCTCCCAGCAGCAGCCAATCATAAGAGGATAACATTGGATTCTCTTCTGATGGTGACGTCAATCCATCCTTTGAAGACAATGATTGCTGTAGGCTCAGGGTAGCCATTAATGTTGCTTTATCTGCACAAAATAATCCACTATGCACACTTTTTACTGTATCCCTCTATCAATGAGCTAAAGGTACAGTAATGCTTCCTTATAAGGGAATTAGTAGGCTTCAAATAAAGGAACCAAATCTCCTAACCACACACTCCTTATCTATAAGCCAGGGCTACCGACAATCATCCTGTGTCCTTATTAGGGTGGCAACTAACATCCCTAATAGGTAATCACTAACACTTCTGTACCTAAGAGCCAATGTACAATGAACACATCAATTAGTGAAAGGCATCAATAAATTCCTCTCTACCTGTGAGCCAAGGGCACTCTCCAAGGAGAGGGCCAATCCCTCTCTCAATCAGCCCAACACAGCCACTAGCAGTTCCAATTAGGTCTTGGAAACTTTGGCTTCCCAGTACATTCCAAACAGACAGACAGACTAGCAGAGGAAATACTTGGACCAGGACTTACATGGAACTGTTCTGGTCAATCTTGAACCAACTGGATAACAATGATATTGCCAAGCAGAGCAGTAGGGGGATCTTAGCTAGATCAAGCTCACCCATACTTATCCTCTCCCTATCCTGCCCACCTCCCACAGGTTTGCTCATCATATATCTTCATGGCCACCAGTCAGACAAGGTCACATTCCTGCCCCATCAGCCCATGCACATATAATCTGTACCCTGTTACCACACTCTAGATACTCCCAACTTCCTCCTCCAACTACACTTCCATCATGTCGTGCACTTCCCCACCATCTCACAGTGCCAGGAGAAGTGGTTGCTTCCAATGGTATGGGGATAATTTAATAAACATGAACTTAATCACCCATCCAAGCCATACATACTTAAATCTGGAGTCGCCTGTCACACTGAGATCTGGTAATCCCATACATATACACAACACTGTGTTCTCCCTGCTAGCAGGGCTCCCCTGCTGATGACTTTAAAAGGTGTCCATTGGAACACAGAATGTGTCGATTCAATACGTATACTCCCTCAAAAGTGAGTGTGCACTTGATATATAATGGCTAGATCAGACTGCTGCTTCAGGGATTAAACGTGCCACACATGGTTGGGATCACATCATTTATCACTGCTTCTGGTAGTTGCCCCTATTGCTATCACCTGGGGACATGTATGTGGCACTTAGTGTAAGGATTCTGCACAGGAATCCATGAGATATCTCACCATTGCAACATACCAAAAAAGTTTGGCAGTGTGCTCTAATAAGAAACTATTAATTGCTCAATTCAATAAGTAATTTCTACAGGCAAGAAGCAATAATAGTTGCATTCTCAGTAAAATGAGAAAGAAGCATGGTTTAACTGTATGTTCTAAGATCCCAACTAGCTACACAACTATAATGCATACATATGTATAGCCCAGGCGTGTGATAAGTACTTCAATGAATAGGTCTAAACAACCCCAATCTAGCATGCAGTTTGGCAAGCTCACACTCACTCTCTTTACAACACAGAATAGGCCATAGTGGCTGCAATCCGCACAGAGTTGGCTGGTTGCCACAGCTGAATTCCTCAGCACAGCCAATATAAATGCTTTCCAAGGGCTATTCAGCAGCACATGTTTGAAGATAGCCATCACTGTACAAAAACAGTTCATATCTGTGGCCAGGACACACACATGCACACATGGCATTATACAGGACAATTACAGAAATATATCTAAATTTAAATGACAAGCAGATAACGGGATACTGTAATTTCTTCCAGTGAGTTCAACTGCAACCCCAACATTATTGCCATTAAAACATAATATTTGGTCCCTAACAATTTTTTTTCTTCTTTCTTATTTGGTCTTGTCTCAGTAAATTTAGTATGTTTTTAAAAAAGCAACTAAAATTCTGGCCTGGATGCCCATCAGCTCTGACATCTCTGAATAACTAGTGAATTGGAGTCAGCTACTTCTTCCTTTAGGAAGTTGTCATCTCTTGGGGAGTGTAAGTGCATGATGGTTGACTTTTGAAAGACACCTCTGCAAAAAGTACCTTAGCAGATGGTTGTTAGGACAATTCTATTGATTAACATTTCCTCAGTGCACTAGTTTTTGAGATATTGCAGTCAAAGGCAGAGAGTATCAACGCCATCTTAGTAAGTCATTCATATTAGGAATATATATTGTTTCTATATAATTAATTATCACATGCATACCAAAAAGAACAGAACAAAAAACTAACCTATATCCAATTACAAGAGCTAGTTAACTAGAACTGTTGCTAATGTTTAAACATGCATGCAAAAGCTAGCTGCCATTGCTAAGCTGGATAGTTATCCATCAAGTTCTAGCCTGTAGCTATTAGATCACCACCTGCTTGCTTGGTGCAGCTTGCTTTTAAATGAAATAAGGTGAGCAGTCAGGAGCAGCAGCACTCACCAGCAGGTTAAGGCCTTTTCAGAGTTGACCACTATCTCCTCCATTGAATGAATAGTTCTTGCAGGAACTTAGCTTAACATAAACTGATGATTATTTGAGACATACCCAGTGAAAAAAATTGGCAAGTGCAAATGGGAAAGATGGGAACACTGCGTGAGCAGAGCATTATCAGGCAATGACACAGCAGATCTCCTGACAGTGATACAAAAGCTCCCGTTTTCCTACAAACAAGTTAAATCTACTCTGGAAAAGATCAGTGCTGAGATAAGGGAAGCCAGGATAGCTACAAAGTTTATGACTTCGTTCAGGCAATAAGTCAGAAAGTTTGTCTGAAGGAGAAGATAATGGTAATGAATTGTATGGGAAATCAACACAGTATTGTAGGGTCTTCACAAGCTTTCATATGCATTAGGCTTTAACTGACTTTGGAAGCAAAAAAAAAAAAAAAAAAAAATCATTTGTGATCAAAATGAGAATGCATATTTTAACAAGTGACCATTTTGTTCCATCACCAATTCTAGATGAGTGATTCCTGACAAAACCGGCTAACTAGTCGACCACAATCATCTGTGAATAAGGGATATAGGATGGAGACTTCAAAGCTACTTCAATCAACCATGTGCAAAACCAGATAGCCGCAAATGGAAGTTAAACGGAAGTATTTGAAGTTCTCTTCAATTATTTACTTCCTTGATGAACATTTGTCCAACACTTGTAAAGCTATGCATGTAGCAGTGTTCCGTTCACACACTGTAGCATAACAGATAGAAGTTGTGCAAAGCAATTGAGGAATTACTATGGCTCCGTAGATGCTCCTGCTATCTAGGCTCATAAGAGAGAGAGATTTTAATCTGGTAGATTAACATTGCAACATGATCAAGACAATAATCTCTCATGTCACAAAACCTTATTTTCATTTACATATACTTCCTCCACCCCCTCCAATGATAATTTTTGTTGATTTATATTATATGAACACAACCAAGAATGTTTCTTATGGAAGGAATGGGGTCATCAACTGGACCAAGCCATTGTAGGGGATCAGTCACAGGACATATTCATGACTGGCCAACTTCCACGTGGCATACATGACCCAAGCAGTAATGGCTGCTGCACTCTACCTGGAGCCAGCTTAATGCATGGGTTGTGCCATATTGTTGCCAGGACGCGTGGGCTCACTGCAACACAACAATAACTGGGACTAATTGTCCTGACCAAACTTGATGCCAAGTCATTCAGTGCCCATCCCAAGTCAATCTAACTTCACCTAGAAGGACCTCCAGCTATACCAAATAAGGATGTGTGTAGCACAAGGCATATAGGGTGAGATGGTGGTATATGTGCAAGTGATGTGTGGTATGTGGGTAAGGGGGTGGGGGGTTTGGTGGAGGAGGGGGATCAATACGAGGAAAGGAAAAAGAGAGAAAGTGAAAGGAAGAAACTTGTGACAAAGAGATTCAGAAAAGATGACGGGAAGGACAAGGTGGCGAGAGAGAGTGTAGAAAATAACAATAGAGATCAAATAACACTCACAATCCATTGATGAAACAGCGTTCCAAGGGGGTCTGGTAAAACTTGTCTGAAAAGAACCCTCCGTCAGCTGGCTCTCCTATGTGGGTCTTGATCATGCCGAGACTGTGGCTCCCACCACCGCCATCTTGCTGGGAGCGTTGGGCGGGAGTCAGAGCCAGGCTAGGGTACTTGCGCTGCTTGGAGGGAGAGCCTGGTGGGGAGTTCCCCCCCAATATGTCGGCACTGTTGACAGAGACATTATCGTCATCCCTGCTGGGTGTACCCTCGCGAGAGCTGGCCCCACCCTTCTAATGGCGGCAGAATTGCAGGGAAACACAATCAACAATAATAATAACATTCGTAATAACACAAATACTTTCATAGAAAATGTCAGAAATAGAGAGCACAGTTTTATATCTTAATTTAAGAACACTTATGTCCTTAAAATTAGTAATAGGCTGATCCATACCACAATCTACGCTTATGCTCAGGCATTCACTTGGTAATTTCAAAATAATTTTGGCCAATTTTAGACAGTGAATAAAGAATTGTGTGCTGGTGCGCACAAAAATAGTCATCTGAGCCTATTTTTTTCCGTTCGAATCTTAAAAAAAAAGAAAAAGGGACACTCAAACCAACAAAATGGCACCACAAGACAACAAAAAATTATTGAGGTCACTACAAGCATTATAAACAACAAAACATACCACTAAAAAGCTACTTGAGAGAAAACACAATCTGGTTAAAAAGGGCTAAGCCACAATCTCATAGCACATAGCCACATGATACATTTGCGTATTTCCGAACCTTCCTTCTCTTAGACCAACCAGTGAGCTTGGCAAAGTTCTCCTTATCCAGTGGGGAGCGGAGGAGGCTCAATTCCTCAGGATGGCGAATGCTGAACTCTTGACAAATCTCTCCGACGGCAAAGAGAGTCATAATGGCAAAGTTCACCCTGATCTGGTACTTGTGGCGGTTAGGGAGCTCGATTGTAATGTATCGGTGGACAGGAACAAACTCAAGCTTTGTGTCAGCCATGATTCCATAGGCGTAGAGTGACTGGCGTGGTTTGTTTAACCAGATGGCTTTATCTGGCCACCATAAGGCAAAGTCTGACCAATCAGAATCACCTATGAGGGAGAAGCAAAAGTTGGAGAAAGGGAAAGAGAGAATGAAAAGTAAAAAAAAAGGAGTAAGAGTTGGTGGTGAGTGTTAATGCATAGGGTAAGGATCCGACAATGAGAGAAGAGAATGTAAAAGAGGAAAAACAAGAGGAAGTAGGAAAAGATAAAACATATAGAAAAGTGAAGTTTGGTGGGAGGAATAATCACTCCTCATTTGGGATGGTTTCTTTAACAATTGAACCATGTTTGGAGAATGGCAATTGAGCAAACAAAAATAGAGTGACCTGTACTGGGACCAATGTCAATTGGTCCAGGTAATGCAGATCTAATCATTGTAATCACGCTAGCGATTGATCGTGGTTTAGCCAAAAGCAGATACATGTAGATGGAAATAGGTTTGATTATTGCTGTTGATGTTAATATTTAACTATGAATATAGTGTACATACAGTATGCATCATACATGGGAGGGGGGGGGGGAATAATTTCATCTGGAGCCTAGCACACACATGGGTGGTTGTCATATAAAATGGCTGGCATACAGTGACAAAATAAACACACCAGAGCATGAAGCTGCTTCACAATCACAGACTAATTCTCTCTTTCAGCACAAGAGTAAATACAACAAAGGTTGGCTTTTCTACTAACCCAATTTGCCGGCTAGTTTGATCATGACAGCACCGATGCTTTCGTTGCTGGTCACCCTCAACGTCCGGTGAACACCAATGGTAGGGACACCGACTGGCAAATCCCAGTCAAATTCTTGCCTGTCCGCTGCGGAAGGCTCGGCCATCGTCTCAGCCAAACTGGAATTACGGCTGGAACTTTTTACCTCCCCAGCGTAGTGAGGGGGAGAGATTTCTGGGGTATTCAACAGTTTCAACTTTACAAGACCACTATGATGGTAGGTTATAAAAACGGCACAAAAAAATACTCAGATTTAATTAATTGGTGTGATGGGAGAGGTCGTAATGACGTCTAACTGTGGCACTTCAAACAGGCATGCGCAAGCCTCTGGTAATTAACCTTCACCCACCCTTCAGATTTAGAACTTGAATAAGGTTCTCACAGAGCAAGTTTATTCCTCGAGCTGATCTTTTTTTTTTGTTATTGTTTGAGTTTTTTTCAATGAAGGTAGGAAAAGAGGAGGGAGAGAGAGAGAGAAATAAAGAAAGAAAGGAAAAACAATGGGTCAGCATTTCCATGAACATTGGAATCAAAAATCCAATGTCATATTTTTGACAATACAAAGTGAATGGGGAGGGGATGGATGTTGTTTTTGTTTCTATTTAAATATATATTTCTTATTTTCATTTTTATTAATTTTTTTTTTGGATTAATTTTTTGTACTAACAAGGGACTGGCTGGCAAGATACAAACCTCCACATCCTGCTGCACCAGCAACTACAATACATCTTGTCAGCTAATTGTATCAGAAGAAGGGTACAATAAAACATGCCTGAAATAGTCTGTGACCTGGTCATGCCAACCCTGAGCATGCGAAGAGGGCAGGTACCATCTGGTATCAGAAGGGAAGGAGTCACCCTGTTGCAACTCTACGTGGAGGGGCTAATAAAGCCCAAGCTCAAAACCATCAAAGACCCTGTCCTGTTGCAAAAGACTCATATTCATGATACCTGCCACCTAGAACTGCCGGTGGGTTTCACGCTTGCCCTGAAAGCAAAAATAATGGATTGGCCATGTTTGAGCGCAATACAGCCAAATGGACACCGATCCCCATATTGACGCCAGACAATTCCATTGAGTCAACATCAACCTGCATTGAGGGCATGTCAGTTGTGAATGCATACAAACTGCCCATGACAAAGCTGTCTGCAAGCTCCATTCTAAGATATGGTCAACCCTGCATGTAAGTGGGTGACTTCAATTGCCACAACACAAATTTGGGCTATAAAAAAACCAATGCAGATGGCGAGGCACTGTCCAACTGGGCCTCGGTTAATGATGTGTGGCTTTTTTTCAACATTGAGCAACCAGACAGCTTCTACTGGGGTCATTGGGGTACCACCACCAACCCTGACTTAGCATTAATCAACATCAGTGCTGCTCCCATCCACTGTAGAGTTCTCGAGTGATTTCCATGATCACAACACTGACCTTCATTGATTGAATCAACCAGTCCAATCAAGTCTGTCCCAACCCACCCTGAGAAGAGGTGGAACTTCAGGAAAGCAGACAGGCTATAAAGTTCTCAAAAATAATGGAAACTGCTTGTGAGACACTCCCAGATCCATCCATTGGGGACAATCTGGATTCGTTGTACATAGAATGGTACAAAAACCTCATCAATGCAGCTGAGTGATCCATTCCATGCGGACACAGAAAGAGCTTTATTCCCACATGGGATGCCAATTGTCAACCTTATGAAGAGTTCATTGGTGAGCAACCTGGCCCAACTGCCAACGATAAAGCAACCAAGCTGATGAAATCCCTTGACGAGAAAAGAAGACTGAGAGGGGATGAATGGTAGCATCCATACACTTTGTTCACTCAAGCATAAAAGGTTGGAAGACTTTCAATGTCTAACTAGCAGGACTATTCAGCCGTAAAAATATTCCCGGGGGGGGGGGGGGGGGCTGACAAAAAGTTTTGAGAAAGTGATCAACATGGAGATCAAAGCGCTGAGGGTGGCCCCTGGGGCTCATGGACATCTTTCAATGCCATTTACTGTGCAGAAACTGCTTTCTAGATTGAAAAGGATGAAGATGGGAAAAACACAGGGCCCTGACAGCATCCCACATGAGTTCATTAAGCACCGCAGGCTGGGCATGTCATCCTGGTTGTGCTGGTACTACTCTATCTGCATGATGACATTGCATATTCCAAGGATGTGGTAAAGATCAACAGTGACCGCAATCCCAAAACCAAACAAGCCTATTAATGATGTTAAGAACTATCGACAAATCTCACTATTGTGTGTGCCATACAAGCTCCTAGAATGACTCATCCAAACAAGGCTTGACATCATCATTGACCTACAACTGTCACCAGAGTAAGCTGGATATCATTGAGGCCTCAATACTGTTGATCAAGCGACTTTGTTGACAGATAATATTTAAACTGGCTTTGAGCATGGCCACAAGGTGAGTGTCATTTTGGTCAGTCTAACTTCAGCATATGATACAGTCTGGTACTGGGGTCTAGTTTTAAAAATGCTTTGGCTAATTCCAGACGGACACCTAGTTAAATTCTTGGAGGTGCTGATATCAGATAGCAGTTTTGTCCTGAAGACCAGTGATGGGCAAACCAGCAGGCTTGGGCAACTGAAGAATGGAGTCACTCAAGGATTTACTCTAGCTCCCATATTATTCAACATTTACATCCACGACATCCCTGCAACCACCGCCAAAATGTATGGTTACGCCGATGACCTGGCCCTATTGTACGCAGACAAGGAATGGGAAGAAGTGGGGAAGACCTGAAAGAAGACATCTTGCCATCAAGGGGTACCTGAAAAGTTGGTGCTTGAAGCTCAATGTGGCCAAAACTACTGCTTTCGCCTTTCATCTCAACAACAAGGAGGCAGACTGTGATCTTGATGTCTGGATGGACGGCAAAGCTCTGCCACACAGCAAATATCCAGTGTATCTTGGAGTCCAGCTGGATCAGTCACTAACCTACCGACAGCATATAGAGGGGCTGCACTGCAAAGTGGCTGCCAGGAACTGTTTGCTACACTGCTTGGCAGGCACGAGTTGGGGTGCTTCAACATCAACACTCTGCACAGGTGACATGGGCATTGTGATAAGTGCAGCAGAGTACGCCTGTCCAGTCTGGTACTGTGGTGTCCATATTCAGAAGCTGGATATGTGCCTGAATGAGACCTTCAGGATTCTGTCTGGATGACTATGTGCCATGCCCACACACTATTTGCCCATCATTTGTGGAATTGTACCATTCAATCAGCAATGAAAAGCCACTACAAGGACCCTGGTTGCGAAGGCAAGAGCATCTTCTGACCACATACTACACACATGTGTCTCAACTGTGGCTGACAGTACCAACCAATGCTTGAAATCCTGGCACCCCTTTCAAAGGAATGCACAGAGTCTCATTACGATCCCCCCAACCAATCAACAGGTGGAATCAACAATGGAGTGCAGCACCATCACAGCTCAACAGGTTCTTCTCAACATTGCACGTTGGCCTACCACCTGGAGCAAACCTGCCAAGGAAACAGTGGGTAAAACAAAACCATCTACGAACCACCACAGTTGGCCGTTGTGGTGCATCCATGGCCGAATGGGGCCTATGCAATTCACTGGCCTGCCTATGTGGAGAACAGAGCCAAACAGTGGACTACATATTGGTTCATGCAACTTGTTCAAACTGCCAGGAAGAGAGGACAGCCTATGTGAGCTGGATGATTCAACGCTTGGCTGGCTGAGGGATTTGAATTGTGAACACCAATAGTCTGTGTGCTCTTTATATGCAAGAAGACTATATTGGATTGTCCTGTGAAAAAATGAATGAAGTAAAACTAAGCTTATACTGTTAGATGCAGTGTAAAATGAAATTTTGTAAATCAGAAAATATATTCAAGTAAGTAAAATATAGTTAGTTACAGGCATTTTGTGTCAAGTGCTGATATAGTCTCGCTAGCCAACCCTTACCTTAGCCACCAGATAAGGTAAATGGTGGGCTAGTGAGATTAGTGCTGATATTTATGTTGGCAACTTAAGAGATGTATTGCATATACAACTTCTCTACCTTTTGTCTACCTTGCTATCTGGGAGTTAGTTGTGTTCATTTCAATTTTTTAAAATTAAATTTTATTTATTAATTTTCTTATTTTAATTTATTAATAAATCTATATCAATATTTCTCAGTGTGTGGGAATGGGTGATGGTCTCTACAGCTGCCAAACTGCCCAGCTGAGGGTATTAGGGCTAGCAACTCTGCCCAAACATGTTTATTCCATTTCCTCTAGTTCACCTTGAATGTTTGGAGTAAAAAATCACATTATGCGGCCACATGCTGAGTATATGTTGTATTTGAGGATATGAAATCAAGTGGGCATCACCACTTATCATCAGTGGTAGTTCCTGCCTGAGGCTGGCCTTTTATCATATGTATTTCTAATTTTTTTTATTCAATACATAGGTATCAATGCAACCCTGTGATGGCTATTCTTGAGGTAGTGGCTTGCACTAGCATATTCAGTGAGTGGGAAGGTAGCACACTTAATCATGAAATAATATTACATATATGGACTTGTGTGTCTCATGTATGCATATATGATGGCTAATGGATATGTACCATCACTCCCACGGCTATGAAAGATCTTGGAATTACTGAATGCTATCTTATTTCAATATTTTTATCTTGGTTTTAATGTAAAAGTCAGTCTGTTTTGTTTTTTTTTGTTCGTTTGTTGTTGTTTTTTTCCCTTTTTTTTTTTCTTTTTTGCTTTCCCCCTCTATTCTGAAGCTGCTTGATCATCCAGTGGAATCATACTTCAAAGAGTTGGTCTTAAACCCTGAACCATAATAACTGAACTACTGAACTATCCTAGTTTATATTATTTGTGCTAACTCCCTGTGTGTGTACGTGCATGCGTGCGTGCATGCGTGCGTGCGTGCTTTCGTGCATGTGTGTGTAACAGTCAAAAAAATCCTTTTAAAACACAGGTCCCACAAACCTCATTCTATCCCCTCATTCTGTCCCTTTATCCTGTCCCTGCAGAAGGTCAAGATCATGGAATTTAGTTTGTTTTTTTTTTGTTTTTTTATGTCAAACTAAAATGTTAGGGGTGAACTAATATATCCAATTCTTCCCAATCAGAGATTCAGAGATTAACACATTAAAGCATCAAATATTGTTAATTTGTTAATATTCATGGGCTAATATAAATTTCATGCTTGCTTTATTTTGAGTACGGTGGAACCTCCCTAAATAGGCTCTCTGAAGTAGGTACAACCTCTCTACATTGGACAAACAGTAAGGCACCAATTGATCCCCTACAGAGCTAATAGATCAGTACCTCTGAAAGTGTACCCTCCTAACTCCGAACAATGGGACAAAAGCTGGGGCAGCTTCTAATAAATCTATTGAAAATGGACCTCTGAGAAGGGACAAAAGCCACACACCCAGACCTTTTGTGAAACCATACCCCAGCCATTTTGTGAAATTGAATGTGCAAAAGTCAAGAATAAAGATTCACAGGCTAAATGAGGCACTAAATGAGGCTAAATGAGGCTAAATGAGGCTGTGAACTGTTGCTAAGTGAGATGAATGACCTGTTCCTTTTGTATGTCAATGTAGGATTCCAATCCCTACAGAGGGTAGGTACATTATTTTCAAGCAAAAACCAGCAATTCTGCACACTGCTTTGCAGCCAAATTCCTTTTTGATCTCTGTGTGCAAAAATAACACAGCAATTGTTATTGTTTCTTCAAAAAAAAAAAAAAAAACAACAAAGAGGGCATGCCAGTTGAGTCATGAAACAGAGCATGAACACTCAGTTAATAAATTCTTAATTTTGCATTCCTAATCACTGCCTTTATTTCTTTTTTCCCCTCTTTTCATTATAGCAAAAGGAAATAATCCTTGTATATAGTTACTTCCCATGAAGTACTAAGTAGATCCAATTAGCTGTAGTAACATAAGAAAATAATTACTTGACATTAATAAATATTTAGTGGTCGATCTTGGGCAGACCTCGGATAAAGGACAACCTCTCTACAAAGGACAGATGAGTGGGTCTCAACGTGTCTGCTATTCAGAGGTTCCACTATAATTGGTGGTTCTAATTTGATCTTTAAAAACATTGATAAGCTCACTTAAGCAAGGGGAATGCAACTTCAGAAAAGAGAAGCATGCAACTCGTCCTCACATTGCAATTGTGACTGATTCAGTAATTCTATAATGCCATGTGAAGAATAAAATGATAAATAAAACAGAAACATAATCTATTGTATTTCCTTGAACTATATTGTTGGCTTGTTTGACAATAATATCAGTATCTCCATGGATTGATATGGATGAGCATCTTAAAACCTGTTGCTTTGTGTGGTGCAACCCAGGTCACTCAGCCAAATCCTTGCAGTACCACGATTACCTTTTATGCACTAACTTGAAGGGTTGTGGAAAGATGTCATGATAACTCTGAAAGGATGGAATAAATAAAAATAAAAAAACAAAAAAAAAACAACACACACTATCTGCAGATCTTAAGTAGTATATAGTGAGATGAATGCCTAGTGTTCATTTGTTTAAGTCAGACGTTTAAGTCAGATGTGTACGTCGCTGTCCACTCAAAGGTGGATGTGTCCATGCAGGGCACTTAGTACTCCCCTGACCTTAATTAATCTTCTTCACAGTGAGTAAGTACACTCCATTTTCTGGGTGGACCAGATCCTGGTTAAGCTAACTACCATGATGGGTTGTTTAGATGTTGATTCTAACAGTTAAACTTATAGTTTCTTTCCTCCTCCCATAGAGCAACCATTAAACTCTCGATCTTGTTACAAACTGCCACATGGAAATTGTCTGAATTAGATCTTGTGAACCAGATATGATCTTCTAGTGCATCAACCACTTTTTGTATTACTAGAAGGCATACCCTGTGTTGTCAGGGATATAATGATATATCATATTAAGGTGTGGCTGAATATGATCCAGCCCATGTCCAAGGGTTTGGCCAAGTACCATTTTTGGTAATTTAGCCTGGCACCCCCAGATGATTATTTGTGGTCAGGTGGGACCCAGTCCATGTCTCTCTCAGAGTCATGACGTGTGTCATTGCCAAGTTTTAGATGTCAGGTCCAAGGGTTTATATGTAGTACCATTTTGGCATTATAGACTCAAAACACTCAAAGGAAGTATTGCCAAGTGGCCCAAATAACATTTTTGGCTTTTTTAACTATAAACACCAATAGGAAGAGGTGTGGCCAGGTGGAAACCAGCCCATGTTACTCCCAAGGTCAAGTTGGGTATGCATGTTTTAGGTCTGTAGCTCCAAGAGTTTATCTGGCCAAAGTAACCATATTTGGCCTTTTTCATCTGACTTGAACATAGGAAGGGGTGTGGCCATAGACGTACTAAAAATGTTCCCCAGATAAAACTGATTCCAAATATATATTACATATATATATATATATGAATATATATTACATATATATATGAATATATATTACATATATATATGAATATATATTATATATATATGGGTTCATGGGTCTAACTCCCTAGTTCAAGTGATATTCCCGAGTACCATTTTTGGCACCTTTAGTCTGACACACCCAAAGGAAGAGGTGTGGCCAGATGGGCCCCAGCCTATATTACACCCAGAGTTAAGTTGTGTATACATACCTAGTCTTAGGTCTGTAACTCCAAGGAGTTTTCTGGCCAAAGTATCATTTGGCCTTTTTCGTTAACATGTCACCAATTTCTGGATTTATTAACCCATGTTTTATGTTGGGTCAAAACCTATCATATGCCAAGTTTCAGATAAATCCACTGACAGTTTTAGCCAGAATGATGGTACAGGCAGGCGTACATGCAGGCAGGCAGGCAGGCAGGCAGGCAGGCAGGCAGGCAGGCAGGCAGGCAGGCAGGCAGACACACACACATATATATATATATATATATATATGTAGCGCATGTATAAATTCTGAAAAACTGTGCAGCATTTACAAGAAAACAATCATCATTCTGATAACTGAGCAGCAAGCACCCTGGCAAATAGAGAAGACAGTGTGGATAGCTGTGCTCCCTGAATATGTTACATCTCCTTATATGGGTGTGTTAACTGTCAATAGTCTTCACCCACCTCCAGTTTCCCTCTATGGCTCCGTCCAGGCATCTATCCAGGCTTCTGACTAGCTACATGCATTAAAAATTTGTTCGTAATACTACATTTACTACTTTTTTAGAAGCTAGCAAAGAAAGAATTCTTAGGTGACATTAATAGAAATCTTTTCACATGCTCATTCCTTATTCCTGAATTCATTGCTGTTATGAGCATGAACAGGATTTTGTATGTGTGCATGAAAGATGAAGAAAATATTGTAAAAGGGAAAGAAAATCCCAAATCCATCACAATATAGCAATTCTGGTCCAGCAGCAGTCTTGCTGAGAAGGAAAGAACTACATGGAAGACTATGCTCTTTGCATTGTCCATGACAGATCCATTATTTTTGGAGTGATGTAAAATCTTTCTGTGATAGTGTCATGTTCACAGTATCTTGAAATTTGTCAACTCAAAATTAGACAAACTAACAGCATATACCCCTGTTGCCTGGCCAATGTCAAGATAAAACATTACAAAAGCCTCCCAAATTTCGGCCTGGTTAGTTTTTTAATTAGCCTGGTTAGTTTTTTAATTAGCTTTTGGCAGCCAAAACAACTTCCTGTAAGTGTGGCTAATAAAAACCACACACATTGCCATACCCACATGTAATTAGTAATGCCCACCTGGTTACTTGGACTTTTTTGGTGTTTTTGGGGCATGACATGAAAACAAAAATTGGTGTGGTCTAGGGCTAGGACTAGGTTCATGGGTCTAACTCCTTAGGTTCAATTTTTTTTTTGCTGAAATACCATTTTTGGCATTTTTAGCCTTACACAGAGAAAGGAAGAAATGTGGCCGAGTGGGACCCAGCCCATGTTGCTCCGAGAGTGAAGTTGTATATGCATACCAAGTTTTAGATCTGTAGCTCCAAGGGTTTTTCTGGCCAAATACCACATTGGGCTATTTCACGTTACCATGGTAACCATTTTCCAAACCCATGTTCGTCCCCAGGCCAAACTATGCTCACATGCCAAATTTTATGTAAATCTGTTCAGCAGTTTAGGTACCTATAGGTAACAGACAAATGGGCACACAGACACTCACAAATATTTAGTAGATGATTCTGAAGAGAACTGTCAGAGAGCAATCTCTCTCTTGTAAAGTATTAGTTTGTGGTTTTGTGTGTGCCATTAAGGTGATTTAAGTCACACCATTTGGCATGGGATATGGCTAATAATAATAGCTATACAACTAGAGTGGATTTTATTCTATATATAAATTTTGATTGAATGTTGCCTGTTTATTGGGTGTGGTTCATGATAAACATGTCACAATGTTAGCTCATGCTCAGTAAGGTAATGCAAAACTCTCAGATAGATAGATATTTAGTATCAGAATTTCCAGCATTAAAATCCTGTTAGGTAATACTTTCGAACATCTACATTCTATTATGGACTGGACTTTACAATATACCACGTCCATTTAGCTTGGCCTCTTTACGCTTAAGGTTGATATGGGTGCCCAATTGATGTTAAATTCTTCAGACACTCTTCAGTCTAATATTTTCAATTATATTCCTAGTAGTAAGAATTGTGGTTGCTATAGCCACACACACACACACACACACACACACACACACACACACACACACACACACACACACACACACACACACACACACACACACACACACACACACACACACACACACACACACACACACACACACACACACACACACACACACACACACACACACACACACACACACACACACACACACACACACAGTTTTGTTTTGTGGATAAAATCCATTGGGTGATCTAAACCCCATCTCCTCCAAAAAGCCAGACTAGAATGAACAATAAATATTTGATTAATTAGTCTTTCAACTAACAAAAAATTAGGAAACTACAGATGCCTGAGGCTGAAGCGATTTCATTAAGAGGGATATTGCTTGCACAGGCTTTTATAGCTGCAGATTGAAATTAACTGAGTTCAGGATTTGGTCCCACAAAATAGACAAGCATTTTTTCCACAATAACTGACTGCATGGAGTACAGTTAACTTGACTGTGAGTCATTATATGATTCCAAGTTATCTGCAGAATATTTAACCTGATTGCATATATATATATATATATATATATATATATATAAGAATATACAAAGTACTTGTTGATAACAGAGTGTTTTCATTTGATCATGCCAAGAAATTGTCTGTCTTGTGTCAATATAATCTCTCATACTTTTGTTGAATGTCCACTTTCCAAATGAACACTGAATATTACGTACTATGGTGGTGTGACTTTGTGTGTCACTACTTGGTTATAATTAGATGAGGAAGCACATTCTCAAAAATTTTAGGTAGAAACTGTTATATAAATAATCTATCACCTTGATAGATATTTCTAGTGGTATGTACTTACCTCGTCCCTTCATCTCCTTTGTTCTAATGTCAACCCTTCTTTAAACTTACTAGTTGCATGTTTTGACAGTCTCTTTTTACAAGATATTTGATTTCTGGGCATTGTAAATACATTATTGCATGTCTGTTCAAGAAATTATTTAGTATATCGACAAGTGCTTGTTGTCTCATGTTGTGTCTTGTATGGTACAAAACTCTCCATACACTCATGACTACCTACATACACTCTTTTTCTGAGGAACAAAATATGTGCATTATTTTTATAGTTTATATGATTACTGTTCTTGTTGCATTGTCATTTGGTAAAGTGTATTAGAACTCAATGTGCAGGTTAACAGTGATATAAACAGACTGTCTATCAAGAAGCATATATAGTGATCTTTCATTTTTTTACTAGCTATTGCTCAGGAGTGAATTAATTAAGGCTCACATTTGTAAGGAAACTCAAAAAGTGGATGCTGTATGATTTCTTGTTCAAAACACAAACCCAGCATGGTATAAACTCTAAATTTTCCATTTTTTTTTTCCTTTTATTGACCAGCATTCGAGACAAGAAACAGCTCCCACTCACACACAATTCAGATCAATTATAACAAGTTAACAGTAACATGTCAAATTCAAGCAATTAAATTGTGTTCATGTGATTTTTTTTTTTTTTTTTTTTTTTTTTTTTGTGTTCATTAAATCTAAATAAAGTTGGCAAAATCATCTCTTCTTTCCCATCCCTCCTCCCCCAAGCAAAGCCCATGGTTCAATTTCCAGCAGTTTCCCCCCTCCCCTCTCCCTTCTCCAAGTGAAGCCCATGGTTCAGTTTCCAGCAGCCCCCCCCCCCCACACACACCCCAAGCCAAGGGTTCAATTCCCAACTGTCAGTGTGCCATTCCAGTAACTACATATACCCTAGGCAACTGGCATTTCTCAGAGACGTTTGAGGTGTGCACACTATAGGAGCATTTCCAGGGAAAGGATACAAATATGGCAGTCCTCCATTATTTAAATAAAACAATCAATATAATACATAGCTATTAGCAATAATAATATTTATATTACAGTTTGATATGAGTTTGAAAAAAAAAACAACAACAAACCACTAAAGTTATTTATCACTCATTTGCTCCAGCTTCTGTAGAATTCTTCTTGAAGCAGCTGCTTTGGCAGTTGTCTTTGTGCTGGCCAGGGCAGTGACACATATAGAGTGAGTTGCTTCTTCTTCAGGCAAAAATATGGTGCACCTCACCTTCCCAGGACCTTCTTTTTTGCTGTAAATTGAGAACATGATGATAAATGAAGAAAAGCATTCACCAGAGTAATGAAAAATTACAAGTGTCATCTCATTGTTTATAAAGGGACCAGTTAGATGACATCAAATTAAAACACCAAACATTTTTATAATTACAATATCCATGACAGGCTCATATGAAATCCATCTGTTTAAGCTTACATCTTAGATACAGCAGAAGGTCGAAGATGTTGGAGCTTTTGGGATGGTCCCACAGGGATTTCTCCTTTGAAGGATGCTGCAGCGCACAATTAAGATGGATAAGTAATAGAAAGGTAGAAAGGCATATAGATATCTCAACATGTACCATATGTAGACAGTGCACTGTGATTGCCATTATGCACAAAATCACACCAACACAAAACAAAGCAACTGGTAGGAAGAGGTCTTCCTCAAATTACCAATGATCCTGTCAAAGTGCGGCTGAAACACTCTCCACACACTCTCCAGACAGAAGCCACTGTCTACAAAGATGGCACCTGCCAGAGACTCCAGAATGTCCCCCAGCACTTTGGGAGGGTCCACATCTTCTACCTCAATCTCTGCAGCAAAATCATTTGCTCTCTCCGACAAAACTGAACTCTGGGAAATCAATAGTACAGAGTGTATTAATACATTTCGTGTAGACTAGAGTTGTACATAATAGATTATTAAGTTGTACTGGGGGGTACTAAATAGAGCATCTCCATGGAAACTGTGCTCACTTAGGAGAGGGGAGGTTGAAGGAATGACCTGTTTCTTCATATTCATGTATGAAAGTGTGTGGAAATAAACAGTCACACAAACTGCCATACAACATCTAACACAAACAACTATTACAGTGCACACTGGCAGCTCTGAATTCACAGCACTTCACAGAGAAGGGTGTGGCACATAGTACAGCAATATAGCTACAGTTCATGACAACTATGGCGACAGTAGGACAACAAAGAACAGCTTGGGTACCAACAAACAACAGGAATAGCTTTAGTTGCCAACAAACAACGACAACAGCTTGGGTGGCCAACAAACAACCACAGCTTACGTGGCCAACAAAGAACAACAACAGCTTCGGTGGACAACAAAGATTAACAACAACTTGGGTGGCAAACAAACAACAACAGCTTGGGCGGCCAACAAAGAACATCTGTGGCAGGAATAATAGTGCCAGGATAACAGTATATGAAAGCCTTTTAGTAGAAAACATTAAATGCAAGAAGAAAAAAATACATACCTTCATTTTCGTGCTTACATTCTTCGAGTCATCAAAGAACTGCATATTACTGCGGCCAAAATTAACCTCCATAGGGGATTTTTGAATGTCAGCCAAGTAGAGCTGAATTTTTTTGAAAAGAAAAGGAGAGTTGTGCAGAAGAGCAGAGTTCAGCTTCAACTCCACAGCTAGTTGTGCGAAAGTAATGTTGTTGACAAGAGCAGAACGCATGTTCGTTATATTCCCTGGATTGTACCAGGGGAATTTGGAGTAGATGTGGCAGGTCACTAAGTAATCCAGAACAGCGTCTCCAAGAAACTCCAGCCTTTGGTAACTGTCTGTAAGTCGGTTCTTTGTGTAGGAGGCATGTGTGAAGGCCTGCAGGAGAAGTCTGCGGTCACTGAATTTCCAGCCAATAATTTCACTCGAGTTCTTCCCACCCATAGCAATGTCCAGCAGGCGGTTCAGCTCGGTCTGTTGCTGGTGCTCTTGTTCACCACCCCACAGCCTCGGAGATGGGGAGAAAAAATCTTCCACAATGGCTGACGATCCACTGATGAATAAGGAAGGAGTGTTGATTGAAATTTCCATTCTTGCCATCTTTGCAGAGATACGATCAATCAAGGAGAGGCTGGAACCCACTGGGTCATCTCTCCTGTCTCTTTCACCAGTGACAATCTTGATTCCCATCCATACCATTATCTTTAGAGCAGCAAGAATCCCGCCAGATACCAAATAGGCGCCGATAATGGACTCCATGCTATCGGCCACTGCCTTGTCTGATAGCTTGTGGTATAGGTGAAGGTTGCTACGATGAGGTACAGGAACACTGCATTGCAGCTCTTCTGTCAACATTACCTCCGGTTGGTCATCCTCCTGACTCGGAGAATCTCGTTGGTCACTCTCCCTACTAGGAGGGTCTGATTGGTCACTCTCCAGACTCAGAGAGTCTGGTTGGTCCACTGGACTAGCACACGCTGCTTGAAGACTGTGGTCCTCACTGTCAGAAGCAAAACACGGTGGGATCCACATCTGAAGAGGATCAAAATTGTTTGAGAACACAGATGCTGGGATCCCTCGTTGCTTGGCCAAGTAGAACAGGTTGAAGTTTCCGACCCTCCTTGAACGGGCATCAGTGAGTTTTCCCTCATGTGCACTCGGTCGTTCACAGTAGAGAAAAACGGAAGTAGAAAATTTTAAGAAGGCATCACCAAGAGTCTCCAATCTCTCGAGGTTCACGGAATCACCGGCACTTTTCGTTGTGAGGGCTTGAAGTAGGAGTGCATTATCAGGGCTGCGAAGAGGAGCATCTTGGGGGTTGTGGTCAGTCAGGGAGAACATTTCTGCCTCACTGAGCAGTAGATGCTGACTGTGGTGGTATTTACCAGGAACATATTTCTGTGTTGCCAGGTTACCGTATCCCATGTCCTTATAGCCTCTGAAGTTGATGTATGTGGTGAATTCAGAACCATTTGGAAGGCGACCGATTCCAGTATCCACGGTGATCCTGGAATGAAGGGCTTCGACTGTAAGAAGGCACTCCACCCGCCAAAGGATCGACGGGAGGCAGCGAATCAACTTCCACAGGTTGGCCGGCAATGGATACCAATAGCACAGCTCTGGGAAGAGGTCTATCACCTTTCCCCTTTTCTCGCTCTTCTTGGTATTCTCTCCAACTATGTTTTTAAAGCGGCACTTAAGCAGCTGGTAGTAAGAGGAAGCAGTGCCCAAGATCTTGCACTTTAGTGCAAACTGACAATTGTCAGTGAAGCAGTACCTGTACTTCTCGGTGAAGTACTGTAAGTATGTTGGTGCAGCACACAGGTTTGGGAAAGGGGAAGACAGGTTTGTAGTCTCAGCTACCTCCTTGACTTCATACAGGACTTTCTGTTGGCAGTGTTTGGCTATGACTACAGTGTTTCTGAATTCCTCCTTTGCTGTAGGCCATGGAACAGGCTTCAGATTCTGCAAAGAAGACTGCAATTCAGTGAGAAGATAAACAGATTTGAAGTCTATAGAAAGCTTTGGTGAGGAGGCTGAGAGGGCAGCATTTATCTCCAGCAGTCGAAGTGGAACCACCAAGTAGTTTTTCTCCGCTTCCTCAAAGGTACATTTGAGAAAGGACTGGCCAATCTTGAGGACATGGCTGAAAATTGCCTGGTGGGCAGTTTTCAGCTTTTCTAGTTCCATGAAATCTAAGGAGATTGTGTTGCAGCACTTACAGATCTTTACGTGATACTCCTTCTCCTCTTCATAAATGGAGTACTCCGGAATCTGAGTGAAATTAAAAAAAAAACAAAAAAAAAATTATAGTCTTACTATAATTAGCAATTTCTTTATTATTATTATTTTTTGTTTGCTATCTCTTCTTAGATGATTCGGCGCACAGGGCTCCAATGTTCAGGGGTTGACGAGGTCACACAAGGGAAGGTTTTAGACCAAGTTTGGTGAAAATCGGTATAAAAAAAAATTTCCTTTTGGGGAAAGGGCTCAATTTCATGAGTGAGTAAACCACAAAGTTGCTTTATAAAACTATGTTGAAACTTCTTTCCTTATTTTTTCTCTTTTCATTTTCTTCTTTTGTAGGTCCAATCGTCTGGGAGGAGATCGTGAGCAAACAAACACATCTGTGAATTATTTTACAATTCTTTGATGTCTCCATCCATAGGATGGATACTTTGCTAGTAAAATTAACAATAATAAACAATTTTGATTAGAGTAAGAAATACCTTTAAATGTGGGAGAGGCTTGCTAGAGAGAATTCCCAATGTGAGATGGTCGGTGGATTGATGACCAGATGAGTAAATAAATCCATCAGTGGCATCGGTGATGATAAAGGCGTAGAGATAGTTAGTGCGTCTACACACCGGGAAACAGTCTATCAGAGCTGGTGTAACCTTGACAGGGACAAGAAGAGGACAAACTAATGACAGCATGAAACCACAACAATGTCAAAAAGGAAGGGAAAGGACATGATGGTAAAGCATTCACAGAAAACTAGTCTTAGTTGGGGAGAGGACCAGAGCACACACACACACACCATGTGCCTATTGTAGCACTGATCTAATGAGTCATAAATACTAGGTACAAGGTGGTACATGTAGAAGGTCTCGAAATCTCTCCACTCTTAATTGGAGGCCACACTTTCAACATGAGAATGATATTAAACATTCCCTTCAAAACTAAGGCAATACAAAGTTCAAATGTGTGAAGCTTCTAATGTTCTAATGGTATTATTGATCAGGAGACTAGTGTCTCAGAAGTGAAGAAAGAGTATCAGATCCCTTTCTCGCACCCCACCCCCCACCCCTTTCAAGTTTGTTTGAAGGTCTTATCATCAGCAAAGATGGGTAAGAACTAGATGTTATATTTGTAACCATAAATAATGATTCAAACACCCACAAGCCTACACTCAATATCCCATTAACTAAATTAGCACCAATTCTCACATATACTTCATCTTGTTCTTATCAGATTGATGTCGCACGGTGGAATCTAAGTGACACGCGAATCCCTACGCTTGTAGAACAATAAAGAGGGCACTGGTTTGCATCTGCCTTTATAGTACAGCTGTGAGGGCTATATGCGTGTGACCAAAGCTTAATGAGTTTCTACAGGTCCCATTTTAGAAAATACATGGTGTATGCTATTACCAGCTTCACTGCATACCTTGTTTGGATATTGGCTGACACGTCTTTCTGTGCCTGCGTTCATCCTCTTCCTCTCCAGCTGCCTCTCCTCATCACCATCGTCCTCAGAATCTTCATTCCTGATGAGCGGCTTGAGGTGGCGGTCTAGTTCTCTGGCCTCATCCAGCTTCCTTATAGTGCAAAGGGCAGCTGACTTGTCAGCCAGTTTCTTGGATGGAAACCACTCCCCCTTAAAAATGAATCATTAGAAGAAAAAAGTAAAAACGTTCATGTGTATATATATATATATATATATGAGTACTACTTTGCTAGATTGCTAAATATTTAAAGATACTGATTAGTCAGCACAAAATTAAACAGCCATTCATCTATTTTGAATGTTTGCCTGCCACTAGTCTGATGCTTTCCGTACATGGACAGGTTCTTGCACGGGTGAGCTCATGGGCAGTGTAAGGGTGGTCATGAACTCCTCCATCTGCCCGGGTACACGGTAGGGGCTGTGGTGAAGGCCACTCACTGGTCTCCTCTGTGTCTTGAAATCAGGAGACAGAACAGTGTAGCTATCTTTGGGCAGCTTCTGGCAATACCTAAAGGAAAAATAATTATGTGAAAAGTTTAAAAAAATGAACATTATACTAATATAATACAAATAATAAGCAATAACAACGATCAACAGTATCTACGAAAAATCCATAGGTTTATTTTTAGAGTTAATTAAGTAATTGAAATTTGATAATTTTTTTCCTTCTGTGAATACTGTTATTTGAAATGATTGCTGCAGAGAGTTCTTATGGGCATGAGCAGTCAAATATAAACTGTGTGGATTTCAAATGCAAGGAGAGGAGCAGTCCGAGAGGACTAATCATGGTAGCTACAATGGAAGCTCTCCAAAGACTCTACAGCCAGCAAGCCAAACACGAAAACCAAAAAAAAAGGTGAGACATTGTGATCACCAGAGCCTTGGATTACTATGCCACACCTCCACCATCACAAGCCACACCTGCAAAACAAAAATAATGCCACCATTCTCATTTTACGGTACCTCTATTATCAAAATGACCCAGCTTACACACACAAGCTAATAATAAAAGGACAATGAGTTAATCTATATATTATTTACGATTAGGGAATACTTTTAAGCTGAAGGCAGTGAGTATTAAGGAAATAAAACAAACATAAATTTGTGCCAATTTACCTGTAGATGATGGAGAGGGCAGAATTAATAGTGCATTTTGCCCCAAAGTAGTTTTCATAAGGCTCAACTTCATTGCTGAGCTGATTCAAGATGGTGGCTTCATCTGCCACATGGCGGGACTGACACACTTGCTGCAGATCCTCCACAAGGCAGTTGTAGGTGTGCAGCTGAGGCTGCAAATGGCAAGCTTCATCCCGGGGGATGAGCAGGACGTACTTTGATGTCTTTGCTCGTGCCCGGCCCTTGGATTGGATGTATGAGCGCAGGTTTTGAGGAAAGTCAAACCTGACCACCATATTACATTTCGGTATGTCCATTCCTTCTTCCACCACACTAGTTGAGACAATGAGATTGATAATACCGTGCCGAAACTTGCTGAGGATGTTGTCTTGCGTTCGTATGTTCATGCGGGCTTCCCTCCGCAAATACGTTCCTGTCTTGTCACTGTGACCGACCACACACTCACACCTGATATGTCCCAGACCCCGTTCATCTGCGCTCATCTTCTTGATCAGGTCACGGAGGAAGATAGCAGTCGTTCGTCGCTCTGCGAAGATGATGGCACGGAGCTTTCCATTCCCATTCATAGCCCCGCCTGCCTCCTCACTCACACTCATGTCAACTTCGTCATTCACACAGGAAGCAACTCCAAGCAGGTTAATAACTTTATCCACCTTGTCTGTGATGTGGATCTTAGTGGCACTCACAAAAGCTTTATCCCTGCTCTGAATTTCAAAAACAGTTAGTAGGTTGCAGCCGAAGATAATGAGTGTCCTGTCTATATCATTATCGTAATGATCATGAAAGTTCGTAATCAAACCAGTAATATGATCCAGGGCTTTGGTGGCAAACTGGTGTGCACACCATATCCCTAAGTTGAGCAAGATAAACATACAGTCTTCGCAATTTAGTTTCACAAGTCCGTAGATTTCAGTGTCCTTCTCCTCCTTGGGGAAGTTCTCCAGAAACTCCAAAGGCTCTTCCAAAATTGTCTTAAGTTGAGCCACGTCACTATCATCAAAGGATGAGGTGAAATAGAGACACTCCTCATTGGGGTTAGTGGCATACTTGGCGACTTCCGCCATGTTTTCTGCTGTCTGTGCACGGCAACAGAGCGTGTTCTCCAGTTCCTCGATTTTCCTTGCGAGGTCACCCTGCTTGCACTTGCTCGGTATCAATGAGGCGGTGAGCCCCATGATGCGAGTGGGATTGAGCATGCCCATGGAATCCTTGTACAGCCTCATAATCTGGACATAGTCGTGGTTCTTGACTGCATGGTGACACTCGTCAAAGATGAGAAGGTTGACCTGACTAAATTTCAGAACGTTGCTAAGGATCATGTTCTTGAAGATGGTCATTGTCATGACGAGAACGTGGTTTTTCCCTAGTTCGGCATTCCAAGTAGCCATCGGCCAACTATCGACGTTCATGTCACCAATGTACCGGCCAACATTGAGTTGAGTGTGGAGAGCGATATAGCCAGCCTGCTGCTTCACAAGTGGGACTAACAGAGAGGAACAAGGAAAGGATCATCACTTCATGCTATCACAGTGCACCAAAAATATAAATATATAAAAAGTTTAACAGAGCAAATAAAAGGAAGAGAATGATTACATCAGTAAAGGAAGAACTAAGGGGGAAACATAACATACCTACCACCCAATATCCAACTATAATCCAAGATTTAGTTTGTGTGTGTGTTGTGCAGATGAGAAAGACGCATTAGTGATAGAACAAGAACAGTTTCCACTAAGCCTTGTGGCAAATGATTACAATATTTATTAAAATAGTGTTTTAGGCCACTCAAAAGAATTGTTTAGAATACTTATATTATGGTATGATTTACAACTCTTTTGTAGTTGTAACCACAGATTGTAAATTGAATCTTTCCCTCCACCCCAACACCCCTTCCGCCTCCCCCCCCCCCCCCTCCCATCATGTCAAGTGTTTCTAGACCTGTGTGCCACAGGTAACAATGCCTCTGGTTCTCATCGCCATCCCTCCTAAGCATCTACCGTCATCTAGATAATTGGGCAGGTAGCCCACCCTTTCTTCCCATCCCCCCCCCCCCCCCAATCCCTACCCTCCTCTGCCCTCTGAAGTTCCATCATGAGCTACTGATATAAACTTAAGCTGAGAATAGACTTGGCTTTTCCAGACATATTAAAATCAAGGTCATTAAAGGGCACCCCACATCACTCTGTAGTATATTGGCTGTCAAGACAACTGACTGTTTATTGTACTATATGAATAGACTGAATTAGAATAGTAATTATTGATTATGTGTTTAGGGGTAGTCATAGTTATTTATTGTATGTTTAGGGGTAGTCACAGTTATTAATTGTGTGTTTAGGGGTAGTCATAGTTATTATGATTTATTGTGTGTCTTCTACCTCAGCGTTTGAGAACTTGTTCATGATTGATGCCTTCACATAAAAGTAGATACTTGGAACATTTACTGAGAGTTGTTCAATTACTTGCTATTCCAATTCTTGTTTGACTACAACAAAGTTGTTCACTTGTTATTGGGAACTTGTGTACTAGCTAGCAAGTTACTACATTTTGGCAACGAGGTTAAAACTTAATGGCTACCCATAGCAGCATTGGTGAATTTGACTATGGACTGGGTGTCCTACACTGAGAGACTAGCACAGTATTCCATAGCAAATGCAATTCCTGGAAATTAACCTCCTACTAAAAGAACCAGTAGCCAACAACAGCAACCCTCTAACTCATACAACTGCTACCATTGTGGAGGTAAGCACTCATCTGCGAAGTGCCGCTTCAGGGAGTTTGACTGTAACTATTGTGGCAAAAAAGGTCACATAGCTAAAGTTTGTCTCAGTAAATCTAGGGATCAAAAGAGTATACTCAAAAGCAAAAGAAACTCTACACATCAAGTGCATGAAGTTGATGAGAAAGCAACAGAATATGCAATGTACCAGGCATCAACCAACTCAGCACCCATCCAAGTCATACTGGAAATCAACCATGTTGATGTCCCCATGGAAATTGACACAGGAGCAACCTTATCAATTATCAGTGAGCACAGTTACAACATTCTGTGGCAGGGTGCATCTAAACCAACACTGAGGGCTACCAATGCACGATTGAAGATGTAAACTGGTGAGGTAATCCAAACTAAAGGAGTCATTTTATTTACAGTATCATACCAAGAGCAAACAAAAGAACTAAGTCTCATTGTGGTGGCAGGGAAGGGACCAAGCTTGCTGGGCTGTGATTGGCTTGGTTAACTATCATTAAACCGGCACCAGCTACTATACACCACCTAAAAACCAAGGAAGAATTCCAAGTTCAAGAGATTTTGGATAGGCACCAAGACTTGTTCAAGGATGAACTGGGACTCATTCAAGGTACAACAGCAGCATTTCATGTAACTCCAGAAGTACCACAAAATTTGCAAAGCATGTTCAGTACTATATGCTCTAAAAGAAAAGGTGGAAGCTGAGCTTGAACGTTTAGAAAATGAGGGTGTCATTGAACCAGTACAATTTTCTAATTGGGCTGCCCCAATAGTCCCAGTAGTCAAGCATGATGGATCTGTTAGGATATGTGGAGACTACAAGGTAATACTCAATCAAGTGCCTAAGCTTGATATGTATCCACTACCCAGAATAGAAGACGTCTTTGTTTCTCCCTCTGGAGGGAAAACATTTTCCAAACTGGATCTTGCTCATGCTTATCAACAGATCCAGCTTGGTGACACCTCCAAAGGTTACACAACTGTCAACACTCACAGGGGCCTATATCACTAACCATTTACCTTTCGGAGTTGCATCAGCTCTATCCATATTCCAGAGGACTATGGACAATCTTTTGCAAGGATTATCACATATTAGTGTGTACCTGGATGACATCTTGGTTACAGGAAGATCTAATCAAGAACACCTTCACAACTTGGACAATGTTCTTACTCGTTTAAAAAAAGCTGGCATCAGCGCAGCAAGTGTAAGTTCATGCTATCATCTCTGTTCAGTATCTTAGACATTAAATTTCAGAACGAGGATTACAACCTACTGATGAAAAGGTCCGTGCAATCAAGGAGGCTCCAGATCCCAAGGATGTAATTCAGTTCTGGTCTTTCTTAGGTATGATTAATTATTATGGCAAATTCCTTCCTAAGATTTCCAGTAATTTGGCCCCTCTTTACAAACTGCTCCAGAAGCAAGTCAAATAGTTTTGGAATACAGCTCAGCAGCAAGCTTTTGAGAAAGCCAAGTCTGCACTGTCGTCAGATCGTCTCCTTGTGCATTATGACCCAAGCAAAGAGCTAGTTCTGTCATGCATCACCATACGGAGTAGGAGTTGTTTAATCACACAAGATGGGTAATGGCCTGGAGAAACCAATTGCCATTGCTTCTCGCTCCCTGGCTCTTGCAGAAAGAAAATACTCCCATGTAGATAAGGAAGGATTGGCCATTATCTTTGGCGTTAAAACATTTTCATCAGTATAATTTTGGTCGCCATTTTACAATCCTTTCTGATCATAAGCCATTGCAGCATCTGTTCAAACAGTCTAGTGCCACTCCTACGCTGGCATCAGCAAGGATCCAGAGATGGGCTTTGATATTGGAAGCATACCACTACACAATACAGTACAAACCTGGCATGGAACATGCCAATGCTGATGTCATGAGTTGATTGCCATTGTCAGACGCACCTACAAATGTACCAGTTCCAGGAGAAACAATTCTGTTAACGGACATGCTGAATTCATTACCAATTATTGCAGACCAGATCAAGAGCTGGACTGACCATGACCCAGTGCTATCTAAGGTCAGAGCATTGATCTTAAGAGGCTGGCAAGACTCAGATGACCTTGATTTGAAGCCATATCAGCAACGTCAGTCAGAACTCAGTGTTCAAAATGGATGTGTTCTGTTGGGATCTCATGTAATAGTGCCACCAGCAGGTCAGGATGAAGAGCCTCGCAAGAAGTTTTGTGGCCATGAATGGATCAAAATTTGGAGGAAAGAATAAGAAATTGTGATTCATGTCATTATATTAGGCACTTGCCTGCTGCAGCTCAACTTCAACCCTGGGAATGGCCCCAACGCCCTTGACTACGACCACATGCTGATTACGCAGGGCCATTCATGGGTCGAATGTTCCTGATTGTGGTCAGTGCTCATTCAAAATGGATGGAAGTCAAGGCTGTAACCACTGCAACATCAGTAATTACGACTGATCAGTTTCGTTCAATCTTTGCCACTCATGGATTGTCAGATATGCTGGTTACAGATAATAGTGTTTACAAGCGACACATTAAAAAACTTCACTAGATGCAATAGGATTCGCCATGTCACATTGGCTCCATATCACCCAGCTAGCAATAGACTGGCTGAAAGGGCTGTTCAAACATTTAAAGAGTTCATGAAGAAGAAAACTTCAGTTGTATCTTTGGAAACATGCATCTCACATTTTCTTTTCCAATACAGTATTACTCCTCACACTACCAATGGAATGTCACCAGCTCAGTTATTACTAAGTTGGCATCCACATTCACATTTAGATTTACCAGACATATTAAAGCATGTACAACAAAGACAGCAGACACAGAAAATTGATCATGACAAAAAAAAACAAAGAGAAGGGAATTTCAAGTTGGTGAATCTGTCATTGTCCGTAGTTTTCCATCTGGGCAAGGTTGGCTTCCTGGATCCATTGTAGAACAACAAGGTCCACTTTCATTTCAGGTGAAGTTAGAAGATGGTCGAATAGTTCATTAGCACATTGATCATGTCATATCTCAATCGATACATCCACCCTCTTGTTTAGCAAGTGACTGGTCAAATCTTCCTTATATAAATGTACCTGTTGTGGAGCCACCCCATGATGCAATGTCAATGGAGCGGACACCAGCGCCACCTTTACGATGTTCATTTAGAGTGTCTGTACCACCTGATCGTTATTCTCCAGGTGCTTAATGATGTCAGTCCCTTGTTGATTCCAGGAGGGAGGAGTGTAGCATATTGGCTGTCAAGACAACTGACTCTGTTTATTGTACTATATGAATAGACTGAATAGAATAATAATTATGAATTATGCCTTTAGGGGTAGTCATAGTTATTATGTGTTCAGGGGTAGTTATAGCCATTATGATTTATTTTATGTCATCTACCTCAGCATTTGAGAACTTGTTCATGATTGATGCCTTCACATAAAAGTAGATGTTTGGAACATTTACTGAGTTGTTCAATTACTTGCTATTCCGATTCTTGTTTGAAGTCAACAAAGTTGTTCACTTGTTATTGAGAACTTGGGTACTAGCTAGCAAGTCACTGCACACTCCTAAGTAATTGTGGCCAAAATATCTCAAACATGAGCACAGGTGTACATCTATGTTCAGCCTCTGTTACATGTTCCCACAATGTCAGCAAAAACATGGACAGGAAGACAAGCACCTTCAATTGGTCCTCTCTGTCAGTAACATAGAAATATGCGAAGCAAAGCTTGTCGAAACCGAGCTACTACACAGACTAGAAGTGTTCAGTGGAGGGTGGATAGGGAAACACCCTTTTCAGGGCGTGGCAGTGCTTGCACTGTTAAAAAGTACCATCGACCCACTATTCTTCAGCTGAACATTGAGGGAATCACCGCCAGCAAGATCAACATCATAGAGCACCTGGCTACCAAGCATCAATATCACCATACTCCTCCATAACCAACTTCATACTTGCAGGCGCAATCTTCAGCATGAAACTCGGCCTTGCCACATTTGTCCATGATTGACTGAGCTGGACCATAGAATATCAATCTCTCACCCAATCAGAGATCAAGTGGTTATGTGTAGACATAACAGGCTATAAAATCATCAACGTCTACAATCCCCCACCTTCGCAAATAACATCAACAGCCATCCCAGTGTTCCCCCAGCCCAGTCTCTATGTTGGTGACTTAAATTGCCACCACAGACTGGGGCTACAACACCACCAACAGCGACAGAGAAAGCCTGGCTACCTGGGCAGCCTACAATAACCTCGTCCTTCTACACGATCCTAAGGGCACTATGAGTTTCTTCTCCGGATGCCGGAACACTGGTACAAATCCCGATCTGGCTTTCACAAGTGATAGCTCCAATAATCGATAGACAGACAGACTTGTGCTAGAGAAGTTCCCAAGCTCTCCACCGACCCTTGCTCATCATAGCTCCTAAGCTCACAACGCCTGTCCTGAGCGTGCCTATCAAGTGATGAAACTTCAGAAAAGCTGACTGGAAACACTTTAGCTTCCTTGTGAACAAAGCCACAGAGTGTTTACCATCACTACACACCATCAGTATGGATGAAACCTATCAGGGCTTCTGTGAAGTGATACTATCTGTGGCAAAAAAAAAAATCCATTCCTCACAGCTGACGAAAAAACTATATACCATGTTGGAATGAGGAGTGCCAAAGATTCTACTGTGACTTTTTAAGTGCCCCTCAGGGCACTAACACCAACAGATCAGCCATAGCCCTACTGATAAGGCTAGACGAAAAAAGGAAGGAACTCTGGACAGAAGCCATTAAATCAATCAACTTTACACACTCCAGCCACACAGCATGAAGCACACTTAATAACCTTACTGGCAGATCACATGGCTCTCTCCACCAATGCCCAGTTTCAGCAAATTTTATTGTATCACAACTAGTGAAAAAATGGGGTGCACAGAGTGAGACCTTGAGTCAGACAGGTCCGTCCTCAATGAAATGACTCCTCAATGAAATGACTCCTCAATGAAATGACTCCTCAATGAAATGACTCCTCAATGAAATGACGGACCTCATATCTGGTGAGTTCATCTCGGAAGAATTTGCCACTGCCCTTCAGTACCTAATGCCAGGTACAGCTTCGGGCCTTGACTATCTTGCCTGAAGCTAATACTCCATGCTGCTCCCACCTTGAAGTCCTGGTTAAAAGGACTTCCATTTCTGTTGTTTTCACCATCTTAGTATCCCAAGAATAAGGGGAAGAGCCCTTTCAGTTACAGTCCCTATGCCAAAGAAGCCCCCACTGGATCCAAAGAGCTACCATCCCATGAAGTCCTGGCTAAAAGGACTTCCATTCCTGTTGTTTTCACCATCTTAGTATCCCAAGAAGAAGGGGAAGAGCCCTTTCAGTTACAGTCCCTATGCCAAAGAAGCCCCCACTGGATCCAAAGAGCTACCATCCCATCTCTCTGCTATGTGTCCCCTTTAAGATCCTAGAGAGACTCATCTTCGCCCATAATGAACATATAATAGACCTGAAGCCCCCACAGGATGAAGCCGGCTTCCACAGGAAGATCAAAGGTAGATCAGGTCACACCCATGACCCAAGACATCGAGGACAGCTTCTTGGCTAAGAAGAAGGCCAGAGCCTGTGTTTACTTATTGATCTCTGAGGCTACTTAGTGTATTGCCTGACAGGTACATGGTCGATATGATTATGGAACTTGTGGGAAACTGAAGTTTTACCCTCCCAACTGGAAGAAGAAGAAGAAGAAGAAAGAAGAAGGAGGAGGAGGAAGAAGGAAGAAGAAGACTATGCTGACTAAGAAATGGAGTCCCACAATGCTCTGTCTTGGCTCCCCTTCTGTTTAATGTCTACATCCACGACCTGGAGTATCTGACCATTATATAATTTTTCTAAACTAGGTGATCAGCTCCAGGAATGAAGCTACTGCAGTGTTCTCTCTCTCTCTCCCTCTCCCCCCCCCCTCTCTCTCTCACTCTCTCTCCCCCCCCCCCCCTCTCCCTCTATTTCTACCTTTCCACACTTCTCCAAGTACAGCAAGCTTCACACAAAGGAAGGAGAGTCAAAATTTTTAAATATTGGAAGATGAAAAATAGTTTGAAAATGCCTTCTTCCATCAATTCATCGAATGTTGACCAAAATAATACTAAATCATTACCACCAATAAATAAATTTTAAACCAGTAATAATATTTATAAAAATAAAATAATAATTAAATCGAAAAAAGAAGAGTGAATGAAAAATATTGTTGGGGGGGGGGGGGGGGGGGGGTAAAACTACGCTTGACTCCAAATCAAATAACAAAATTAAAAAAAAAAATAAATGAAAAATATTGGAAGAAATTTATGTCTGTCCAGAAATTAGGTCTAAGTACAGTAGAGACCACACAAGACAAATTTCAATCCCTTTTACAAAAAAACATTAAAAAACAACAAACGAAAACAAACAACAAGCAGGGCTGTAATGCAATATCTGATTCGTGTCTATAACTCATCCTCCGGATGGGTTATGGCCTGCAATAGGTGATCCCCCACTGCCATAACTGATCCGCTTAAAAAGAAAACAAAATTTTTTTTCTGTGTGCAGGATTTTTTCCCCCCCTTGGTTACATATTCACTATTTATAGACTCTTGAGTACTCCACAAGAGAGAAGTTGCTCTAAATTGTGCTGGCCACTGCTATATTATGGTGGTGGTGCATTAAAAAAAATAATAAAAAAAAATTTTAAAACAATTTGTTGCTGTCTCTTCCAACTAGCTAGCTCTTGGATATGAACTATTTATGATTATGTGGCTGTCTTTTTTTTCTTTCTTTTTTTTAATATCAACTTAGTTGATGGGGTTATGAGGGCTCATTTTATTATGTCAACTCAGGTTAGAAGAAGAATTATTGCCAAGGTCTCCAAACTTATATCTATGAAATATTACATTGGTGTACTCAATGGAAACTCTTTGTCAAGCAATTTGTTCACCTAGCATTCTCACTCAGTACAACTCCAGTATCTGCATCTTTTTAAATTTTGAGATGTAGATACTGGAGTTGTACTGAGTGAGTATATCAGGTCTATAAATTTCTTGAAAAAGAATTTCCATTGAGTACACTCATGTGAGATTTCACAGATATAATTTTGGAGATTAATACTGTCCTGGCAAGATGCAATTGATAAAATGCACTTGATATCATTAGGAAATATCAGGTAATGGGAATACTTAATAGAATGAGGAAGATCATCCACATGGATAAAATAGAGCATAGATTTACTTCCCTGTGGCACTCCAGATAAAACAGGTAAAAACATAGAGCATTGATGAATTATAGAGCATTGATGAATTATAGAGCATTGATGAATTATAGAGACACAGAGAAATCTGTCCATGAGGTATTCCTCAAACAATAACCACAAGTCCCAGTTATACCATGGGGCCACAACTTTATCAGCAATTCTGTGTGAGGTACCCTTCAAAGGCCTTTTGAAAGTACAAGTATATGATGTGCACTTGAAATCATCTATCAATATCTTTATAAACTTAATATATAGGGGTATAGAACTTTCAAGAGTGGGGGGGAGGGGGGGGGATGACATCGAATTGGTTCGAAATCTGTAGGCATCCCAATAATATATTTACACCCATTATATCTTCAACTTCAAAATTTTAATATGTGAGGGCATAGCGTATATTGACCATACCCTTGTAAATCAATATCAAGTTAAGCAAAAATTATGCCTGCAATTGTAATTTTTTTTTTTTTTTTAGTTTTTAAATTCTATGTGTCAGCAGGTTAAGTTTAGAGTTCAAGTTGTATATATGTGTGTGTGTGCATGCATGCATGCATATATATATATATATATATATATATATATATATATATATATATATAAAGGAAGTATGTTTAAACTTAGTGTTTCTGTTGATCAGCCTAGCTCTGCGTTAAGTCAGTTAGTAATAATCTTGGGGATGGACTCCCATAATTACGAGCATGGAAATGTTTTCCTTTAATGGATGTAGACCTCAAGGTTAGCAATTTCCTGCTTGATAAATTTTAAACGTCCATGGGTGATCACTAAAATAGAAGAGGAAAACAGTTGGCATAAACATTGAGGTTCAGAGTATATTTCTTTCTTTTCTCTAGAGGAGCACATCTTACTATAATACATTATTTGTTTGTGTGTTAGTTCACTATCTCTCCTAGACGATTAGGTTTAGAGGGCTCAAATTTACAGGGATTGATGGGGGCACCCGAAGATGGTTTTAGGTGAATTTTGGTGAAGATCGGAGTAAAACCATGCTCATAGGGATGACTTTTTAAAAATAATTTTTCCATTCTTCAGGGGTGTGGCTCAATTTCTCACATATGTAATCATTTATCCGGTGGAGAGTTCAAACAGAAGCCTTGGATTCCATTTCAGAAAATTATTCATCAGCCTCAATTTCTTATATATGTAATCATCTATCTGGTGGACAGTTTGAATAGAGGCCTTGAACTCCATTTCAGAAAATTATTCATCATGACAGCGGACATGGGATAAAACTAAGAAAGCTATAAGAACACTGAAATGTAGGCTCAAATTACAAAAGTTGCTAGTTTGACTTCTTATTCGGAACTAAACCTGATGAAGTACCTTTCAATGGTTAAAAATTCTTTATAACACTTCAAAAATGAACTTTATCTGCATGTGAAGGTCAGACTTGTCAAAAAAAATTTTCAGGCTATTGAATCTGAAAGATCAAATTTGGATTTTGATCTCTTCTGGAAATACCTTGTGTAGAGATCAGAAATCAATATTTATTTCAATGCTGGAGTATAGTAAACAATCTTACAAGAAGATTTGAAGTAGGTGATGCTCCTCTGAGTATAATGTTACTGTTCAAGATCACTATTGAATGAAATATTTGAAGTTCAAATTACATAGCAACAACAATTAATGAAAGGTTTCAGCGGAAGGGTATCAAATACAGCTGGAAACTCATTTGATAAAAAAAGATGTTAGTGATGAAGCCTTTACAGAAGTGGTTAAATTTTATGGAGTGACCTTAATACAGAGAGTCTTAGAATCCAACTAACCTCACTTCATACCTATCTAGAGATGAAAATAATTTGAAGTCACTATTCGAATATCTCAAGAGTTCAGGTGAGGTAGAAAGAAAAGTAATTTAGGCTGTTAATTTGATACCAGTACTGCTAATACCAAATGTTCCCAGGGGAGATGCTTCAGTTACACTGGATTCAAACTTGGCCTCGTTCAAGGACAAATCAAGCTCTGCTTAACTGGTGCATGACCCTTTATGTGCAAAGATGAAAACTGACTTCCTCCCCATTGCACAAGATGGAAACTGACTCTCTCCCCATTGCACATATTGATATTAAGGCAAATGAATGATTTCTTTATGTTACCTTATCTACATCAGCGATATACTAAAATAAGTAAATGAATTCAAGATGTGGACATAAAATTCAGCATTTTTTTATGGGATGAGTTTATTTGTTAAATATACTAGTCCATCTATAAATAAGACATTCAACAGAACAGCAAGTTCCTGGTTATGTTCACTTTTGCACTCAACGTTAGTCAATGGAGCTATATCTTTCTTTACAGTTTGGAAATATTAGCACCTTTCATACAGAATATGGCCACTACAAGCGATTCCAGAGCCCTCATTACTCATCCACAACTATAAATTATCTGGGAAGTCAGCTATAGCAGCTACAACTTATCCCAGATCAAATTATACCACCGGACTAGTTATGGCAGCTGGGGATCAGTTATGGCAGTAATAAATGATCCGGGGGATCAGCTACGGCAGCCACAAGTGATCCGGGTGGATCAGTTATGGGGGGGGGGGGGGATGGGTTATTGCATGACAGGGCATGGGAAGTGGGGAGGGGGTGCAAGGGGAGCAGTGTGGATAGTGACCTCTCCATAAATGAATGCATGGGGGTATTATTGAAGAAAATGAGCAGTGTCTAGGGCTGGACACAGTAGAAAATCAATAACTGAAACAAAGCAAACTGGAGACATTCACAACAGCTGAGGAAGCACTGTTGTGGAAGTCATTTATCCAACAAATGCAATCACTGCTTAGCAGAAGAATAAACTTGAAACTCTTTCTAATGCTCTTTTCAATAATATCTAGGATAATGTTTGTTGGACAAAGTGCCTTGATCATTGCAAGCGAAGCTGCAAATGGACCTCTGGTTTAGCATTAAGGATGGCCGGACATACACATTCCTTTTTACATAGGATGGGAAGAAACAAATTGATTTGATGTAGCCTTATATTTCAAATTTATGGGATGCTATAACTGTATACCTGTTGTGACCAGAAATATGGTTCTCTGGGCTCCCTCTTCACTCATGGGTTGGAGTATTTGAGGAGAAAGTTCTTTAATCAACATTACAGCAATGAATGTTTTTCCAGCACCAGTACCCAAATTTACAATTGTGTTCTCTTCCAGAGCTGCCTCCAGCAATTCCAACTGGTAAGGCCTGGCCTCTTCAGGTTTCATAGCCATTGTGTCAGCACTGACCCCAGAGTTAGTTCACTACCAAGGCGACGCCAAGAAACTGCCCTCAGCCTGTAAACCGTAGGTATAATATAACGCTCCCAGCAATACCGAAAGAACGAGTGAACATAGCACCCTAAAAGTAGAGTTTGAAATTACCTCAATTTACAAAATGCCACACCCCAAACAGAAATTGAGAAGTGGGTAAACCAGTTGAACAGTGTGCAGCGATTTGTTGACTGGAATGTTCTCTTACACTGGACTGTTCTCTTACACTGGACTGTTCTCTTACACTGGACTGTTCTCTTACACTGGACTGTTCTCTTACACTGGACTGTTCTCTTACACTGGACTGTTCTCTTACACTGGACTGTTCTCTTACACTGGACTGTTCTCTTACACTGGACTGTTCTCTTACACTGGACTGTTCTCTACACTGGACTGTTCTCTTACACTGGACTGTTCTCTTACACCACATGCTGGTCCCCACCACAACCCCAACCCCACCCACAACCCCAACACAACCACAGCCACACATAGTAGCCATTGCACCAGCACCCAAAATTTAGATCATCCTAATATCATTATTAAAATAATGAACACCAACACTTCAGAACATACAATCATATCATAATATATCATTTGTCAAACTCATAATCATGAAAAAGTCCTCTTGGATTGGCTTGAACAAATGCCTGACAAACTTCATCCAAATGTATCATCCAACTTCCCCTGAAGTGGTGTTTCTTCCTATGTTATTCCAGAAGCTCCTCAATGAAGGAAATCCCCACAGTGCATGGCAATGGCAGATATATCTGACAAACACTACTCACTTGTAGTGGACCTCAAATAGGTCTTTATTTTTCTCAGAAGAGAAAATCATCTTTCTGCCTCAGCACTAGAAATACATAGCATGCAAGCAATCATTAGGAGACAGTGAATGTTAGGGAATCAATCCTTACCACATGCACCAAGAGCTAGTATAGCTATATCAATTTCACGTAAAGTATACACTCTCTAACAAGCTGCCCCTGATTGAATTTATATGAACCTCAATAACTCACCTCCCTTGTCCGTGTCCAAATCAGTTTCAGCCCCAGCCTCATCCAGGGCAGAGTCAGTTTCATCCACGTCCGTAGCAGAAGTGAGTAGGTTGGTAGCATAAATTGCGCAACAAATAATTTGGCTATTGCATGGAACTGAAAATTGGACGGAACTGAAAATTGGACGGAACTGAAAATTGGACGGAACTGAAATTGGACGGAGCTATTTAGCAGACTTTCAGCGTATGTTCATTTTGTGCATTAAATTGATGGACCAGAATGTTGGCATGGACACTTTCAAGCACTCTGCATCATATCCATGCTGTCACTTCAGACTTGTGGAACAGAAACAAACATCAGAACTAGTGGAAAAATGAGGGAGATTTAAATATTATGAGGGTGAATGGGTGACAATGACAAAATGAGGGTGACTCCCTGCTGATGCTGGTGAGTTGGAAGGTCCACTGTTTAGTCAACCAGAACTACATATTCATGAAGTCATAAAAGCCAGGATGAACAGTGTACCCAAGACAATACTCATTCAATTTAATAAACAGCATATTTATCCACAATTTAATTACACACTGAATGATAAGATATCACTGCTCAGGATAACCACCGAAATCTGGGAGTAATTATATCTTGGATCTGTCTTGGGATGAACATCTCAACACCATTAGCAAGAAAGCTTATCAAACCCTAGGCCTACTACTGCAAATCATCAGTAGTAGATCAGTCAAGGCAAGAAAACTCTTGTATTTAACTTTAGTTCTATCCCAAATTACTTACTGCTCCCAGCTTGGCACCCTCATTTAATAAAGAACATCAACTCAGCTTGAGAAGATACAGAGATGTGCAACAAAGTTTATCCTCTCTGATTATTCATCAGACTATAAATCCAGATTAATCCATCTACAGATATTTCCACTAATGATGTATTGTGAACTTTGTGACATTAAATTTTTTTCTTAAGTGCCTTTACTTCAAATCGACACCTTCAATATACTGGACTATATGTCCTTTGTAATTGGCACTACTAGAGCAGCATAGTCTCATAAATTAAATCATTCTGTTTCAAGAAGAAGTTTAACACGGAATTTTTACTTCAGAAGATTTCCTCCTTTGTGGAATGCCCTCCCTGTAATCAACTTTGACCAATCAATATCATCTATAACTAGGCAACTCAAAGAATTTATGTGGTCGAACTTTAAATATCATTTTGACTCAAGTAATCCATGTTCGTTTCATTTTATGTGTCCATGCCATAAATGTTCAAACATACCATTACCCTCTAACACCTATATTCATCTCTAATATATATATGCTATCTTTAGACTATAATTAGTTTAAATTTTGGCTACTGGCTCCATGACAGTAGACCATCAGGTCAATATGTAAAATGTTGCCTTCTCCATCACCATCATACATACATGTACTTTCATGCCCTGTAAAGCATTAGTGAATGAAAATATATAGCACCAGGTATTGGGGATGGGTCAGAAACATTCAGTCACTTCTGAAAAATTTACAACCTTAGCGGTAGGTGTGGTTGTTTTAAAACCTCATTATAAAACTATTTTGATCAGCTGACATTCTGGCACTGGGACACGGAATGCACAGGGAAGTCACCAGACCCACTTGCTAGTTCTAATTTTGTTAGTTCTAATTTTTTTTTTTTTTTTTTTTTTTTTGTGACTATACTTTACAAGTATATCAGTTCAACTAGCATTGACATAGTTACTGAAGAAATTTGAAATCTGAAATCCAATTTACTACACAATATTTCTCAATAATTCTGGAAGAGTTTCCTCCCAGGTAATAAAAATTATTTTAATTTTTTGAAGCTACTTTTGCAACACAACAGCTAAGAGTGAGTGAGTAGTCTGTGGGCAAGTAAATTCTACCTCTGCACACCCTTCTACAAACAATTTTAAAGGTTGTATTTATTGGTTTTCCATAGCAACCATAACTTATTTCAATTTATTTGAATTATTTAAATTCACTCAATATCTACCACATCTACCAACCATTTAAAAGTGGTTTGTTACAATTGAATCTGTACAGCAGGTTTAACAGAGATATCAGATAGAAGATATTTGTACTACAAGTTTGAACTTTTAATTCAGTTTTTTTTTTTTTTTTTTTTTTTTTTTTTTTTTTTTTCCCCACTTGCAACCATTTTTCTTTAAAACTGTAAAGGAAGAGTAAACCAAGGTACTTGGTGAAGCTGCTTCACCTCAAGGAGTTATTCTTCATAAAAAGATTAGCATGAACAACAATAGTGGTATTTCAACATGCAAGTTGGCAAAAACTTTATCTAGTTCTTCTGAGTTGAAAAAAGTTGTCTCAAAACAACTTAAGGGTGTCACTAATAAGGAGTATACATGTCCCATCTGTCTAGAGGAAATAATAGATGACTCAAAATTCAAGATAGGTCAAGATTCGATCCACTGTGATGGTGATTGTAATATATGGCTGCACATGGGCTGTGCTGGCTTATCCAAGGTGGCTTTGATGACAATATCTGGTCAAAGCAAGCCATTCTCCTGCCAGAAATGTAGACTACTAACAAAAGATCAGGAAATAATTGTCATAAAGTTAACAGTTGACATCCTAAGACAAGAAGTCTCTTCCCTGAAGCAGTCTGTCAACCAGCTTTCTCATGGTGTGACATCTATCTCTGATCTTAATGACCTAGATAAATCAGTAAAGCTGAGTGACTTGCCTATTCCTATTAGGTCCTATTATTCCATTGTTTCCAGCGATTGCCCCAGCACTAACTCAGCCCGAATTTCTTCCAATACTGACAAAAGGACAGATAATTCATATTCATATACTACTCAAGATAGAAAGTTCAATATTGTTATACATGGTGTGAAAGAATGCCCCCAGACATGCTTGTATAGAGAAGATCTCAATGTATCAGTGTTTTTTTCTCTCTAGCATCGATAATTCAATCAAGGATCAATCAATCAAAGATATTTTTCGTCTGGGGAAATATTCTGATGGTTATCAACATTCAATACCTATCATGATGAAACTTATCTGATCTGCAGATGCTTCAAACATACTCAACAAAAGAGTCTTGGTACCCAAACCATATCTGAAATGACCAAAGTGGAATGTCTGAGAAACTCAGCTCTTGTGAAAGAAAAATGGTCGCTTATTGTCTCTGGATTTGATTGTAAATCAATAAAGGTACGAAGTTCTAGTTTATATGTTAAGAATAAATTATATGGAAAAAAGGTCTCAAATGATCAATTCCAACTGATTTCAAGTGTTGATGATCAAATACTTACACTAATACCTACACAAACTGACCATGCAATTAAGCCAGAAGTTTATATTGACAAATCTACCCCATACATTGATGATTATATTACCCCAGCCACACCTAGCTGCAACAGTATCAAGTCACCCTCACAAAACGTGAATCTGTCTCCTGATTTAGTCTCTGACAGGGCAGCAATAACTAATTCTGATTCTACCTTTCAGTCTTGTTCTGATGTTGCTTCACACAATGCTGATTGTCTAGGCCCTTCTTTTAAAATGTGCTATTTAAACACTCATAGTCTAACTAACAAATTATCTCACTTTCAGATTTTTGTTTTATCCTCTCCCTACTCAATCTTCTGCCTCTCTGAAACTTGGCTTATGCATAATATATATGGTAAGGAAATTATCTCAAGTGGATATAACATTTATCATAAAGACAGAAATTCAAGAGGTGGTGGTGTCTTGATTGCTTTGAGAAATTCTATTCCAAGTTTCTTAATGCCATTGCCAAAAAACCTTGAAGTCGTAACAATTAATATCTGCTCCAAAACACCAATTATTTTATGCATTCTATACTCACCACTAAATTCTACTATCGAATATCAGTTACGTCTCATTAAGTATTTACACACCCTGACCCAATCACCAAGTCGCACCATTATAGTAGGTGACTTTAATGCTCCTGAAATAAATTGGTCTTCACTTACTGGAGGCATTTCTTTTTCAAAAGCACTTTGTGATCTGATTTTTGCAAATTCAAATCTAGCTCAACTAATGCACAGTCCTACCCATATTAAAGGAAACATCCTGGATCTAGTCCTTACAAATTCTAAGGAAACTATTGATAACGTCACCATTATTCATGAAATATCACAGCCTAGTGCTACAGATAACTATATTATCTAGTGTAAAACTTTCAGTTGCTCCTGCACCAAAAGTCACCCCAAAATTGGTATTTGATTATAGTGAAGCAGACTTTCATTTTTATGGACATAGACTACAGTCCCTGTTTTAGTTCGAGGGACGTAGAACATATATTGTCCATCATAAAGAATTCCATTATGGATGCAATGCCACTTTTCATCCCTAAGGTCAAACTTAGATCTCATCAGTATCCACCCTGGATAAAATCAGACTTACGTCATGAACTAAACTGCCTGCGTCCAAGAAGAGAAAGTTTAAAGTCCATTGGGGGAAGAAAAAACAAGGTTTAGAGCGTTTTCAGTGAGCAAATCAATCATTCCATCAGAATTAAATTACAGCAAAATCAGAGTACGAGTCAAAATTGATTAATGACTTTGCTTTTTCTTCCAATTCAAAGGTCTGTGGATATATTTGGAGTTGTAATAGGAGTGGTATTCCACCACTTGTCACTCTAGATTCTACCTCAGCTTCATGTGATCAAGACAAAGCAACCATATTTAATAAGTATTTCCATTCTGTTTTCACTACCAGCTCCCTCAGCCTCCCTCCACTTGCAGAGATACCCAAGCCCACTACATCACTCAATCAAATTCAATTTTCTGATGCTGATGTCTATGAGCAACTTAATCATTTGGATGTTTCCAAAGCCAAGGACATTGATTGTATTGGTCCAGTGATTTTGAAGTTTTGCGCTCCAGCTCTTTACCAACCTCTTCATCACTTATTTTCCCTCACACTCCCAAATTGTACTCTTCCCAGGGAGTGGCGTACTCACTATATCATACCCATATAAAATCTGGAGAAAAATCCATGTTCAATAATTATGGACCTATCTCTCTTCTGTGCTCCATCTCTAAGATACTGGAACAACTGGTTTATAACCAAATCATTGATATCTAAGCCAAGTCCATCAGCTACAGCCACTTCAGGTTCCTTCCTAACAGGTTAGCTCTACAGCAGCTTCTTACTATGCTTTCCCATCATTCAAGCAGTCGACAGCTACAATCAAGTGGATTGTCTATACTTAAATCTGAAGAAGGCATTTGACAGTGTCTCTCACATTGAACTTCTGATAAAGCTGTGGACGGTTGATATTACGGCAATCTTTGGAAGTGGTTTCTTGCATATCTAACTCAGTGGAAACAGTGTGTTGCCATCTCTGGAACAACTTCACAGTTTCTCCTGGTGTTATCTGGCATACCTCAGGAAGTATTCTTGGACCTTTGCTCTTCCTCATATACATCAATGATCTGCCTCTATGTACATCTCACTCCATGGTACTGCTCTTCGCTGATGATAGCAAGTGCCAAAAACAGATCAACTCTCCTGTGGACAGTCTACATCTCCAGTGTGACCTCAATGCTCTCCATGCCTGCAGTAAGGATTGGAAACTATCTTTCAATGAATCCAAGACAATGCTCATTCAATTTAATAAACAAAATATTTATCCACAATTAATTACACACTGAATGATAAGATATCACTGTTCAGGGTAACCACCGAGATCTGGGAGTAATTATGTCTTGCAATCTGTCTTGGGATGAACATCTCAACAACATTAGCAAGAAAGCTTATCAAACCCTAGGCCTGCTACTGCAAATCATCAGTAGTAGATCAGTCAAGGCAAGAAAACTCTTATACTTAACTTTAGTTCTATCCCAAATTACTTACTGCTCCCCAGCTTGGCACCCTCATCTAATGAAAAAACATAACTCAGCTTGAGAAGATACAGAGATGTGCAACAAAATTTATCCTCTCTGATTATTCATCAGACTATAAATCCAGATTAATCTATTTACAGATATATCCACTAATGATCTATTGTGAACTTAGTGACATTAAAATTTTTCTTAAGTGCCTTTACTCCAAATCCGAAACCTTCAATTTACTAGACTATATGTCCCTTATAACTGGCACCACTAGAGCAGCAAAGCTTCACAAATTAAATCATTATGTTTCAAGAAGAGTTCAACAGGGAATTTGTACTTCAGAAGATTTCCTCCTTTGTGGAATGCCCTCCCCGTAATCAACTTTGACCAATCAATATCAATTATAACTAGGCAACTCAAGGAATTTATGTGGTCGCACTTTAAAATCATTTTGACTCAAGTAATCCATGTTCGTTTCATTTTATGTGTGTCCGTGCCATAAATGTTCAAACATACCATCACCCGCTAACACCTACATTCATCTCTAATATATATGCTATCTTTAGACTATAATTAGCTTAAATTTTGGCTACTGGCTCCTTGTCAGTAGACCATCAGGTCAATATGTAAAATGTCGGCCTTCTCCATCACCGATCATATATACATATATTTTCATGCCCTGTAGAGCATTAATGAATAAATGAATGAATTGCATGCTGGTGATGCAGTACATCCAGTGCGGTGAATAAAGGGGTCTGGGACCCTTCCGGGTATTAAATTTATGCCCCAACTGTCTGACTAAACCCCAAGGATTACTCACAGTCACAAATTAACACCTCATTCAACCACATGCTTTGAATGCCTGATAAATTTAAGGACATTCCATCTGCCAGGGAGGAAAGATTTGATAGTGAATGAACTCTCTGAACCTGTGTGCAGATGTTGTACCTCAGCAATATCACTACAAACAGGATGATATGCAGAAGCAAGTCCCAAAATGCTTTCAAAAGGACATAAGAATTCTTACCCCATGCGAGGCAATCAGCAAAGTGGAGGTGTGGTCTACACTTAGGACCTACCAGTTTGTTGCCATTGCAAGCAACCATATAAACCAAGAAAATTTATGGTGAAATAAGAGCAGTGTTTAGGCTTGTTCAACCATTTGTGTCAGACATTTCCATATAAAGTGACAAATGAACCAAATTTATGTAGCTATACAAAATTGTATAATAGAATGATTTTTTTTTGTTGAGTTGCTGTAAATAAATTATATATATATATATATATATATATATATATATATATATATATATATATATATATACTTTATACTTAAAAAAAAAAAAAAAAAAAAAAAAAAAAAAAAAATAATAATAATAATAATAATAATAATAATAATAATAATAATAATATATATATATATATATTAATCCTCACACCCCACCCTAACAAACTATCCATGTACAGGGTTAATAAAGAATTTCTGAGGGGGTAATTCTTATTATTGAAATAGTACACATCTCCACATATTAAAATATTCAAGCTGCAACTCCTAATGCACTGAAAATGGGAAGTTCTATATTAGAATATCAGTATATATGGAATGTAGAATGATTTATGGTTTGATGATATGAACTCATAGGAGAGAAGGCTAAAGAATGCTTACAAATTTAATCCCCAGTTTTATGGGCAAGGTAAAGGTACACAGCAAAGGAGTTGCATGTTAGTGAAAGAGAGATTGGGCCTTCAAGGTAATGTTGTGAATGAAATTTTAACAAAACTGGAAATTCCCAGCCAAATCCTGCTCGCTCATGATTTAATGTTTTGACTTAATGATGACTTAAAATGTTGACGTCCAAATCCACTGAATTTCCATTGAAAAAAAGAGTAGGGGGTGGG
>OZ017782.1:3011749-3130995 GCA_963969325.1 Lycopodina hypogea
GGGGAGATCACTAGTGAGGTGACTAGAAGAATTGCTAGGGCAGCTAGAGCATTTGGATGTTTGAGGGTGCCAGTATTTAAGAACAAAGACCTCTCATTGGCCACAAAGAGAGCAGTGTATAGGGCAGTTGTTCTAGCTGTATTACTGTATGGAGCTGAAACTTGGACGTGAAGGCTGTGCATACAAGACGTTTGAATTCTTTTCATAACCGTTGTATTCGGACAATCCTGGGTGTGACGAGGTACCAACAATGGAATGAAAGATTAACATCTCAAAGCCTATCACATAGGTTTGGCTTGCAGCACTCCATCTCTGATATCATTCTGGAGCAGCGTTTAAGATGGCTGGGTCATGTGGGTCGCATGGATGAGGAAAGGCTTCCAAATAGATTGTTGTTTGGGGAGCTTAACATGAAGAGACCATGCCATGGGGCAAAGAAGAGGTGGAGGGATGTTCTGAAAGTGGATTTGCAGGCAATTGGTGTGTATGATAGATGGTATGAGTTGTGCCAAGACAGGAAGGGGTGGTTTCATCTGTGTTTAGATGGTGTAGAGAAAATTTCAACATCCAGGCGATGGAACACCTGCTCAGCTAACCAGCAATCTGAATTAAGAACACTAAGTTGTGCCTGTGGAAGGAAATTTCGAAGACAAGGAGATCTGACCAGACACCAACATTTCTGTGTGATGCCATCATAAGCTAAGTTTATTGCCATTGGTCCTGGATTCATCCAGGACACTGCCATCATGGTACTTCGTACCATGGGCAGCTTCTAAGTTCTAAGTGTGTGTGTGTGTGTGTGTGTGTGTGTGTGTGTGTGTGTGTGTGTGTGTGTGTGTGTGTGTGTGTGTGTGTGTGCACATGGCAGTGCATGCATGATTGTGAGTAATTACTATATTGAGACCTTCTTATTGGTGTCAAATGAACTGATATGACTGAATATTTTGTGAAAACTTTTAAAAACACTGATAACTTGTGCATGCTGCTTAAAAATAATACAGATTTTTTTTTGCTATTTCTGTTCCAGATAAACATAAATAAAACCAAAAATATATATATTTTTTGCTCTACAACTGCTACTGTCCTGACCAGTCCATGCACCACATTCAAACAGAATTGTACACTCAGCTAACCAGACCCTTTACCAAATTAAGGCACTGGTGAGAGATTAGGTAAAGGGTCCACAAGCAAGCCTAATATCCTTACCAGCTATTATCTGGTTAATTGTGTACTTCCTTGGTTCAGCAGACTTAGCAAACTTTATAGATATTAAGGGTCACTGGTGAAGTGCTAGCTGTACGCTCCACCACCGGTGGTTGTAATTATTCAAATTTGTGAAAAATGAACTCCTTTGTGTGTAGCTGCTGATGGGAAGCTAAAGAAATGGAGAAATACTTGGTACCTGAGGTAATTTTCATATGCACAAATAGGGAATAATGTGAGAATGTTGTCACATTATGTGCTTTTCTGTTTTCCCAGGCCCCAGCTTCTGTTTATTACATGCCTAATTTCATCTCTCCAGAAGAAGGAGATACTCTTTGGAGGCAGGTTGGAGGAAACAAATAGCTGTAAACATATTTGTTTGTTTTCTTTTTTATTTAAGCAGATTAGCTGCTTGAATTAACATGCAGCGAGAATTTATCAGACACAAAATTTCCAAACAAAACTATAAAACAACTAATAGGAAAATAAATTGAAGATGTTAACACAAAATTACAGATGATTCGTGATTTGTTCTTAATTCATTAAAGAATTCTTGTTGAGTTTCAAACATAAGAAAGACATTAGTTTAATATTTCATCATTATTGAAGGGTTTATGTTAAATATTCCTCTTATGAAGTGAGAGGTCTTGCAGAAGAAAAAGAATTCGTGTAGTGTGTGTGTCTGAGTGCTTGTGTGTCCCTAAAACTCAACAGGTCAAAATTTCCTGATAAATTTTGATGTGTGATGTATCAGATGTGGAATTTTCTGAGGACACTGTCTTTTAAATTAATGTCTCATATCATTTTCCTTTTTTCCCTTATAGTTCTGTTTGGAAAATTGTGCCTGATATCGGCTCACTTTCTGTCAATTCAAGCAGCTAATCTGCTTAAATTAAAAAAAGAAGAAAAGAAACCCAAGAGTGATCCCAGTATTAATTAAAAAAAAAAAAAATTAAAAAAATTAATACTGGATAAATAATTGTTTGGAACACTTAAGGTGAGGTTGAAGTTGCAGTATGATTTACAACTTTTGGGTTTTTATACAGTAAAAGTACTTAGTTATAACCACAGGTTTTACCATATGGTAAAAGTACTTAGTTCTAACCAATTAGTAGTTGTAACAACAAACATTGGTGTTTCCAAACGGTAAACAATTAATTAAAAAATCCATTCTTGAACAAAACTTGTGGCTGCATGCTGCCCCTGCCCCCACCCTTCCAACTTTCCTAGACTTGTGTGCCATAGGTAAAAAAAAGTACTTTAGTTTGACTAATTTGAGCTGCTGTTTAGAATTGTAATGGAAAGGAAGCAACCTTTTTCGCAATTAAAGTACACAGTTTTTAAAAAAATTACTGTTTGGCAACACTTCTCTTCCTTCTTCCCCATGTTCTCATGTTCATGTAGGTTTATTCAGTTCAGGGGTCTAAATGGACCAAGTTATCTCACAGGCGTCTACAGAACTGGGGTGGAACTCCTCACCCAGGCGGGATGCTTCCAGAAAGGTTGACTCCAGTTAGTGAGGCAGGAAGAGTGAAGTTGTAATTGAATACATTTTATTGTACATGTATACTGTTGTTTTCCCCCCTCATGGTTTGTATGAATTGAATGTGTGCCCAGTGGCTGGAGGAGTGTTGCTCCAAGGTGGAAGGGTTGGGGATGTTTGGAGAGAAGAGACCCAATCATGTTCTAATCAATGAATACACTCCTGGCCAGGGAATCATGGTAAATCAGTATGAAAATACTGTGCTCTTGTTCCTCACACTACCTTACCCTGTGTAATCTACAATGGAGTGGTGTGTGTTGCTATGTAGTCAGTGGTGTGTGTGTGTGTGTGTGTGTGTGTGTGTGTGTGTGTGTGTGTGTGTGTGTGTGTGTGTGTGTGTGTGTGTGTGTAGAATTAAGTCCAAAAATGCGTTCAGTTTAGTGTTTTGTTGTTGCTTTCCCTCTTACAAATAGCAACGCATTAAGAATACGAGATATCATGGTGGTGTGTAGTTGGTCAACTAGAATGTCTGTGCCCTTCTATCTCACACACACACACACACACACACACACACACACACACACACACACACACCACACACACACACACACACACACACACACTTAGAACTTAGAAGCTGCCCATGGTACGAAGTACCATGATGGCAGTGTCCTGGATGAATCCAGGACCAATGGCAATAAACTTAGCTTATGATGGCATCACACAGAAATGTTGGTGTCTGGTCAGATCTCCTTGTCTTCGAAATTTCCTTCCACAGGCACAACTAAGTGTTCTTAATTCAGATTGCTTGTTAGCTGAACAGGTGTTCCATCGCCTGGATGTTGAAATTTTCTCTACACCATCTAAACACAGATGAAACCACCCCTTCCTGTCCTGGCACAACTCATACCATCTATCATACACACCAATCGCCTGCAAATCCACTTTCAGAACATCCCTCCACCTCTTCTTTGCCCCGTGGCATGGTCTCTTCATGTTAAGCTCCCCAAACAACAATCTATTTGGAAGCCTTTCTTCATCCATGCGACCCACATGACCCAGCCATCTTAAACGCTGCTCCAGAATGATATCAGAGATGGAGTGCTGCAAGCCAAACCTATGTGATAGGCTTTGAGATGTTAATCTTTCCTTCCATTGTTGGTACCTCGTCACACCCAGGATTGTCCAAATACAACGGTTATGAAAAGAATTCAAACGTCTTGTATGCACAGCCTTCATTGTCCAAGTTTCAGCTCCATACAGTAATACAGCTAGAACAACTGCCCTATACACTGCTCTCTTTGTGGCCAATGAGAGGTCTTTGTTCTTAAATACTGGCACCCTCAAATATCCAAATGCTCTAGCTGCTCTAGCAATTCTTCTAGTCACCTCACTAGTGATCTCCCCATCTCTTGAGATGTTAGCACCCAAGTATGTGAAGTCCTGGACTACATCCACAGAGCCACCCTCCACCTGCACTGGTCTGACATCACTCTCATTCAATCCCTCACCAACAACCATCCCTTTTGTCTTCTCAGTACTCACAGTCAGCCCCCATTCACTTGCCACTTTCACAAACTCTGCTGCTACTGACTCAAAACTATCTGGAGAGGTTGCATACAATGCCACATCATCAGCTCATCAGCAAACTGGGACTCAGTTACTCTCATCTCACTCAATCTAGACTTAGCTGTGCGGTCCCCAACCAACTTCCTACCATGCTTATATAACACACTCACTCCTGTACCACTACTCCTATTGCGCCAATCAGCCACCATAGCACTAAAGTAGATATTAAATAATGTGGGTGCCAGGGTACATCCCTGCCGTAAACCATTCCGGACCTCAAACCTATCAGTTACAGTCGAACCCACTCTAACCTCAGCATGCATCCCCTCATGGAAAGACTTCACAACATTCAACATTTTTTCTGGCACACCATACTTCTCTAGGACCTTCCATAGGGCTTGCCTGGGCACTGAATCATAAGCCTTCCTCAAGTCTACAAACAACACATACAATGATTCACCATGTTCCCTCGCTTTCTCCACAAGCTGTCTAGCAACAAAAATCATGTCTGCACAACCACGTCCTTTCCTGAACCCACTCTGTGACTCTGGCAGAATTTTTTCAGCAATCACTTGCAATCTTCCCTGTACAATTCTGCCTAGTACCTTCCCTACCACATCCAACAAACTTATTCCACGCCAATGGTCACACTGCTTCAGGTCACCTTTCTTTGGGATTGGAACAACTACTGCGTCCTGCCAGTCTCTCACCACTTTACCTTCTTCCCACACCTTCTGCATCACCTCCAGCATTCTATCCCACAGATCTACACCACCATGGAGGATTAGTTCAGGAAGGACACCAGACTTTCCTCCTGCCTGTCTCATCTTCAATTTGGTTAGAGCCTGCATCAATTCCTCTTCAGTTGGTGGCATATCCAAATCCAAGTGTGGTGGGAGTAGTGGCAGAGTGTCAATCACTTCATCATTGAATGCGCAGGGTATGTTAAGTATCTTTACAAAATGCTGATGCCATCTGGCTCTTACCTCCTCGGGACCCTGAGTCAAACTTCCATTTTCTTTCATGACAGCAGTGGGTCTTGTTGGTCTTCTTCCAGCATGAGCCAGCTGCACACACACACACACACACACACACACACACACACACACACACACACACACACACACACACACACACACACACACACACACACACACACACACACACACACACACACACACAGTCTTGTCCTATCCATGCTGTGCATGCACTCCTCATCTAGAACCTGACCCTTACTGCAATATATACCTTTAATTGTGTTGTAGTTGAAGCTTGTAATGTTATTGTGTTGTGTTCTTGTTGATTACAGCCTCATGAAGATGGTCCCCTCTATTCCCCCACTATCAGCACCATCAGTCTTGGATCACACACATTGCTGGACTTCTACAAGCCAATTCAAGTAGTTATCCCATTAACCACATCTTACTATACAAGTGTCCACAGAGAGTGCTGACATTATTATTCTGGAGGATAATAAGTTTCAACACTTGTTGTTAGAATAATTACATCAACTTCCTTGTATGCTGGGTTAGTAGATTACTTTTATTTTTAGTACAAAACCCAAAGGCATAGACTGTCAACTCCCCTAGCTTTGAGCTTGTCCTTTAAGGCAAACATCCAAAACTAATTTTGCATGCAATTTTGAGAGAGCTTAAACGCAATTTACTGCTAATTATTTGGTAGGTTAGACCAGGTAATAATTCTATTTAAACAAGAGAAGTCCATGCTAAAACCTGTGGCAAATAATTACTGTAGTATTTATTAAAAGGTAGTATTTTAGAACAGAAAAATAATTGTTTAGAACACTTAAGATGAGGTTAGAGTTGTGGTAAGACTTACAACTTTTAGGTTCCCATACAGTATAAACACTTTGTTGTAACCCCATTTTTTCATACTCTAAAATACTTAGTTGTAACCAATAGTTATAACAACAAACTTTGATGTTTCCACTCAGTAAACAATGTTTTTAAAAAACATTCTTGAGAAAAGTTGTGGCTGCATCCACCCCCTCTCCCCATTCCAAGCGTTCCTAAACCTATGTCACAGGTAAAAATCACCTTTATATACACCAAGCATCCACCCACCCACTCTTTGCCTGTCAATTCAATTAGATAAGCGCTCACTGCTTTTCTGTACTGAACAAGTTTGGTACGACTGTTATACAGTCATGTGATTAAGAAACAACTGTTTGGCCTCCAACAGATCCTTGAGGTTCCTGATCCTTGCTCTCTCACAGAAGCCACAAAAAACATGAGAGTGATAAGGAATATTGGCTACCTTTCTAGGGTATCATGCTACACCCACACTTCCTGGATGGGGGGGAAGGAGATATGGGTTACATGTTTTATATTGATGGGATGTATATTGCTTGCATCTTTTGATTGTAGGCTAAACCTTTTGAAACCATCATGAAATTCTTGCTCCTGCGTTGTTCATTTAGCATACATATTGGAGCTCCTTTTTTCCCTTCAACCCTCTAAAGTGGTCCCTGTAGACAGATGAGTCCATCCTGTACATTATGCACTTGACCTGTCCTATAGGGTTGCCAGGATTCCAGCCTGGAGTCACGCTACATCCTGTCTCTGCTCCTGGAGCCCAACAGCCTCCTCGTCTTACAGGAGGACATGTACAAGAAGTTTCTCCATGGCATTGCTTCCTCCCGAGTGGAAGACATTGTGTCCAGGGACATAGCCAACCTCAGACAGCTTGCAGTGAGGCCAGACATAGGGGAGGTGCTCAAGAGGAACACACGAGTGTCACTGACAATTAGACATGTTCCTAAAGTGATCAGAGCGAAGTTTAAACTACACTAATGTCACTTATGCTGTACTATACATCGTTATCACATTTTCACTAACACAAGTCATTTCTCTTTGGCTTGATACGATCCAATAGTTATATATTGTGAATTTTGCACATCTGTAAACAAAATATACTTATGAACAAAATAAAAGTATAAATAAAATTAACCAAAACTTTTCTGGCTGAATAATACACGAATGCATTCTTCTTGGTGGCCAAGTGATCAGCTACAACTGGTGTACGTTGAGAAAGTGCTATAATCCACATCCCCTGACGAGCATGCATAGAATCAGTTGAAAGAACTGTATTCTGTGTATGAAAAAGTCAAATAACTACTTTTTAGGCTCTATAACTGTCTCATGGCATTTTGATACAACTACAAGTTCCATAGTGAGTACCTTTTAATCCAAATATTGTAGATCAAAACTCGGTCTCTTTCAATTGTGAGATCTGCTCCTTGGGGATTGAACACCCCACCACTGGCCTCACCCCTAGTACTGATTCGACTGCTGTTTGTTCAAGCTCCACTATATATTTAAAATATTTTTTAAAAATTACAAAAGCCTTTGTCAATCTTACTCATAGCTATTTTGGATGGATACAGTTTCTTTACAATCACAAATATCTAGGGAGGAGAGGAAATCACCAAAATACCCCCCCCCCCCCCCCCTAACCTTCTACATATTATTTGATAAAATTTAAAAACAAAACAAAAAAACAAACAAAAAAAAACACGTCTAAAAAGGGGCTTAGGTTGGTGAACATCTCTTTAACTCGTTTAAATTTATCCAATCAATTCAACCTCCTGACAGGATCCAGTTTGCCCTTGAGATACCACATTATACATCATTCCACCACAAATTTGATTGGCAAGTGAATTTTGTGCTAACATAACAATTCATGTGAGCATGAAACATTACTGAAAACAAACAATCCAACAACAATGCATGGAAACAATAAAGATATGATATATTTTTTCCTTTTTAATTAATTAAACTTATGAGTCAACACAATTTAAAATGCAGTGTTTTAATATTAAAAATTATTAAACTAAATATTTGATTTGGAACCACTTATCTCACTTTCAGATCTGAATTCCGAATGACAGGAGTACAGATAAGTGATATCCTGCTGAGAAATCACACTGTCTTCAAAGATTGCATGAATCAGAGATTTGTCTAGCTGAAGAGCCACTATGAGCTAGTCTTCATCATCGTATCCTCCATGCTCAAGTGGGTCGTCCTCGTAGGTCAGTTCCTCCATGTCCTTGTCATCGAATCCCTCCTCTTCATCATCATAGTATTGCACAGGTCCACTCTCCTCTACCACCACCTCTCCATCACCAGACACACCGGCACCTCTCCCCTTCTCTCCCTCACTCAACCCTTCCACCCTCTCCTTGCCACTCTTCCATGGCTCAGATCTGGACATCTCCACACTGTCCAGCTGCCCTGTGTGAGGAAGGGTGGTGAGTGGTGCTGGAGATGTGTGGAAGGAGGAGGAGGGCTTTGGACAGGACTTCGTGGTAGTTCCACCAACAATTGAGGGACAGAATTTCTTCCTGCTGGTTAGGGAAGGTAACCGATTCCCAATGGGCGTTCTCTTGATAGACAGTGAGTCCTTCCCAGCTGACAATGATACAATTAATGATAAATAATTAATATTTTAGAAATGGAATAATCCTGCACAAAGAAAAATATGAAGTATTTACGACTTCGTGATAAATTTGCAACTTGTAACCAAAATTATCCCCAAAACTCACCTGCAATCTTCTCATCCACTGCTGTTTCCATATCAAAGAAAGCATCCGAAGCTGTGGGGTTAGAGCTGGATTCTTTTCCTTCCACATCAATCTCAATGTTTCTCAAGACATCATAGTTGATCTTCGATGAGATTCGTCTCTCAACTAGCATCTTGCTAATGGCTTCCCCCGCATTGCTGTATGGTTGCTGCTGTTGAAAGTTTCCTTTAGACCTCTTCCTCTTCCCTCCCTGAAATCATAAGCACAATCATAGTTTCGATGAAAATTATACAAAACCAGACACAACACACACACACACAAATGTTACGCAATTATAAACTATTCAAAATATAAGCCCCTCTGTAGTTATATAAATATAAACAAAAACACAGTATGTTACTGTTTGTGTGTATTTAGTAATTATAAACAGCCACAAATCACTAAATACAATGAAATGTTGCATGATACTTGAGGATGACAAGGACCAGATCATGACACATGACAATTTGCCACCCAGACTGGGACAATTAGCTAAACCACATGTGCCCCAAATTGACTGGATCAACTATGAACATTACCTGTGATCAGCAGTGTTGAAAAACAGCCCTAAAAATTTCATGTTAACAGATACTTTCTCTGTTGAGCAGATATTTCTAATTAGGTCACTAATAACAGGTTTATAAGGAAGGAGGTATTAGTTATTAATTAGATGAGGTCATTAATTAGATTATTATGATAGGTTACTAATGAGATGCTACCAATTACAGGAGGCTTATAAGAAGTTATTAAGGAGTGGTGGTTAGGATGTTGTAAATTAGAGGTTACTAATTAGAAGAAATTGTTAATTAGGAGGTTGCTAATTAGAGGTTTCCTAACAAATGAAAGAGCCAGAGCTTGGGATCAGTATTATTACGTATGCTATTTTCAACAGCCTGAGCCAAGCTAGATGCTACGATAAAAGCATGTGACAAATTTCTTACTTTTCTCTTCTTTTCCTTCTCAGCTTTTTCAATAGCAATTCTTTCTCTTTTTTCTGAAGGGAAGGAATACAAATAAATATATTTGATAAAATAATAAAGAGTGGGCAAAAATAAATCAATGAAATGTTGTCACTCAATGTGGATTATTATTACAGAGCTTGGATTATGATTGCTATTATAATTATTGTTACATATTGGAATGCATTTGTTGAGGACTTGCAGTGGTCCAGTAGCTTTAGAGAATGGTAAGAGTTTTGTGTTGATCAGGGTTGACCTTTCCCATGTTGAAGACTAAAAGATTCCGAGGTGATGTTGTGGTTGAGAATATTAATCTAAAGATCCTCATCTGCCTTTGGTGCTTGCTTGTGGGGGAATTGATCTCCTTCGAAATTTCTCCCGCCTCCATACCAAACTTCCCGGGAAAGCTGAGTTTTCTCTTCTATTAGTGGAAATGGCCACAAATTGGCTAACTTTCATAATTTGGGGGTTTAATGGAAAACTACATGGAGATTTTCCTGTGACCATCACATGTGACCTTGAATGGAAATGTTTTTTGTAATTGTTCAATAGCCACCAAAATAATAACTAGCATTTCATATAGTTTACTGTGCCTGCAGTCAACACTGCCTATCCTTCTAATGCAGTAGAAGAGGGACAATTATTGTTTTGCAAAATTTTTTTTTAATTGAAAAAAAAGAAAAAAAAAAGAAAAAAAAAAGAAAAAAAAAAAAAAAAAGGAAAAAAAAAAAAATAATAATAATAAGGAAAAAGTGTATTCAAGGTGTTTGTGAAAGGGATTGGGGGAGGGGGTGGGTTTAACGGGGAGATCTTTATAAGAAAACCTTGCAGAAAAACATTTTTGTAGTTCAATTTCCATATCCTCTTACCTTCTCTCTCCTTGAGGAACTCTTCATTTTCTGCACACCATAGCTGACTCTTGATCTTTACCTCTTCCTCAGACAACAACATCTGTTGGTACAAAACAAACCAACTTATACCATCACTAGGCAATGGCGCCCATCAACAGAAACACTTACCCCTTCTATTTCTTTGTCATCAATATCATCCGTGAAGAGTGCGTTGTCATTCTGCGCTATATTGTGACCTGTAAGAAAACAACAATTACATTGATCAACAGCAATAACATTGATCGACAGTAATAGAAAAATTACTATGATAACAGAAAAATAGCCATACCATCTCCATCCAGCTCCCCTAACTCTGCCAAATTGTCCAGATCATCTGTAAGCCCGACAGAGGCTTTGAAACCGATGGAAGCTGTAAGGCTGGCAGAGGCTTCCTGACCAATGGAGGCTGTGTGCCCAATGGAGACAGGCGCAGAGCAATAGCTCTCTATGGCTTTCGCCTTGGCTATGATCTCGTCCACAGATTGGTTCTTGATGCCACCGAAACCTCCCACTTCCTCCCCCATTTCCTCCTCTTCGTTCTCATCAGCAGATCCTTCAGGAAGTGATTTTCTCACATCCACCTATGATAGGAAAGGCACATCAACAAGATTACAACATCTCGAGTTTGACACTTGCTGCCTTAATGAGTGCGCTTCCAATCATTAGAGGGGACAGTAGCACGGTTGATAATGGTAAAAATACAATTACACACACGTCTAAGTCAATACTAACAGACAAAACACGACAATATCTGAAAGGACAACATCAACAACAACGAAATACATGAACACATCGACATTTTGGACATTCCTATATGCCCTAGTTTTTTTCTTCATTCATTCCTAAATATGGACACAAACACACGGCTAACAGGCCAATACATGAGATAGCCTCGTCTGGTAGGGCCTACAGCTATGTGAGGTACCTTGCCTGGTAGGGCCTAAAGCTAAGAAAGGCAATTATATATGGCTACCACTTGGATGTACACAGACATCTCAAGGAATGTGCAGGATAGTGGTAGTTACCACAGAATATAGTTCCATGTTAGCACACACCTTGAGTCTGGCCCTCTTCTTGGCCTCAAGGTAACTTGGAGGGTCGTGCTCCTGATCCAGTTCAATTTCAAAGAACTCTTCGATAGTGAGCCGACTAGAAGCAGTGTCTTTGAAATCACCCAATCTCTTCCGCAGTGTGCCCTCTGAAAGCTTCACCACTCTGGCGACCTGCTTCACACTTCTGCTGAAGTTGTGCAACCTGGCAGCCACCAGCAGGGCTGGGGTGACAAAACAACAACAACAAGCAAGGCTGGGTGACAAAACAACAACAACAAGCAAGGCTGGGGTGGCAACAACAACAACACATTAACCTCACACATCGATCCTGTAACACATTAGATATGACACCAGGTATCATGAAACCTGTTGCAGAATTAAAGTATTATTTTACCAACCTTGACAGATCTTTAGTAAGTGGTAAAATATAATTGGTTTGCACATGCTCAGTATGCACTGCACACCAAGTACAGATGGAGAAATCTAGTTATGGTGGTGGCATGCATCACTTTCCTCAACCTTCCCGGATTATGGAACCCAATAACACCTATGTTGTGGTCTTGTGGAACCCTATCAACACCTTACCCCACTTTGGAACCCAACTAACATAAACACAGTGAAATCCTATTATCAACACAAGATAACATATGGTGTTGTTCTTCACTGCAAGTGCAAATCCACAAATATCCTATGATATAATTGGAATGCATCCATTACATTAAGTTGTCCAAAAGCAGTTGAATAGTGACATAGGATAATCCTGTCCTACAGCATATACAACTCTTAATTAATATTACTCTAAATCCATCTTTATTGGAAAAAACCCTTCTCTATAAGAATAGTTGGACAACTTAAAACAACAACAAAATAAAAACATCTGAGTGCAGTTTAATGTGCAAATAGCAAGATTTGCTCTAAAAATAAGGTACTCTTATGAAATACAACTACACTGATTACTTCAATGCAGAACCAGGACTAACAAGCCTAAGATACTTCCAGTGTATTAAGGTATTTTCCATCTTGTAAGGGGTTTTCCCCATGCAAATGTTTTTGACTTTAGTGTCTCACATTTCCTCTCACCTGCTCCACAGAGTCCAGCTGGCCTGCGACCATGATGGATCCAATCTCTCTTCATGCGGTGCACTAGTCTGAGAGCAGTCATGGACACCTCATGTGTCTTGTCCCCCAGCTCCAACTTGTGAGCAAACCTGTGGATATAGAGACCGGGGTCTGCAAGATAGAGGAACAGCTTGTGTCATGAAAGAAGCAAGGAATAACACAACCCAAATCAAATGTGCTGCCTAGGATAGTACAAAGCTAACAACATACACAACAGTGCCTAATTATAACTCAGGGTGGAGGCAAGACATAACTAGAAATGCACATAATTGAGGAAGAGAGACGACCATCGCTGACTTGACAACTGGCAGAAAAATACTGTAAGATTCATAGCTCAAGGCCTGCTCTCAAGATTCACTGGGTTTACAGAAGTGACGCAAATGTTGATATGTGATCACTTGATGATAGAAATTATGCCAACTCCAACATTAAGTGAGTGTTTGTGTGTGTGTGTGTGTGTGTGTGTGTGTGTGTGTGTGTGTGTGTGTGTGTGTGTGTGTGTGTGTGTGTGTGTGTGTGTGTGTGTGTGTGTGTGTGTGTGTGTGTGTGTGTGGTATACCTCAGGTCATACTGTGAACTAGGCCTAGACTATATTATCCAAAGAAATTAATTATATCCTAGTCAAAAAATAAATAAATAAATAAACAACGAAACCAAATCAAAACAATATGGCATACAGAAACCAAACAAACCAACAACCACTACCAACAGATAAATTCAGCTATAACTACCAATGGCTGGAGGAGTGATGTGAAGAGCTTCGGAAAGCTTCCTGTATGCCCTCCCGAGAGCAAACATGTCAATCTAAGAGATAGCAAGAGAAATAAATATTTCATATTACCTGCGCTACTTGCTGAGTCTATTTCTTACCTCCAGAACATCACTGAAGTCCAACAATAAGTCTGTGGGGTTCAGTCAGAAGACCAACAGTTAAGGAACTTACAAAAAAACACTGGAACCTCAAAATATATTACATGGTAGAGGACAGAAATATACTCATTGTAGATGCAGAAACATACTCAATGTAGATATAGAAACATTCTCACTGTAGATATAGACAAATTTTCATTGCAGATATAGAAACACTCATTGTAAATATAGAAACATTCGTGCAGAAATTAAAAAAAGCAACAGCATAGATGCACATGTATGAACACAACCTAGCAATACGAACAAAAAACATTACACCAACATTTCACTAACTTGCTCCTTTTTTTTCTTTATTTGATACAATAAAAAAAATTATAAAGAAGAGTTTCAAAAAAAGGGGTTGATTAAAATCTATAAAATGGTGGCATTAATTAACCTTAGAAGAAGAAGAAAATTTTTTTTGCATGTTTTGTTTGGCAGCCTTTCTTCTGGTCTAATATAGCTTGACTAGACCCTCAATGATGCAATCCATATAGTATAGCCTAAGCAGATGCCAAGAACTGTAACAAAAAACAACCATAACAACTGGAAGCTACAGTTAAAACACATGTGCATGACACTCGAAGGGCAACTAAGTGTGTGGCAACTGCCAAACTTAATAAGAATTCCATCCATAGACTAGGGATAGAGGGAAAACACAACAAAGTGGGCACCATAATTGCACTGAGGCACAATTACATCAACAAAAGTAGATAAACTGTTAGCTAAATTGGTCAACAAATGAAAATAGGGCTAAGGCTAGGATTATCACTGCAGAAGACCAAATTAAAACAAGGATTCAAATGAAAATAGGGCTAAGGCTAGGATTATCACTGCAGAAGACCAAATTAAAACAAGGATTCAAATGAAAATAGGGCTAAGGCTAGGATTATCACTGCGGAAGACCAAATTAAAACAAGTATTACATTTTTCTAAGACCAAAAGTATAAAAATAACACAAATAGATAAATAAAACATAAGGCAGAGAAGAATAGCAAACAGAAATGGAACTAGAGCTGTCAAGCAATGGCGAGGATACGTGGTTGGGCTTCACAGCGGCAGACAAGGTAGAGACATGCTGTGTCCATGATGCTGGACTTGCGTCCTCTAGTGAGGTTCAGCTGAAGAGCCATTTTGAAGAACATAAGTGCCGAGTCTATGAAATGCTGATTCAGCTTCAGCATGTGGCCAAGGTTGTTCAAACGCTTTTTGGCTGTATATGAATCAAAAAGTCAAACTCTGGTAAATAAATAGACAATAAATCTTCAAATAGACTAGAAATATGGAGCCCTAAAAAAATTCTCACTATCAAGATTTCATATTTGCATTGTCTCTGGTGTGAAATAGAATTATTAAGTTAGGCGAGTGTGGTTAAAATTATCTCCTTTAGGTTAGAGAACTGTGCAAACCGAAAGAAAAATTATTACTTATCTCTGCTCCCTTCATACACCAATAATCTCTGAATAGCTTGGGAGCAACCAGTATCTACTATCTAGTTTCCTTTCTTTGGATAGTTTCAACCCTTCACAATGTCCCCTGTCATGCAAGTTTTAGAATCAACACTTGCTAATATTTTAACTTAAGTAACAAGTCAGATCAAGCATCCAAATTGATTCTGCATAACTTTTCTGTCTTTAGGAATCTCTCACCATGTCCCAGTGTAATATCTCGAGAGACCTTGCCCATGCCATGGTGGAATCCAGTACCACTAAGAGGTACCCTGGAGCCTTCATTTTAAGAAACAACAACAAAAATGAAACATTACTTACTCCGTTAGCTACATACTTCCTACCTTCAGAAGACACGAATTGCCCCACTACGGATGAAGCCCCCAAGCTATTATCAGAGAAGCTAACCTCTGACACGATTATACTGTCCTCCAGGACAAAACCACATGCTGTGCAAACAGCGTCACCTCTGGCGTGGTCATATTCGATATCTGACCCTCCACAGTGGGAACATACGGAGGGCATTATCACAGTGGCACCCCAACTGGAATAGAAGGATTACCATTCAACACAAAACCTGTCTTTTGGTCTTTTCCAAGCTGACTCAAAGCAGCTATTGTTGGTAAAGGGTTAAGGAAAGTGCCACTCCCCTCACTGTCCACGCGTTTTAGAAGCAGATAAGTAAATTAGTTTAGTAGTACTGCAGAAGCGGAGGAGTAGAAGTCCAAATTTAACGCTTGCCAGGGTTGCTAACTTCCGGCTTTTTTTTTTTTTTTTTTTTTTTCTTTTTTCTTTTTTTCTTTTTTTTTTTTTTCTCATTTTTTCAGGCTTTTTGTCCTCACTTTTTCAGGCTTTTTGTCCTCACTTTTTCAGGCTTTTTGTCCTCACTTTTTCAGGCTTTTTGTCCTCACTTTTTCAGGCTTTTTGTCCTCACTTTTTCAGGCTAGTAAACTTATTTCTGCTTTCTGGCTTCTTTTACTTTTTTTGGAATGCAAAAATTATTTTTAGCTATAAAAATTAAAAAAAAAAAAAAAAAAAAAAAAAAAAAATAAATAAATAATAATAATAATAATAATAATAATAATAATAACTTGTTTTTTCTGGCATTTTTCACTTTCTGGTGCAAAAGTGATTTCTGGCTTTTTAACCTTCCATTTTGGCATTTCTAACATAATCGATGGTTTACTGATTTTCTAACCAGTTAAGCCCCATTAACAACTGAAGTGTTACAATAATCTATATACTTGTGTATATAAAGTTGTCTCTGTAGTCTGCATGTCTTCCATAGCGCCTTCAGTTTGCAAGTTAGACCCACAAACCCTATATTTTTGGAATCAGCGGCTCCAGTAGAATGTTTAGTACCTATATATGGCCAGTACCACTCATTGTCTTTGTATCAGGTCAAAAAAGAGCCAAACATGGTACTTTGGCCAGATAAATTATTGCACCTACAAAACTTTGCAGACATGATCCTTGGGAGCTACTAAATTTTTTCACCAAAACTTTTCTCCAGAAGTGTTAACAATGGTGGGGTGGTGAGGAAGGAATTTATATTTTCCCATTTTTAAAAAAAAGCCTTAAAAAAACCTAAGGTTCAGTGTTAAAGGCAAGGGTCTCCCAAGCTGAAACTCAGTGGTTCAAACCTGGACTAGGTCGATTTTTTCCCCCCTTTCCCCCCCCCCCCCCCCCCCCCCCCCCTTTGATCGATTCCATAGTTCATTCTATAATATTTTTTCTTTTTTTGCAACGTCTTTTCCCCCCTTCAGATTCTCCCACTGCTCAAATGTTTAAAAAGAAATGATTTAAAAATTGGTTAGTTAAATAGGGAACACAAAGCTATGTGCATACAGAATTTCTATGATTAGGGACCTGAATAGATTGTTATTTTTAGATTATGACTCATGGTTGGTTATTTATTGTGTTGATTTACTATTTGTTGGGCTGATTTGTTACAATTAGATTACTGGCCTGAGTAGGAAGAAGCATACTTGCACAAACACACATGAATTGTAATTAGGTGACTGATCTCTCAATTAATTATTATTGTGTTATATGGTCATTTCAACTGGTCAATGCCAACCCATTTAAGGAAGGCTGATCTCTGGAGAATGTGGAATCGTCCTGAGAAATGTTGCTACAACTAGTAATATTTGGAAACAAGTTTGCAGGGGAAATGTCTGATTGGGATATTTCCAAAACTTTCAAGAGAAGGGATATTCCCAAAACTTTCAAAAGCTGGTAGTGAATTGAATTTTCAGCAGGAGTTAGGGATTCCAGACAAAGTTGACCATAGCCAGCTGCCCATGCAGACTAGGATGAGACTGGAAGAGAATGCCTTCAAGTTTCTGATGAAGGTATTCATATAGGCTGCAGAAACAATCAAGCTCCTTACCAAGACAGCTCCATTCTAATTGCCACTGTTCTTGCAAGCTACACCTGGAGAGAGAATATCTGTGTCCACAATCCTTTCCATAAGATGGTTCATCCCAGGGAGAAACAGAATCTAACTGCCCCATGATGAAGCAGCACTGGGGACACCAGCAGCACAGAGAAATTTCTGGCTGAATGTGTATTCATACAAGGATCCAATGGGGAACTTTCCATTCAAACTGTTCAGCCTGGGTGTGCTTAAAAGTTTTGTTTTCAAATTTCGAATTCAGACAGCTGGCACATAAAGCAAGTATTGAAGCTGTGATCTGAAGGAAAAGCTGTAATACATTACAATATAGATTTGTAATGTGTGGTTTGAATGCTACTATAATCTGTGTTAATGTTCTTGGTCAATCTGTGGGAGGAGTTAGGGATCAGACAGACACATTGGAAAAGTTCAAAAATGCTCTGTGTATGATAACCTCCAACTGAGTTAGGAATAGTTAAAATATGGTGAATATAGAAGAGTAAATTCCACCTTCACCAGTGAAAACATAGCCCTCCCTTTGTAGTAAGCATGCATTACACTTACAGTTGAGCACTGTACTCAGAGGTTTGGTTAGCATAGCACTAACTATGAAGAGTGCCCCCCTCCTAATTAACCCTTAGTCTCACGTAGCCAGACCCTTTACCTTCAGCTTTGCTGATAAACCAGTCTGGTCACTGGAGCCAGGTTTTAGTGAGCAAGTTACTAGATTCTCTAAAAAAAAATCTGATAGGTCAGAATTGTATAACATCACCTTCTCCTTCATCTTCACAGTGACCAGACCTGATTATTCCTTTTTAATCTGTTTGGCTACACTGAGCTAATTAACCCCAGTAAACAAAGTGATCAAAATCTTAAATCAAAATAGCGCCTTTAGAACTGTGTGGATGGACTCGGAGACTTTATCTGGCCACTGGAGTGGGGAGTATACCCAAGGCGGTACCTTCCGCTTCAATTCAAACTTAACTTTTACTAGTGAGGGGTACTTGTTAGGTGTTGGCAAGGACTGTGATGGGAGGAGTATGGGCCTCGAATACTACGACGTTTGGGGAACTTGGAATGCTGAAAGACGCTCAGTATCCTTTTGCAAACGCTACCGTAGGCGGCACAATGTGAATTACAGTGGAGAGCTGGTCATTGGCAGCACAGACCAGCAGCTTGGTGTGATCACTCTCAAGGGGCACTATGATGTTCAAGGGGGCCTAGGACCCTTCAAGATGGTGAAATATTTTGGGAATGTCAGGGAAGAAATGGATGGTGATGAGTCTATCAATTCCTCAGAGAGCCACATGCCTGCCCAAATATTTGCAGCCAACATGCGAAAGTTTCATACCAACATGAAGGCAGGTGGTGAAGCATTCAGTGACATAGCCATAGTGACAGACAGCAACATCATTAAATCACACAAGTTCCTTCTGGCTTCCCAAAGTGACTACTTTGCTGCTCTACTGCGCAAAGATAATCTTGCTGAGGCTAGGCTCCCTTTCCCTGGGGACATTGTGCAAGCATGCATCACCTTCCTGTACACATCCCAAGTGGAGGGGCTACTGACAGAAGAGACTGTGGGAAAAATTCTAGAAGTTGCCACCTACCTCCAAATTGAGGCACTCATTCAGATATGCTGCAACTACATGGGGCAGCATATCAGTGGAGATAACTGTAAGGATTTGCTTACATTTGCATGCAACATCAATGCTATCAACCTAGTGCATGTGGCAGCAGACTTCATCGCAATCCGCTTTGAATCCATGATGGCGCAGGGCCAACTATTTGATCTATTTATAGAAACCTTCTGTAAGATCCTGTGTTCACGTAAGCTCATGCTGCACAGCAAGGATGGTCGTATTTTGCCACAATTGGAGGGTGATTTCTACTTGCTGGGGCATATTTTGACCTTTGAAGAACACCAGGCAAAGCAGACTTCTCTGGTTGAGTACCTGCAACACCTAAACATGAACCCCTTCTGCATCATGGAGGCACTGAAGGCACACAAAGGTGACATTCCAAAGAAGAATGCCATCATTGCATGGCTTGATGCACTGCCCAATTCGTTAGTGGCTAAGATGACCCCTAATGATCTGGTGAAAGGGAAGCGTGATTTTGGTAACACACGTGAAGTGTGGACTCGGCGTTTAATTGGTACAAGTTCTGACACTCGACCAGAGCACAGAACAGCAGTGTTGTGGGATGGCCAGAATGGAGTGCAAAGCATTCATAGCATAAATGTGTATAAGAGGCGGTGGGACAATCATCAAATCATCCAAGGCTTCAAGCTCACCCTGAGTGACCATAGCACAGTTGGCTTTGGCCTGGGTAAATGTGCCTCGAGAATGGGAGTGACAAGTCTGGTTGTGCCTGATGACCAACACATAGTTTGGGTACAGGGACGCTCCAGAATGTACTTAGAAAAGCTGGCATTTGTCACAAACACAGGGCAAATCTTGGGACCAGTTGGTGGTGATAATGGTGATGAGTACTACACACAAGATGCTATTCCACATGAGGTTGACTTGAGATACGTCTATCTTGATGGGATAAAGGGTTGTGTGGTACAGACCCGGGGCGGCCCAGCCATATGTTGTCTGTCATTTAAATTTATTGTTGCTTGTAACTGACCAAATCATTTACCATATCATCATTATTATTTTACTTGGTTATGTGTATTTGTTCAAGTTGTGATTGTTCAAGTTGTGATTGTTCAAGTTGTGATATTAGATGTTTTATTCTTGTAGGTAATTGATTCAGTTTAGAGTAATTACATTCTGAGGTATTTTATACACAACATATGCTGCACAATGAAAGTTCATCTGTAGAACACCCATACCATATAGGTTACTGTTTGAAGTGCAAATGTTTTTGAACTTGTGCTCTCTGTCTTTGTATCTTCTTTTTTCCAGAAATTTAGGGCTAAATCTTAGATTTTAAAATCTTTTTTTTTTTTTTTTTTTTTTTTTTTTTTTTTTTTAATTTAACTTATAATATTTCTGATGATTTCTTTTCTTCCATATGGAAGACATTTGTACAAAGTTAAATTAAAGTAAATAAGCAATAATATAAAAGTGATAAAAACATAAACCTAATATTTTTTATTGTTTTCAAATAGTGCAGATACACTTATCTTTCAATAACCTGGTAAGTGGTTACTGTGCCTATTTATATCCATTGGAGTCCAACTAGGAAGTAAAAATTCTTAATTGAGATATATTAAGAATAGAAGAAGTTAAGGAAAAAAAATTATATTGTACGCAGGCATGACATGGAATGTATTCCTGCTTCCTGAAAGTTGTGTATTTCTTTTTCCAAAACTGCTCTTTCGAAACAAGGTTATTAAAGTGTGGAAAACTGATTTGAATCACATGAAATATGCTCCATACTGGAACTGTACCTGATTGGGTGGATTTGGAATGAATGAGTGTGCCTACATTATAACACACTAATTGGAAAATGATAATAAGGAAACAATATATTGCTAATATTGTACTTCCTGGAACTACCAAAATGGGAGACACTATATCACAGGGTTCCTGGGTTGATTAGTTTGTTGTGTGTACCTAACAACTTTGTGTTCCTCTATAGGTTTCAGTTGTCTATTATCTCTATTTAGTGTCTTGATAATGAGTCACAAAATGTTGAATACAGTTAGTACAGAGTTGATAGTGTTGTGATAATAAAGAGCCCCTTGTTAAGGTCAGTGTCATGGCTGAGGGAGCCAAGGACTACTCTATTATAACTAACACGTTTTAATTATGTCAACAGATTGGAAGCCACACAATCCATTAGCACTAACTAGCCTGCATCATTTGTTGCCTCCCTCCACTCCCTCTATGAATGCTGGCTGGGCCCACCTTCAGTGGGTTGTATTCACACGTGATTGTCTACTGGAAGGACATCTTGTTGGGTTCAGGCATAGAAGTATATCTCTATTGTTTGGGCACAATTTTGCTGACCTTTAGTAAAACTTCTCCCCCCCCCCCCCCCCTTCTCTTCCACCCAGGGGGTGGGGAGGGGGGAAAGCAACCCTAATTAGCCAAGGGGTCATTTTAGAAAGAAAAGAAAAGTAAAAAAAAGAAAGAAAAAAAATAGTGATGATCCCCTGGACCACAAGATCCCTCACAAATATTTTGGTGAGGAGTTCACACACATGCACATATACACGCATGCACACACACACCACATATACACACACACCCACACCCACCCACCCACATACACACACACACACACACCTGTCCTGTTGTACCACTGCCATATTTGGTCACGTAGCCCTCTGTCAGGAGGAAGCAAGAATCACAAGGCATAGTTAGAGTGCACTAGAGCATTTTCCTTAACATTTGTGCAGAGCCGGGCTTCCTTTGCTGCGGAACCACTTGTGACATCCTCCACACTGCAGTGCATCTTTTTGTTGTTTGATAGGCTTAGCCCTCTCTATCAAGCACTTGTGCCTCTTCAAGTCACTAGGCCGACTAAACTACCTCCCACACTCCGCACATAGTACTCCTTAGCTGGAAAGTCTCTGTGCTGTGTAACTGCCACTACAGGTCCAGGTCTCCTTCTCAATTGGATAGTGGTGGTGATATCATCTGTGCTTGAAATGTCCTATTGCTTACCACAATGGTGCACAGTTAGGCCTCCTATGCTCCTGGACCAGCGCTCACATACTGAACACTGGACTGCCTCTTTACTCACACACAGGTGTTGTCTCTCTGCAGCACACTTATGTCTGGACTTGTCAAACTCCCTCCTGAAGAACCTACCACATTCATCACACCCCACATCTTGAGGTAGCCTACTTGTCCCTGGCTGTTGGATTTGCTGGTAGTCACTCAATTCTAGGTTGTATGCTGCATATCACTGGCCTCTGTGCAGATCGTCGTCATACTATCTGGCCTCAGATATCCCTTCAGCCTTCATGTCTCTCTTCAGCAAATCTCACCACCTGTCCTCCATGTGGGCATGTCTGGGGCAACCAGTTGAACAGGGCCATCTTAGGTATTCTGTAACTGGCCATTCTAGCTAAGTATCCTAGCCACTCCAGGCATCACTTCATGATCTTCACTGTGATGGTCTCCACATCTCCCCTCTGCTCCTGAGTGCTTGCTGAGGTGATGCGCTGCCCCCATTGCTGCCTGTTGTTGATGCCTAGCATAGTGCTGATACAACCATGGTGGATGGTGTTTATCTGCTCAAGGTAATGACTGAGTGGTGTCCATCATTCCTCTCCATACAGTAGCACTGATAGAATATGCACTTGGTAGACTCATCTCTTTGTGGTAACTGATAGTTGGGTGTTCTTGAATACAGACAGACATAAGGCACCAAATGCCTTAGAAGCAGGGACTATTTACTTGTCTACCTCTACATCATCCTACCATTTGCTGCTATCAGTGATCCAAAGTAAGAGAACTCAGTCACATACTCAATACTGCCTCCATCAACAGCCATTGGCAGCAGTCCTTCCTCCTTCACTCCATACCCCACCACCAGGAACTTCGTCTTGAAGGTGCTTATTGTACTCTGAACTCATTTGCCTCTCCAGAGTACATTCTTGATTAGTCTTCAGCTGTAGCACGGTTGGTGGCCAGCAGGGCTACATCATCAGCAAACTCACACCTGTGTATCAAACCTTCACTTGCATTCCTGGTATACCTTCAAAAGAGTTACTGATTGTACTAATAAAATAAGCACGACCCTACACCTTCCACATCACATACCCTCTCCAACTACCTCTCTGCCATCACACAAACATACAGATTAAACAATACAGGTGCCACAGTGCAACCTTGCTGCAAATCATTCTCCATTTCAATCTTCCTTGGCATCTCTCCATCAACCCACAACTTGGCCTTCATGTTGTCATGGAAGGATCTGATAATGTCTATCAGATGGTCAGGTACACCAAGCTTCCTCAAGGCAACCCACAGGGCTCCATGTGGCACTGAGTCATATGCCTTCTTTGAGTCCACAAATATCAAATACTGCTTCGCATGGTGTTCAATTGCCTCTTCAGTTTACTGCCTTATGGTAAAGATTACATCAGTACACCCTCACCCCCTCCTGAAACCACACTGGGACACCTGCAACTCCCTTTCAGCTAGCACTTGCAGCCTGTTCTGGATCATCCTTGCCACCACTTTCCCCATCACCTCCACAAGTGAAATCCCACGGCCAGTTGTAACAGATGTGGAGGTTACTCTTCTTTGGAATGGAAATTAGGATAGCATCCATCCACTCCTGAGGAACTCTCTTCTTTTTCCAGACAATCTCGACCAGATTCACAATCAGGCTCATGAAATTCTCATTCCTGCATCTCACCTTCAACATTTCTGGAAGAATATCTGAACTCCCTGGTGCTTTACCATTCTTTAACTTCCCTAAAGCATTGACCACATCAGCAGCTCACCTGAAGACAGAGTCTTGCCTAGATCCTCATCCACCTCTCTCTGCCTCATCTTCTCCATCTCTGCAGGTTCATACTGGCTCCTTACATTCAGTACCTTAGTGAAATGCCACCTCCAGTGTTGCTGTTGCGAAGCTGGAGTACTACATGGCTCACACTTTCATCATTGATGGCAATACCTTTGATGGTATCAAACCTCTGCAAGCCCTCTTCATATCATGAATGCACTTCACAAAACTTCCCTCCAAAGTGTTGTCTCTGTGCCTCATCTGCCTTTGCTTGGAACCATGTATTCTTCGTCTGTCTGATTGCCTTCCTTGCCACACTTCTATCTTCCTTGAACTGCACCAGATCCTCCCTCTTACTCATGGCCAGCCACTTGGTGAAGGCTTCATTTCTATTCCTCAGCTTCAGCCTGAACTCATCCAGTGATTCCTGAAACCAATCAGGTTGCCGTCCCTTCACCCTGCCTAACTGGCTGTGTGCTGCCTCTGCTATGGCAATGCACACTGCCATCCACTTATCTTCAGCCATGCCTTCCTCAGGACATGCAGCTCTAGCTCTCTCCCACAATGCTACTGGAACTCCTCCATCACTAACTGGTCACCTCCATCATCCTCACCATGCCTTACATAATACCTTCCCTTCCCATTCACAGAAGCCTTCCTCCTATAGCCACACCCGGCTATCCTGGTGGTCAATATTGACTAAGCCCCTCTCTTGACAGCTACAGCCAGACATATCTACCCATCTTTATGGATGTTAACACATAGTCTATGCAGCTCCATTGCTTCAACTTTGGACGTTGCCATGTTTGTTGGTGGATAGCCTGCTTCCTGAATATGTGTCACACACCCTTGCCTGACATATTGAAAGGAAGGACAGCAACTCCTTTCCAGCATCATTGATGACTCCATACCCATGGTCCTCTCACAGCATACCACTGATCTCCCACGTGTTCCCTGGACCCAACGCGAGCATTGAAGTCACCAAGCACAACATACCTCTTTCCTGATGGTACATTTGCAAGCATATGGTCAAGCACCTGAAAAAAGGCATCCTTCACCTCTCTCTTAGCAGCTCTAATTGGAGCATAACAAGACATCACATGCAATCTACCTCCAGACTCTTCCCCCACTTGCAGGCATACTGAAACTACTCTTGAGCTCCATGTCTTCTACTGCTTCCCAGCCCTCTTCCATGCATCCACTGCTGGGCCAGACAGCACGATGGCTACGCCTTCCTCTCCCTGTAAACTAACACCTAATGCAGGTTTTTCTCTGCAGGATGTTAACACTATGCCCTCACCCACCTGATATACCTCACACCCAAACAACTTTATCTCTTGTAAAGCAGCCATCTTCATGACATATGCTGGCATCTCATTCACAATTTAGTCCACCTTTCTCTGTTCACCTCTCCCATGGTTCATCTCTCTGGCCATCTGCCTTTGCACTAGCTACTTCCACTGGTCCATCTGTATCCACCATTAAACAAACATTCCATGTGCTCACTCTCCATGTTAATGTTTTTCTTTCTCACTCATGTGCAGGATGATATCTACCTTAGCGTTGTTGATTTTAGCCAGAAAGTCACAACTGTGAAATGCTGCCCTGGGTCACCACATGGATGCACCACCAACAACAAAAACAACAACAAAAACCAACAACAAAAAAAACAATAACAACAACACGCAGATAGATAGAGATATAGATAGATAGATAGATATAAATAGATAGATATACAAACACATTAGTTCCATTATAGTAAAATACGTACTTATTTAATCAATTATTGTTTAAAGCATCATTGATTGTTACCATGGGCTGGATTATAAATGCCCAGGCCACTCACCCATTCCAGCCTCTAAGTTCTGTTAACTTATATCCTTGTCTTGTGCGTTTTTTTAGGAATGTGAATAAGACTGTATTGCATTCTCTATTGGACAATTTAGGCAGGAGTATGTGAAAAGTAGGTGGGAATACTTGACTTCTTCAAAATCAGAGTGCAGGATGGTTGCAAGCAATGTCTTGTTTTATCAAGATGGAATGTTGAGTATGAAGGACCTTGGAATTGAATTATGTCAGTATAATATCACTGGTTAGTTTAATGCTAGAAATTATTTTTAATAAAATTATGCTATTTAAATGTTTTAAGGTTTGAATAATTCTGTTATAAATATTTAACAGATTCTTAAGAAAGTGGGGTCTTGATTGATTGGAGGAACCAGTTTTCATCCATGTGCATGGATTGTGACTGCATGAAGGGTTGGTATCCTTTCTCATCTCTACATAGCTATCCACAGATCCTCTCACAAAGAATGCTGTGCACCTTGAAATTCTAAACAATTTGAGTTGTTAAAAATTGAGAAAAAATGTTTTTAATAGATGAATAGTCCAACCTTGCAAGCAAAGCTGCAACTGGTCATCAACAATTGTGTGACACATCAAGTGTACACACAAATCCCCTGCTTTAAGATGCTGGATACATCAACTGAACAGCAAATTCCACAACATTGCCAACCTTGCAGGCAAAGCTGCAAATGGTTGTCTAATTACATAAATGTGTTGATGCTATATACGCCCCTTTGAATCTTAATATTATTGAGCATAGTACAATATATAGTATATATAACATTGAATCTTGATACAAATTGGTTATGTACACACACCCAATATCAAAAGGGAGCACTTCCGTTACTACCAACACCTTCCATGATTTGGGATATTCGACCAAAATTATCCATTAACATGTAAAATTAAAATTAATTTGTAATCATATATCCCAATGGTTTCATGAGAAGCGCTGTCCCTTTATTGGGCCCCAATGAATTTCTACAGATCCTTTAACTTTTAGAGCAGAGTATATTCCTGGGGAAGCATCCAACTATCCACATTTTAACTTCGTTGATACACTTCCACTAGCTATGTTTAATATTCTTTCTAATCAAAGGTTTATTTCATCTTTGGAACAATTAGGTTATTCACGAAACAATACAAGCTTGTAGAATAAAAACAATCCATGTCCCATGACAATGTTGGTGCACAAAAAGGACCAAAATTTCATGTGCACATGCCATTAATATCCAGAACCCAATGTGGTCTCTGAATCTTTCCTTTTTCGTTGTTCCTAAGAATATACAATTGAACCTACGAGTTGCAAAAAATGAACATCTTGTGTTCATATCTACTTAGAGATAAAATGATGTGCAGTAAATCTGCTTCCACTGACAAACACAAACCGAGTAATAAAATGATGTGTTCAAGTGTTTGGTCAGTTACATGCAATGACAATTTTGAATGACAAATGACATATGGCTGGGCCATCCTGGGTATGTACCACACAGCCCTTTATCCCATCAAGATAGACACATCTCAAGTCGACCTCTTGTTCAATAGCATCTTGTGTGTAGTACTCGCCACCATCACCACCACCAACTGGTCCCAAGATTTGTCCTGTATTTGTGACAAATGCCATCTGGTCTACGTACCACCCGGAGCGCCCCTGTACCCAAACTATGTGTTGGTCATCAGGCACAACCAGACTTGTCACTCCCATACTCGAGGCACATTCACCCAGGCCAAAGCCGACTTTGGTATGGTCACTCAGGGTGAGCTTGAAGCCTTGGACGATGTGATGGCCGTCCCACTGCCGCTCGTACACATCTACCCTGCGAATACTTTGCACTCCATTCTGGCCATCCCACAACACTGCTGTTCTGTGCTCTGGTCGAGTGTCAGTGCTTGTACCGATTAAACAAAGAGTCCACACTTCACGCGTATTACCAAAGTCACGTTTGCCTTTGGTCAGATCATTTGGGGTCATCTCGGCTGCTAGTGACTTGGGCAGTGCATCAAGCCATGCAATGATGGCATCCTTCTTTGGAATGTCACCTTGATATGCCTTCAGTGCCTCCATGATGTAGAAGGGGTTCAAGTTTAGGTGTTGCTGGTACTCAACCAGAGAAGTCTGCTTTGCCTGGTGTTCTTCAAAGGCCATAATATGCCCCAGCAAGTAGAAATCACCCTCCAACTGTGGTAAAATACGGCCATTCTTGCTGTGCAGCATGAGCTTAGGTGAACACAGGATCTTACAGAAAATCTCTATAGATAGATCAAACAGTTGGCCCTGCGCCATCATGGATTCAAAGCGGATTGCAATGAAGTCTGCTGCCAGATGCACTAGGTTGATTGCATTGATACTGAATGCAAATGAAAGCAACTCCTTACAGTTATCTCCACTGATATGCTGTCCCATGTAGTTGCAGCATATATGAATGAGTGACTCAATTTGGAGGTAGGTGGCAACTTCTAGAATTTTTCCCACAGTCTCTTCTGTCAGTAGCCCCTCCACTTGGGATGTGTACAGGAAGGTGATGCATGCTTGCACAATGTCCCCAGGGAAAGGGAGCCTTACCTCAGCAGGATTATCTTTGCGCAGTAGAGCAGCAAAGTAGTCACTTTGGGAAGCCAGAAGGAACTTGTGTGATTTAATGATGTTGCTGTCTGTCACTATGGCTATGTCACTGAATGCTTCACCACCTGCCTTCATGTTGGTATGAAACTTTCCCATGTTGGCTGCAAATGATTGGTCAAGCATGTGGCTGTCTAAGTTGTTAATGACTTCCCTGTTTTTGCCACAAAGTTTTGTCATTGAAAAGGTACAGATCCTTTTCCTGAACACATATTGCCCTTTGAGCATGATGAGGCCTGAACTGTCTACCGTCAACTCGCCACTGAGATCCACATTGTGGCGACCATGGTAATGCCCGCTCCGTTTCTGACCACGATAGCGTTTACGGAAGGTCACTGAGCTCCTGCCAACATCCCAAGTTCCCCAAATATCGAAGTGTAAGTTCTGGAGGCCCTGACTACCATTCTCGCTCTCCCTTCCACTTCCTAACAAATAACCCTTGTCAGTAAATTTTAAAGTAGAGGTGAAGCTGAAGTTGCCACGTTGTTGGATATAATATTCCCCGCTCCAGTGTCCAGACAAACTCTCCGAATCCATTTAAGTATTAAAAAGTAGGTGAACTCCTGAAAAGGGGTGAGAAGTGGTTAGTCCCGCTAGCCGACCCTTTACCTTAACCGGTTAGGGTACCGAGACTTCGGAGTTGTTCGGATGACGTAAAATTAATGCTCCGATTTTTTATGACAGATCCAGTTGAAATGGCGTCATTAGGATAGGTGTGTCACTGTCTGTGGCTTGTTTTTCACTGATATGGTTGCGCTGGGTGAAAGTCAACATTACTTTCCTCACCACTCACAATGAACACTCACAATGAACCACTGAAATGTAATGGACGTTCAATTTTTTCCCCTCAAATTTCTCACATAAATGTTAATCAACCTAGTGAATAAAAGAAAGAAAAAAGAAGAAACTAAGCAAATCGAATCAAGCTTTTTTCCAAAACCAAAAAAGCAACAACAAAATAACACCAAATATCATAGCCTTGATGAGGGGAGATAAGCAGCTATATAAACCATTTCCATATTATTTTTATGGGATGGAAGTTTTGATAAAAAAAGGGGGGAGAACAAAACAAACTTCCCTACTCCCAATAATTAACAAGATTTGAACTTTATAGTTGTCTAGTTAGGTGTATTTTTAAAAGGATCATGAATAACAGTACCCAGTGGAGTAGCAACTAACGGACTTCGCATCCAGTTTATATTACCGAAATTTATCATGGCAATTTATCATGGCAATTTATCATGGCAATTTATCATGGCAATTTATCATGGCAATTTATCATGGCAATTTATCATGGCAATTTATCATGGCAATTTATCATGGCAATTTATCATGGCAATTTATCATGGCGTTGAATGATACAAAAGTACAACTTCTTCTTCTTTTGTATGAACGCAAAAATTATAGCTGGAGATCCAGGTTATCTAACCAGTTCTCTGCCTCTTGTGTCAGTGCATGGATGCTCTTGAGCCCATTGCCATTGTATTTTAGAAATGGTTAGTCATTGACAATGTGATTGACAGTATAGTCTAGATGACCACAGTCGCATGATGGACTAGCTTTCTGTTTCCACTTGAACAGGTGGTGCAATGTTCTGGCAAAGGAAGTCCGGATCCTGTTAAGGACAGTCTATTTTCTCCTATGTAGTTGGAAGCCTGGTAGTTCTTCACATGGATCCTTTACAAGGTATTTGTTGGGAATGGTGGCATTTTCCCAGGTCTTGTGCCATGTGAAGTTCACATCAAAATATTCCTCTTGTAGGGTCTTGCCAACTATCCATGTAGGCTTACGTGACTCTAAGAATGTCTTTGGTATGTCAGAGAGGTCCTTGTGGATAGGGAGATCTTGGTTGTTCACACACTGGATCCATTGTCTGAGGGCATGATTTTGCCTACGTATGGAGGGTAGAGTTATATTAGAGAGCACTGACAACCATGGAAGTGGAGTTGGTTGAAGAGTTCCAGTGATGGTTCGCATGGTTGCATTTAGGATTGTGTCAATTTTCTTCACATGGGAGCTTTGGGACCATGTGGGAGAGCAATGCTCTGCTGCAGAGTACACGAGGGCCAATGAGGCGGTAGAGAGTGTTGTCGCCTTGGATCCCCAGCTTGTACCTGCTAGTTTGTTGATGATGTTAACTCTGGATTTGGCCTTATTAGCCAATTTGGTTATGTGCTGTCGATATGTGAGACTGCAGTCCAGAGTAACTCCTAGGTATACCGGGTGATCCTAATTCCTGAATAGTATCCCCAGTGCAGTTACATTAAGGCATGCATCAGCCATGTGGTTGTTAAGGTGGAGTGCACTGACTGTTATATTTTTGCTGGGTTTAGGTGAAGACACCAATTTGGGAAATAGGTAGCCATGACATTGAGATCTTTCGAGAGTGTGTTGGATATGTCAGTCAGATCAGTGCCTTGTGTTGCCAAGGCAAGATCATCTGCATAGGCAAACTTATTTGAGATGGTAGTTGGCATATCGCTGACATAGATGTTGAAAAGTGTTGGGGCCAAGACGGATCCTTGTGGGAGGCCGTTGTTTAAGGTTCTGACATTACTACTCTGATCACTCAGACAGGCTCTAAATCTTCTGTTGCTGAGAATAGAAGAGAGTAAGTGCATCATAGAGCAGCACTTGACTATTCTGGCTACTCTCAACAACAGGCCAGGTCTCCAAACGGTGTCATATGCTGAAGATAAGTCCACTAATGCTACGCCAGTTTTAGGCATCGCTGGAAACCAGCTTCGATGTTAGTTGTCAGAGCAAGGACCTGATCTATGCAACTCCTTCCTGGTCAAAACCAGCTTGTTCGGCCAGTAGTGTTGGTTCTACCAATGGGCTAATTCTGGTGAGAAGTAGTCTTTCAAACAGTTTGTATGTTGTACACAGAAGTGAGATGGGATGATAACTTTCTGGTCTGTCAGCAGGCTTCCCTGGTTTCAGAATCACAATGGTTTTTGCTTCTCTCCAAATTGATGGAACGACTCCAGTGGAGTGGCAATATGTAAACATAGATGCCAGCCAGGTTCTAGCAAGAGGGCCTAGGTTCTTCAGGAGTTCAGGGAAAATCCCATCAACAACTGCTGCCTTACAAGCCTTAGTTGTTTTCAGAGCCAGGTTGTTGTCAGACACAAGATAAGGAACAGAGATAGGACTTTCTGGTGGAGAAGCCGATATGGTTTTTGATAATTCGCTTCTCACTTCTTGGATGGCCTTCTTGGTTGATTTAGCTTTAGAGGTACCGAGTAGTCTCTCAGCAATGGCATTTGGATTTACCTTAGGGGCTGACGCAGTAGGTGCCAAGCTTTCCTGCTTGAGTGGGTGAAGTCCAGTTGTTCCCTAGTTTCTACCCACTGCTGTCTTGTTGCTGTATCTAAGGAGTCAGGAGACTTGTTGCTACATCAGCCAAGCCAGTATATTCATATTCCTTGAGGAGGGATTCCATGTCAGGATTCCAGCATGGCATGTAGGATTCATGAAATCCTCTAGGGATGTGGTGTCTTGCTGCATCCTTGAGGATTTTGCAGAAGCCAGTATAGTTCTTTGATACAGGATCCATGTCGGAGATCTTTGTTTCTACTTCAGCTGTATATTTTTCCCAGTCAACTTTTCTGAAGTTCCAGCGTGAGTTATGCTTTGAAGTGATTAGTGGAATTTCTATGCTGATGTTAACTAATATTGGCCTATGCTGACTGTGTGGAAATTGGGACAAGGTTTTGCATGAAGCTTGGAGTGGCTGTCCTTAGCTGTCTCTTGACACAAAACACAGGTCAGAATTTGACACTATCCCCCATCAAGCAGAGAGAGGAAAGTTCCTGACTTTTTGGCATCAAAATAAAGGTAGTGATCACTAGATGAAGACCAGTTCATAAGTTGTTCTCCAACCTCATCAGAGTTACTATACCCCCAATATGGGTGGTGGCTGTTGAAGTCACCTATATGTACTGCTGGGTGTGCGTATGTTGGGAGAACAGGTAAAGCCCACTGCACCTGTGGTGGTTTGTACACATTGCTAATAGTCATATCGCCTACTCTTATTGTCATGACAGAGATTTTTTCTGAGCAGCTCTCTTGGAGGACAGTATATTTTGTAAGCTCATTTCTCACATACGTTGCAATACTGTGGTTTGTATGATAAACAGCTGCAATTAACTTAAATCCATTAATATGCAGTCTTGATGCACTTGATGGGTCATTGACATGTGTCTCTTGCAGCAGAATTATGTTGATGTTAAGATCAGCTGCACTGTGCGAGATGTAATCACTCTCTGCTCTTCTTGCTCCTTTTACATTTAACTGGTACAGGCGTAGAGGTTGTCCAATGTTGTGGGAAGTGTAGCCCTGAAAAGGACTGGGGTTGCTTCTTTTATGCATTGAGTGTTGATTATCCATCTCACATTTACTTTTCGATGTTGATAGCATTTGTTGCTTTAATCACTTTGTTCGGTTTGATGACATCAGTGGAAACAGGATGGACCGTGTGAAGGTTGTCATCTTCCATCAAAGTACAACAAAATATAAGCAGTTTTTCAGTTTCTTGTACTCCAGTAAAATGTGCTCCGATGTCTCAAATACTTGAACATGTGCAAGCAATATTCACAAAAATTTTTTTCTCTATTTAAAAGACAAATTGCACTGCAGAGTTAATTATTCATTACATTTTATCGCACACATTCAAACATTTTTAGAACTTTTCGATCACAATTGTTGGTGATCTAATGGGCAAGTTGTGCTCTCCTCTGTCCTCTGTCTTCTTTTCAGCATTACACCATGTTTCCAAAAGATTCTGGCCATTCTAAAAAAAAATCAATAGGCTTGCTGTGCTCTCAAAGAGGCTGCTTGGCATTGTATTTGGGCTTAATACATTTTTGTGGGCATTTTAGAGCCCTATACCCCCTAAATGGGGCTGAATGTATTCAGGCAATTTGAGGTAATATAAGGAGGTTTCAGCACATTTTGGTATGATTTTTTTTTTCCTATGGCCTTTTAGTTCAAAATTTCCTGTGGTGGTTCAATTAAAATTTTTCTATAAGGTTTTAGGCCAAATTTTTCTTATGTGATTATAGGGATTCTAGTTCATAATATTACACCATCCTTTTAAAACTTTATGGCTTTTCTAAAAATTAAAAAAAAAATACAACAAAAAATTAGTTAGTTGTGCTATCCACCAAATATTGGCAATGTACCTTTCAGCATTACACAATGCTTCCAAATCTTTCTGCCTTTTCTAAAAAAATTAACAGGTAATACTGTTTACAAGCCTACTTAAGAGCTGCAGTTATTTGAATGAAGTCACATTGCCTAGAAATGATATTTTGAGTGACTTAACTATGTTTTGTGTTGACATTTACCCAGCAACAATCGATATATGTGCTACTGCTTATATAATTATCAATTCCCCAGAAGGAATTGGTTGTTTTTACATACAAACTTCAGACCCTTCCTCCTTCTTCCAAGGTACTGTCTTGTCCTTCAGAAATAGCTAGTTGATGGTTTAGAGACATAAGTTTTGTCTGCTCTACTAGTTTCTCTACTAATAAAAATTAAACATTTTGCACTTAGAGCAAGAAGGAGAAAATTGGGTTGGTTGTGGAGAATTGGTACATAGAATGTTAGATTAATGGTGGATGTGGAAGGCCCCATTGCCATAGCCAGTCAAGCATGGAATAATAGCAGAGGAGAAGAAAGAAAGGTTGACTTGATTGTCAGAGCAAGGTAGATATAAGATAGATGTGCAGCATTGCAGTAGACTAAATGGTTTGGAAATAAAGTGTACAGAGTGGACAAGAGTGTAGTTTTGACTGCAGGGAGAGAAACTCCAGCAGCAGGGAAATCTGTGCTCAGGGGAGAGGGTGTAGCTTTGGTACTAGGGGAGAAGGCAGTCAGAGCTTGGGAAGCAACAGGGAAGCAGTGGAAAGGTGGAACCCACAACTAACCTCAGTGTGTCTGCAGCTGGGGAGGAAGGGGTCTCATAGGATGCATATATTCTCTTGCTATGCACCTACTAGAGTGACTGCCAGATCAGTTAAGGATGAGTTTTATACAGACATGGATGTTGCATTGTTTGGTGTCCCAGAGTAAGATCTATGTGCTTCTTAGGGGCATGGATGCATAAGTGGGCTCAAGGGAAGAGGTAGATAATCAATCGGATGGGGTAAGAGGGCCACATGGCCACTGTGTGATGAATGAGACAGGAAAAGGACTGATGGGTTTCTTGTTAAGTCACCAAGCCACACTCTGCAACATGGTTCATGAAGAAATTTATCTATAAGCAGACATGGCAGCACCCAATGAGCATACATTGGCATTGCATAGATTACATAATGATGTGTCAGAAAAATAGAAGAATATGTATAGATGTGTCTGTGAAAAGACGGGCTGAATGAAACATGGACCACCAACTTGTGTGTGCTAAGCTGAGGCTGAATATGCAATATGGGGGAAAGGGACTAACTTCATTGAAAAATGTGACCATCATGGATGAGAATGGAGGCCCCTGTACCTCACCACAAGCAAAGCAACAGAGATGGAGGAGATATTTCACAAAATTGCTTAATGCACAGAGTGAGTTCAGTGAGGAAGAAATGGATAGAGTGAAGCAGAGAAATGTGAGATTTGATCTTGCTGAGAGATCAACACTCAATCAACACTCCATGAGTTGAAGAAAGCCTTAAGGAAACTGAGGAATGGAAAGGCACCAGGAAGCTCTCAGACTCTACATGAGGTGTTGAAAGCTGAAGTGGCAGTCATGAACTTAAGCTGGAGTTGCTGGACCTCATATACTCAGTATGGGAAGAGAAAAAGGTACTTCAGGAGTGGATAGATGCGATTTTGATCCCAATCCCCCAAAAAGGCAACTTGACTGTCTGTGACCACTGGAGAGGAATGTCACTGTTGGATGTTGTTGGCAAGGTGGTTGCATTGATCACTTAGATGCAAATACAGAGTGTGACTGAATCAGATCTTCCTGAATCCCAGTGTGGTTTCAGGAAGGGACGAAGATGCACTGATATGTTCTTCACAGTCCGACAGTTGGTAGAAAAAGCAATAGAACATGATGTGAAACAGTATTTTGTATTTGTTGATCTGAAGAGGCTTACAACTCTGTACCACAAACAGCTCTATGGATAGCCTTGAAGACATTGAGAGTGCCAGACCAGCTGGTGGATATAGTCAAGTCATTTCATGAAGGAATGAAAGCTAGGATAAGAACAGAGGGGGATTTAATGGGAGAGATTGATGTTGCAAATGACCTAAGACAAGGTTGCACATTTACCCCGACCTTGTTCAATATATATATGCTTGTCTTATGGATGAAAGATGATCTACAAGAGTGTCTGAAATAGATGGGATTGGAGTTAGAGTGAAGTATAAATTTGATGGAGAACTATTCAGAAGGTACACTAAGAATGGTTCACATTATACACTGAGAGAAGACCAGTTTGCTGATGATGTAGCTTTACTTGGAAAAACAAGAGAAGGAATGAAACTGGTGATAAGGGCATATATAGTGGTTGCAAACTCCTTTGGGGTTACTGTTAGCCTCCAGAAGACTAAGTTTTGGAAGAGATATAGGGGTAGAAGACATGGCACCGATGGCTGTGGATGGTGGAGTCATTGAGTGTGTGAAAGACTTTTGCTACCTCTAAACAATGATTGCAGCTAATGGTAGAATTGACAAAGAGGTTGACAGAAGGATTGCTAATGCATCCAAGATAGTTAGTGCATTGAGAAGGGCAACCTTTAAAAATATAAATCTTGCTATGACTACTAAGAGACTTGCCTACGAGGCCTGCATACTGTCAGTCCTGTTGTATGGTGCACAGAGCTAGATACCTCCAAGAAAACATCTCGATAAGTTGAACAGTTTCTACCATAGATGTGTCCGAGTGATATTGGGAATTATGAAGGAGGAGCAGTGGGATCATCAGATATCATCTGCTATGACAAGGAAAATATGGGGTAGTCCTGAGATGGCTTCTGCAAAGTGACGAATTGTAGACTTGAGTGGCTAGAACATGTTACGAGAATGCATGAACAGAGAGTGATGAAGATCTTTTTTGTTGGCTTGATCATTGTCACCCACAATGTGGCCCAAGGCAGAGATGGAAGGATGTTGTGGAGAGATATGAAGGTGCTGAAGATCTTTGAGGGAAGTTGGTATGAGGATGCAAGATCAAGGAGTGCATCGTATGACCTATACGTAACCTGTCTTTGCCAACAGCAGTTGCAGCAACAGAGTGATAGAACCTGTGGTAAGAAAAAAGATGTGTCCTGTGTAACATGTGGAAGATAGTTCTGAAGGGAGAGTGACAGAGCTAGACACAAGTGTATTCAGGAGAGAAAGAGACCAGTTCCTCAATGAAGTGGTGCTGCCTATTGTCAGAAATGCTCTTGCTGGTTCAGAAGTAAAGGAGGGCTACCAGTTCATTACTGTGCTGCTCTAAATGATACAGGAGAACCAGGCATGTCAACTGATGCTCTCAGACCAACAGGGCAGACAGATCATCTTGCAGAACTTAAAGAAGTGGGATGTACATTGCGTGGAAGATCCTTTGCAAGGGGAAGAGACTTGACATGTCACAAGTGTCTAGAGGAGAAATGAAGCCAGTGCATGAACCAGCAGGCTCAGTGCAGTGCAGTGTGTATGGATGGGATTTCAAAAGTATGGGTGGACTGGCTGTACACAGGTGTAGATATATGAGAAGGAACAGGACCCTCAACATCAGCTAACTTCTTTTTCTTGCTCCCACCAAATTGGAGGGTCACGTGACCGTGACTGAATGGCAGTGAATCAACAGGACAGAACAGGACAAGTGTGTGTGCATAGGCATAGCAAGCTATCAGGCTGGTCAGGTTTTGGTTGAATCACTTTTTTTTAGGTTGACCACACCCACTCAAATTTCTTAATTACAAATCAACTTTCACACATACTGCGTGCATGCCCACTAATTGAGCTTACCAAGTCCAGCTCCACCAATGAATGCAGCTGCAGTAATGGATGAAGAGTCAGTGATCCCAGTGTGCCTCACTAACCAGCTAAGTTCACATTTCTAAATTTTTTTTTTTTGGATTGAAGGCACCAATTCTGCAGCAATTTTCAACCATCTTTGCTTAAACATTGGTCATTCCTTCATTATGATGAAGCAAAAGACAAGGCCACACTTGCTTCTCTGCTCCAAGAAAGAGCGACTTAAGGCTACTAATGCTGATCCTGCAACTTTTTAAGTTCATCAGATTGAAGCCTCTATAGCCTCATACTGTTTAGTATTATCTCAGTAAAGTAAAGTTTATTGTTTATTAAAATATAATCAATAATAAACAAAAAATATATACATATATCATACTTTCAGGTGATGAGAGGTTTTCTAATTGGAAGGATACCACCATCTCATTGAAAAAGCAGCATAAAACAAGTGGATGCAACCAGGAAACTGTAGATATCATGATTATTATTCCTAAATCTACCTGGAATATTGGTGAACAACTCCCACAGCAGCATGTTCTTCAGAAGAAAAAGAACAAGGATACATTGTCCAGTATATTCATGGCTATCAGGTTTCCTTGTTGACAAGGTTTTGCTCTGAGAGGCAGTGGTGATGATGCAGACAGAAATTTCCTCCAGTTACTATCAATGAAAGCTGAACAAGATGCCAACCTTGCATGGAGTTGCTGAAGAGAAAAGAGAATGTGTACATCAGCCTCAGCATTCAAAATGATTTCATAAAGACTCTAAGTCTTAAGGTACTGAGTGACTTAGGTTCTGATTTGCAGCAATCTTCATTTTTGTATATACTGGTTGATGAGACCACAGATGTCCTAAACAGGGAACAAGCTACTGTTGTTATCCGCTGGATTAACAATGATATGCAGATAAATGAGGAATATATTGGGCTCTATAAAATACTTTCAGTGCATTCAGGAATTTAGTTGGCATGATTAAAGATGTTCTGATTAAAATGAACCTCAGTGTAAAAAAACTGGGAGGGCAGTTTTATATGGTGGAGTGCAATAAAGGGTACAAAAAATTGTGTTGCTAAACAAATATTTTATATAGAGCCCAGGGCTTTTCATACTCATTGCCATGGCCATTCTCTCAATTTGGCAGCAAAAAATACACTAAAAGAGTCCAAGTTGATGATGAATGCTTTGGGAAATGACAAATGAAATCACCAAATTGGTGAAGTGTGAAAAGAAAATTCCCTTGCCAGTATTATAGGTAATTTTTAAATCCTTCAAGGTACATGGGAAGAAACTATATCCATGACAATGGACACAGTTTGCAAGGCCAGGATAAGTGGAGTAGCAGCCCAGATGACAACTTTTAATTCATCTTTGGAGTCAAGCTTGGGGCTAGGGCTAGGATTTTAAGACATTCTCAGTTTCTGATAATCTCAGCAGTACCCTTCAGTCTAAGTCCATGTCTGCAGCAGAAGGACAGCAGGTGGCACCAATGACTGTACAGACACTGAAAGACATCCCAGTGATGAGGCTTTTAATTTTTTTTGGTGGAAGGTAAATAGCTTCATTTCAGCCTATGATATTCATGAACACAGGTACTATGACAATGCAGAGCACAGGAGGAATCACAAATGCTCATAAAGAATATTACAGCTGACATAGATTCGAACCTGTTGACCTCATCATCAAATGTATTACCTATCGGTTAGACCAGCCAGGGTACAAAGTTTATTCCCGTTTAGAGGCTCTTCTTTTAAAAGCATATAAAAGTGAAAGGTGCTCATTTTACAAGGCCGATTTTGACAATGATCTTTTATGTACTCGACTTAAAACATTCAGAGCACATTTCCAACAAGTCCAAGACAAGGGTGAAGTTATAGGAGGAACTACTAGGTACTTGATTTGAATAGATACTTTTCATCTCTTTCAGGTGGTCAGACAGCTTATTCTCATTATGCCAGCCACCAATGTTACATCAGAGAGGTCATTTAGTGCATTAAAATGAGTCAAAAGTTACTTAAGGTCAACAAGGTTCCAAGAAAGATTTAACTATTTGATGTTACTTCATGTCCACAGTGACAAAACTTACAAATTGGACTTAAAATCTACTGTGAGTGACTTTATTGCAGATTCAGCTCATTGATCAAATTTTTTTTTCTAAATTTTAATATTTACAATTATTTAACTAATTATCTAAAATTATTAATATTCATTCAAAAATAAATAATTATTACAAAATGTTAACCCAATAAATAAATAAATATATATATAGAGCGAGAGAGAGAATGAATACTAATGTGAATTGTTCCATCAGTGCTTCACTTCTAAATGTCTAGGTTTTCCTGAGGAAAGAAAAAACAACAACACACACAGTAGGCACACACACACATGAACACACACACATAGACACACATGTAAACACATACATTAGCGCATAGAAAAACCCCCCATCAAGTTGCAACCACACCCATTTAACCACACCCCATTCTTGGCCTGACTCCTTCAAATGTGCTTGCTACTCCCTTTTGGGGTGGGTGGGTGGGTGCGTGCGTGCGTACCTCCGTGTAATTGAAACACTTTACTGAAAAACCAACTTCACCATTTACATGATATTCACCTATAAAATTGTGTATGGCTTAATTTTAATATTTTATGCTTTATCATCTTTAATGTCACAGTTTTGTAAATTTTGGTTCCTGTACACAATAATATTTGTACCTTGTCCATGTGCCAAATTTGGTGCCTTTGTCCACTCTGTAAACATATTTCCACTAAGCCGCCCTGCTATCATGGGCTGCTGTTATTTGAATGAAACTACAAGGTCCACAAATAGTGTTTTGAGATCAATCTTGTTTCATGTTGGCATTTTTTTAACATTACAGAAAACAGGCCCAAAATATGATACACATGCAGGTGTGTGATATTTATTTGGGATGATCATCTGAACACATTGTTTGAAAAATCCAAAAGAGTAATCGTAGAACAAATTTCGGAAAGTGTTTACATCTTTGATAAGTTCATAGGCTTCTGGCTCTTTCAAAAGCACTACACATGCACAACAATTAATCTGGAAGACCACCCTGGTAGGGAGCTGGTTTACACACCCAGCAGAGTCACGTTATACTCCTATTGAGGGATAAGCTTTAACAGTGGCTGATACACTCGACAAGGTTAGGTACTTCGTCCTCGGATGAGACAACCTGATCATCATGGTGGATCACAAACCACTCATCAAATTGTTTGGTGACTCATCGATTGCCAAGGAGATGCTTCAGAATTTATGGTATCCCTGATGAACTCTCATCCAATGGAGAACTGGAGCTTGGTGTCCCAGTCACATGTACCTTCCTCCTCCAATGGGGTGTACATCATCTCCTGAGCACAGTAGCCTTCCCACTCAGCAACTGCCGAGCAGAAATAGGGGTTAAATCTATGAAAAGACTGATTACCAACAATACAGGACCCTATGGTGAAGTAAATGTTGACAAATTCCAGCAGGCCATCCTCCAGCATCGCAACACCCCTTATCGACTTATCGAGCCTGATGAGACACAAAGTTATCACCAGCGAATCAAATTTTTGGATGACCCATCAGAGACCTCATTTCAATATTACCAGGAAAATATCACCCACATGAAGCCTAGTGCAGTTCAGTGACAGATTGGAAAGAAGCCCTCAGTAAGCGGCACATGAGGCACTTAAAGAAATTGACAGAATGAACACTCCAGCTACCATCACTCAGAGTCAATGATCAATTTAGGCTAAAGAACCAGACCACCCCCTACCCCTCCAAATGGGACAAATTGGTTTGGTCATTGAAGTTCGCCAGTTCAATCAGTTCCTGTTCAGAAAGGATGGATCTGGCAGGGCCACACTCAGGACTGCAAATTCTTGAGAAAATTCACCCCAATCCAAGCATGGGAACCCAGATTGATCATAAGGAATGACTTGGCTTTTCAGCCGGAGTTTCAACCCCACCACCCACAACCTGATGTGGTCACTGCTTCCCCACTAAAATTACTTACCACCAATGGAACCACTTGAACCAACCACACCCCACCTCCCAAAGACTATCACCCTGAAGACACCCCATCACCCCACACATTGCCTCTCGACCTCCCACCAAAGGAGACATCTACTGGATCTACTGGCCTTCCTACCCTCCCATCCTCAACTTCTAACCAGGATAAGGAAAGAACTCCTATCAGGCCCATGTCTACTCCACCCAGACACTCTATATGCATGAAAAGACCTCCCCCATAGTACACTTCAGGCGACTATGACATGAACTGAATTATCCAATTGGCCTTCAAAACACTCCTGAAAGGAAAATATTAAAGATGTCAGGGGAGATAGAGGATAATAACAATTGAGGAAGCAACTTATTTACCTGACATACCTTACCACACATGCTCAGTTCTGTATGCATTCCTTATACATGTGGACCCTATTTGTCGGCTGTTATAATACATGTTGTAAGTGCCAACAAGCAACTTTCTCCATAATTTTGAGTGTGTTAGCTATAGCTTAGAGCATAAATAACACCATAGTTAGTTTAGTGGGTAACTGTTGTTGAGGGTCGCTCAACATGATGTTGAGAGTCGCTCAACATGATGTTGAGAGTTCCTCAACATGTATCAGAGAACACCTCCCATTGATTGTTAATTATATGTTGATATCAATGTTGTGGGTCTGTAACATGATCTGGTTAACCAGAACGCACCTGTCATGTTAATAATGTTGATAAAATTGTTGTAATTTATATAGTCACATGCATGTCTATGGTGTATCTGTATATTTGGACTCATGTGTGTTTATTATTGAAATATGATGTCATACTTTCTGTCTGGGAGGATATATAAGTCCTCCTTGTCAGTTTCGTTTTAGTCTTGTCTTTATAATGGATTATATCCTCTGTGAGCTAAGATTCAAATACTTAAATTTCTCTGGTGGATCATAGTGAAGGAATAGTCATAGGGGCATTACCCTGGTGGCAGCATCTACCATTAGCAGAAGGGAGAATAGTTGAGATTAGTCTAAGCTATTCAGCTAGGGCAGCCCTTCACAACTGTAACTAATATTACTAATAGAGGAGTTCAGTAAGTTTTAAAATAATGATAGCTAATGTTGATGGTACAGCCATTCAACTTCTCTCTTGTGGAATAGTCCAAAATCTACAAATAGTGGATATGTTACCAGAGAAAAACAAATCTGCACAAACGAAAAAAAAAAAAATTTTGTTTCCTTTTTTAAGCGGATTGGTTATGGCAGTGGGGGATCACCTATTGCGGGGCACAACCCGTCAGGCCTTCCGGGGTTGAGTTATGGACAGAGATCAGATATTGCGCGACTTTAATTGAGTTAGGACATAGCACTCCCTTTGTAGTAAGCAACAGTCGTGGTAAGCAACAGTCGTGGTAAGCAACAGTCGTGGTAAGCAACAGTCGTGGTAAGCAACAGTCGTGGTAAGCAACAGTCGTGGTAAGCAACAGTCGTGGTAAGCAACAGTCGTGGTAAGCAACAGTCGTGGTAAGCAACAGTCGTGGTAAGCAACAGTTAAGCACCGTACTCCGAGGTTTGGTTAGCGTAACACTAGCTGTTTAGATTGCCCTCAGAACTCTCAAGATGGACTCCGAGACTTTATCTGGACCCTGGAGTGGGGAGTATACCCAGGGTCGCACCTTCCGCTTCAACGCAAACTTAAAGTTTACCAACGAGGGGTACTGTTAGGTGGTGGCAAGGACTGTGATGGGAGGAGTATGGGCCTCGAATGCTACGACGTTTGGGGAACTTGGAATGCTGAAAGACGCTCGGTATCCTTTTGCAAACGCTACCGTAGGCGGCACAATGTGAATTACAGCGGGGAGCTGGTCATTGGCACCACAGACCAGCAGCTTGGTGTGATCACTCTCAAGGGTCACTATGATGTTCAAGGGAGCCTAGGACCCTTCAAGATGGTGAAATATTTTGGGAATGTCAGGGAAGAAATGGATGGTGATGAGTGTATCAATTCCTCAGAGAGCCACATGCCTGCCCAAATATTTGCAGCCAACATGCGAAAGTTTCATACCAACATGAAGGCAGGTGGTGAAACATTCAGTGACATAGCCATAGTGACAGACAGCAACATCATTAAATCACACAAGTTCCTTCTGGCTTCCCAAAGTGACTACTTTGCTGCTCTACTGCGCAAAGATAATCCTGCTGAGGCTAGGCTCCCTTTCCCTGGGGACATTGTGCAAGCATGCATCACCTTCCTGTACACATCCCAAGTGGAGGGGCTACTGACAGAAGAGACTGTGGGAAAAATTCTAGAAGTTGCCACCTACCTCCAAATTGAGGCACTCATTCAGATATGCTGCAACTACATGGGGCAGCATATCAGTGGAGATAACTGTAAGGATTTGCTTACATTTGCATGCAACATCAATGCTACCAACCTAGTGCATGTGGCAGCAGACTTCATCGCAATCCGCTTTGAATCCATGATGGTGCAGGGCCAACTATTTGATCTATCTATAGAAACCTTCTGTAAGATCCTGTGTTCACGTAAGCTCATGCTGCACAGCAAGGATGGTCGTATTTTACCACAATTGGAGGGTGATTTCTACTTGCTGAGGTATATTATGGCATTTGAAGAACACCGGGCAAAGCAGACTTCTCTGGTTGAGTACCTGCAACACCTAAACATGAACCCCTTCTGCATCATGGAGGCACTGAAGGCACACAAAGGTGACATTCCAAAGAAGGATGCCATCATTGCATGGCTTGATGCACTGCCCAATTCGTTAGTGGCCAAGATGACCCCTAATGATCTGGTGAAAGGGAAGCGTGACTTTGGTAACACACGTGAAGTGTGGACTCGGCGTTTAATTGGTACAAGTTCTGACACTCGACCAGAGCACAGAACGGAAATGTTGTGGGATGGCCAGAATGGAGTGCAAAGTATTTGCAGGGTAGATGTGTACGAGCGGCGGTGGGACGACCATCACATTGTCCAAGGCTTCAAGCTCACCCTGAGTGACCATACCACAGTTGGCTTTGGCCTGGGTGAATGTGCCTCGAGTATGGGAGTGACAAGTCTGGTTGTGCCTGATGACCAACACATAGTTTGGGTACAGGGACGCTCCGGGTGGTACTTAGACCAGATGGCATTTGTCACAAACACAGGACAAATCTTGGGACCAGTTGGTGGTGGTGATGGTGGCGAGTACTACACACAAGATGCTATTGAAAATGAGGTTGACTTGAGATACGTCTATCTTGATGGGATAAAGGGCTGTGTGGTACAGGCCCAGGGTGGCCCAGCCATATGTCGTCTGTCATTCAAATTTATTGTTGCTTGTGACTGACCTAATCCTTGTCCATATCATCATTATTTTACTTGGTTATGCACATTTATTCAAGTTATGATATTAGAAGTTTTATTTTTGTAAGTAATTCATTCAGCTTAGAGTGAATTACATTCTGGGCTACTAATGTTCACAACACATACCGGACCATGGAAGTTCATCAGTAGAACACCCCATGTGCTCTCTTGTTTTTTTGTTGTTTTTTTTTTGTTTTTTTTTACTCCAGAAATTTAGGGCTAAATTTTTAGATTTAAAATTAATTATTTTGAATATAACTTTTTTTTCCTTTACATCTTTACATCTATAATAATTCTACCTTTAAATGGGGAATAATATTTAATCTGGAAAATTTTTATATTAAGTTGAAAGTGAACAAGCAATAATAAGTTAGGAAAACATTAACCAAGATATTTTGATTGTTTGCAAACAAGAGTTGATGTTTAAATTGCTGCTGTTGCACTTCCTGGAATGTAAGGAAAATGGAAGCCACTCTATACCACAGGGTTGATACCACATATTTTTAATATTGCACTTTCTGGAATCTAACCAAAGGGGAAGACACCTTACCACAGGGTTCCTTGGAAAATTGAGTAGCTGTGTTCCAATTGGAGTTATGTTTAAATTGCTGCTGTTGCACTTCCTGGAATATAAAGAAAGTGGAAGCCACAATATACCACAGGGTTCTTGGGTTAATTGGTTTGCCCTGTTGGAAACTACCCTGATGTTTAAATTGCTGATGTTACACTTCCATAAAACTGACCAAAATGGAATACACCATACCACAGAGTTCCTGGGTTGATTGGTTTGTTGTGTACCTAACAACTCAGTTTCCTGCATAGATTTCAGTTGTCTATCATCTCTATTTAGTTAGTGCCTTGATAAAAAGTCAAAAAATGTTGAACACAGTTGAGTAAGAATTTATTGTATTCTGATAACAAAGAGCCCCTTGTGAAGATCAATGTCATGGCTGAGGGAGCCAAGGACTATTCAGTTATTATAACTAACATGTTTTAATTATGTCAACAAATTGGAAAACACACACAGTCCATTAGCACTTACTAGCCTGCATTCAGAGGCCAATTGTCTACTGGAAGGCTATCTTGTAAAGATTTAGAATGTATCATATAACAGTGGAAGTTGGCCAATAGTGTTTTTAAAAGAAATTGTAAGTTATGGGGTTTGGGCACAGTTTTGTTGATCTCAATTAGAGTGTTTACTCTGTGATTGAAGTGCTCACTTATTACTCATTTAGTCTCCCCACCCCAATAGGCCAAAGTGGGGCCAATTTTGAAAAACTCAACAACAGGGTGTTGCCCTTCACACAAGACAGCTGGCCCCTCACACAGGGTAGCTGGCCCCTCACACAGGGCAGCTGATCCTTCACACAGCCGCAGCTGGCCCCTTACACAGGGAAGTTGGCCAGAATGAAGGTGTCCAGACCCGATCAATGAAGGAGTGGTGCTGGAGAGGGTGGAAGGATTGAGTGAGGGAGAGAAGGATCCAGGGGTAGTTCATTGAGTTCCTATGAAGTAACCCATTTCAGCTAATGATTTGGAAAAGGGTCCATTCTTGGCTCTCTTAAAGCAATGGTTAGTAGGAAAAACTGTCTGTGGAGCCAACTTAATTGATAAATATACTAAACTCCCCTCCCCCCCCCCCCCCCCCCCCTCCCCCCTTCCTTCCTTTCCCCAGCAGCAAATAGAAGGGCTATGTGCCACAAATTTTGTTAAATTTCTTTTTGTTGTTTATTGGTTTTGTTATTTTTGTTTTTATGAAGATGTTTTGAATGATAAGGAGAGATCTGTAGCTTCTGCCTGTTGTGTATTCAAAGAGCTAAAAAAAAAAAGAAGATGGAAATAATTCATGGGCTTGAGATGGGAAACATTAAAATTTTTAAAAATAATATATATATTTTTTAATTTAGATTGCAGCAAAGCATTCAGCTATAGCTGAAGACACCTCATTGCTGCAGCTGGAATCTCAAAGCACCAATCCAGATCATCTTTCTTATAGAAAAGGTAAGATGCTGTAACTAGGATAAGACAGGATTCTTTACTAACATTACATCTTTACTTGCAAACATAAATGAGCAAGTTTTATTGCTTGTAGGTGTGTGTACACTTGTGATAAAGACCATTTCCCTAGCATATGTTGCTTACTATAGCCTGTTGGCTACTATTGATGAACATCAGATACACACCATCAGATATGGGTTCACTAGTACATTCATTAGTAATAGAACATCCTAAAAGAATATTAGAAATGCCCTTAGGTTAGAAAAATACATAATTTGTTGGATAATTTACCAATCATAATTATTATTTGTGCTAGCAAGAATAATAATAGTGACCTGATTATGCAAAGAAGCTGGAAGAGCTCCAGAAGTTTATGGGTTTATTTTTATTTATTTATTTATTTTTTTTTGTTTCCCCCTCTCTCCCCCCCTCCCCCCCCCTTTTTAACTAGGAGTTTGTAAAGGGTGTGGTTTCCCACAATGGGTGTAGTTTAGGTTGGTAAGTAAAAAAACAAACCAAAAACTACCCCTTTTGAAATCCTGGATCTGACCCCCCCCCCAGGGTGTGTCTGGTGATGGAGAGGTGGTGGCAGAGGAGAGTGGACCTGTGCAATACTATGATGATGAAGAGGAGGGATTCGATGACAAGGACATGGAGGAACTGGCCTACGAGGACGACCCACTTGAGCATCGAGGATACGATGATGACTAGCTCATAGTGGCTCTTCAGCTAGACAAAATCTCTGATACATGCAAATTTTGATTTTTCAAGGAGGATATCATTACTGATTAATGCACCAGTCACTCAATTGTCCAAAGGTCTGGATCACAGTTGAATATAAACATTTCTTGTTCATGAGTTTTGGCTCTGCATGGATAAGTATGAAAATGGACTGCAACAATTTCACAACACATTCAATCTTGTATGTATAAACATGTATGTAGCAGTTGTCACCACAATACAAACATCTAAAGTAACAATTGTTTTCTTTTCAACATGTAGCACACAATACAACATGTCACGACAATGTAAAGATAAGAATGCTAAAGTAGCGATTGTTTTCTTTTCAACATGTCTTCTGCTCGATTAATGCAAAGTTCACTGACTTGATCCAAGTTGTGCTGGAAGAAACACAAAGACAAAGAAAAAGAAAATAAGATAACCCGAAACTGTATGTGGGATGCTAGGAGGCTGCCAGGTATTTATTAGGATATATTGTATTGGGAACATATACATAGACACATAGAGCACCATTCACATTAACAGTATGTTTATTGATATATCTTGCACCCACACCTGGATGGCAAAAGCAGGTGACTGGTATTCATTGAAAATATCGCTATCTGTGACCATCTCAAATCTCTAGGCAGTGAAGGGAAGGCAAAGATACTATTTCTACTGGTGATGATCCTTACTGTTCCAATGGGGATTTCAATTACAACATGGTTGGTTATCCAGACATAGAAGACAGACACATATTTAGGTACGTAATCACTTGTCCTGGAGTGTGTATACATTGGAACAGCTTCTTTCATGGAAATAGTTAGAAAGTTCCAACTATCTTCAGCGTAGTCATGTCAGAAGTGTGCTGATAAGAAAAGTTTCCTCTAAGACAAGGCTATCTATATGCCAAAAGCTTTTGTTAGCCCAGGTCAGTCTGAGTTTACCAGACAAAGCAGATGAGGCTTGGGTAATTTCAGAATCTGATGGTACTGTTATTAAAACTCATTATATTTGTACAGCAGGGTGTGTAATTCCATTATGTCTATTTTTATCCTATTATTATTTGTAATTTATTCATTTGTTAGTTTGCTATCTCCTCCCATATTGTCGAGGGTCGACCCTCAACATGGCATAGCCAGACCCACAACATATAATAGTTTACTGTAATTATATATTTGAACAAGATGAATGAATAAGTTATGTCTGTACTTGTGTTGTTATTGAGTCGGTACATATTAGCTTATGTAACCCTATAGGTAGCTATTGTGTTTAAATTCTATTTATGTATGTAAGTCTGTATCATGTAATGCTAATGTGCAGCCAGGGGTATAAGAGACCCTGAAAAGGCAACTGTCTGGAGTCTTTGCTAAATTTTTAATGAAGTTCTTCTTAAATAACAACCTGAATTACTCTGGTTATTAAGATTCAAGAACCTTGTTAGCTGGGTATTGACTCTGGTGCTACCATACCTGGGGATTAAGCAGTTCTTAAAACCCCAACACATACGCTTGGGCATATATGGCTCAAATTTTCAAAGGTTCATGGGGGTAAGCTGAGGATGGTTATAGGCGGGTTTGGTGAAGAGGTGAGTCAAACCATGCCTGTGCCCATTGAAAAGAAATGTTTGTTTCTGTCTTCCCCAGGCCATAACTAATCTGCCACACTCATGCCTGTCCCTGTAGCAAACTCCTCCTGGCTCACACAGACAGTGAGGGCATGTACTGTTTAATCTGTTGGCCTGACCTGTAAGAGGTGCAGGCCTCCCATGGAGAGCACCGCCAGTTCTGACACTCCATCCCCCGTGAGGTCTCCATACCACAGAGACTGGATGGGGTGGGAAAAACTCCGGCTCCAGATCAGCTCCGCTGATGAATCTAGGGAGGAGGTGGGGGAGATGTGGGAACTGATGAGGTTACTTAAGGAGACAAGAATGGCAATGAATTAGGTGAAGGGTGCAGTTGAGAGAAAATATTGAGGTGAGGATAAGGTCAGGTCAAAGGTGCTGGAGGTGGTTAGGTCAAAGGTGATGGAGAAGATAACGTAAGTACAAAGGTGATGGGGGTGGGAATGAGGAGGAATACCTACATCCAACATTTCTCTTTCCTCCACCCACACTCCCTTCCCAGGCTTAATTCCACCCCTACCTCTTTTCCCTATTAACTGGACCCCACCTGTACAGGGTGGAGGGAAGGGATAGAGCTGGGTACAGGGTGGAGGGAAGGGGTAAGATGGGTAGAGGGTGGAGGGAAGGGGTAGAGCTGGGTACAGGGTGGAGGGAAGGGGTAGAGATGGGTACAGGGTGGAGGGAAGGGATAGAGCTGGGTACAGGGTGGAGGGAAAGGGTAGAGCTGGGAACAGGATGGAGGGAAGGGATAGAGAGCTAGGAACAGGATGGAGGGAAGGGATAGAGAGCTAGGTACAGGTGGAGGGAAGGGGTAGAGTTGGACAACATGGATGTGAGGAGGAGAGAACAAAGACAGCGTGGCAGGGCATGATTAGGTAAAGGGTGGAGTAGGTCATTGTTCATGGTTCAAGAAAATAAAATGGAGGAATAGGATAATATAAAAGATCAAGGTGGGTAAGACCATGACATTTGTCGAGCTGAGAAAGGAGGCGAGAGAAGAGAGTAGCAGCTACAGGGACAACACAGTGACCAAGACAACAACTTACACGCCTCATGCTCCTCCAATCTGTAGGCCAATATTTTCTGCAAAAAATAAGTAAAAGAAAACAAACAAAATCAGCATGTTACATATCTTTACTTGCATGCGCCCTTGCTTTACAAATGTAACCAAATAGCATATTTTCATAATTATGCAGCAAGAGAATAAAAAACCATAAAGTATGCTCCAATATGGTACTGCCACAGAGTGGGTATCAGGTAAGGGGTCATCACCTTCCCGTAGGTGCCCAGTATAAGTTCATTCCTCCCATCCCAGTCCAGGTCAGCCACCACAGAGCAGAGGACACTGTCGTGCAAATGGGATGACGGGAGGACCAGAGAATGCTCAAAGCCATCCCGCAGTACGTTCCTCAGAGAGCATCGTGAATATCATTATCAACCACATGTGTGGGGAAGGGGGAGGGGCTTAATGACAACACTTACAAGAAGACAGCTCCCAGCTCAACAGCCGAAGTAGCCAGAATGTGGAAATCACTGAAATCATTCCCATCTCCTGAGGCAATGTATACATACACATGAAGAGAGATTTAAACCTCGGCAAATAAAGAAGATAAAATTTTTCTAACCTTGAGAGCCATCTGTATTTGATGTGAAGAGTTTTACCGATGTGATGGGTCCATCCACCAGATCTGATGAGAACACCTTTACAATGGCTAGAATAGTAATATTAAAAAATTAAAAAAAAACAACAACAACAAACAATAGTAACCAAAAGTGATATTAATTGCTTGCCAAACTATCAACACAGGTCTGCACTAATGCATCTCAACAGATTCATCATTCTGAACCCTTGTGCTCTCATAGAGCAGATTAAACCTTTAAAAAAACAACAACATATGGTGACGTCAATCCACTGTGATGTAATCCAGCATAGCACTTATAATAGAATAACATTATCAATAATTTATTTACTCTGATTTCATGTTGATCAAAGTATGCCGAGACTAGTTAAATTCGAATATCATGAGAATAGAGTTCACGTTATGGCTGACAATGAGGATAATGGTGAAGGTAAGGGGACCAGTTCTCACACTGGCTAAAACTCCTGTTGAGCAGCTAGCTACCTCATTCCACAGCCCCTAAAATAAGGTGCTCTCTCACCATTGGTCATAAGGTCCACCAGAGTGCAGCGGATGTAGCCGACCTGGCTTCCCAGGGCAGTCAGTCTGTGTGTACCAACCAGCCGGATATCCATAAATGTTATGCTGCTTGGGAGGTCAACGAACTCGGGGAAAAAGGATTCCACAGCTTCTTCTTGAAAGCTCGGCTAGTGAATGATTTTATAACAAGAAATAGGTACGGTAACACTAGACAAAAGGCATAATCATTCATAGTATATAATCCATGCTTCACCAAGAAGACCAACCTCAGAAGACAAGTGAGACTCTCTGTAGAGATGCACTTGATTATCATCTCCTGCCACCAGGAACACCGGCTCCCAGTGATCACCCGCCAAAATCCTACCAAACAAATAAAAAATAATCATTTGAAAGGAAAAGAAAAATGCTGTCCCCTGTTGTTGTTTTTGCCTGTTACTTTGTATTTGTGACTTGAAATGGAGTATACTTCAAGTTGAGAGGTTGCCAGTCATCTATGAAGAAAGAGAAAGAGAGTGAACCTAAGTATCCAAGGTGTGGCATCTACTTCTCAGCGTGTGTTGATATATAAATAAATATATATATATATATATATATATATATATATATAGCTACACTTCATACAATATGCTATAGCACATGCAAATCTTTGTAGGAAATTTTTTTTTTATTATTTGCCATTTCCTTAGTGTGCCTTTGTTCACTTGTATATCTCATAGAACATTCTAATTGATTTCTACATGCAGTAGGCTTGCTAATAGAAGTTGTTCAGTAGTACTGTATGCAACAAAGTTTTCCTTGAGGGACATTGGGACCTAGTGAGGCTGACATAATAGACCACCTGCAATGTTCTCCCATTGAAACTCAGCCGAGTGCGGGTTGCAGTGCATTCCATAGAGGTTGAAATACACTTCGTTGGGCTCAATGTCAGTCTGAAATAAGAACATCAAATATGATCATAATGTCCCTAATGTGCCAATACCACTCCCTCCTCCTATGAGATGTAGGGCTCCGTCTGCTATGTGCTCTAATGAAAAAAAGGGGAAAATATTGACTGACCATCAGATCAACAATGCCAAATCACGTTTTGTAAATTTTAGGGGACTCAACTTTAAAATACTGTAGTTGAGTTTCCCCCCCCCCCCCCCTCCAACAATGTATTCTAAAACATCATTTCAAATGGAATGCAAACATACTTGATGGATTAGGTGAAATGGAAATGGTTTGAGGTAGTGTATTTATTGAATGCTTATTAGTATACCAACAAATAACTCGCTCAAGGGAATTTTTTTGGTTGGCCTTCGACCTCCTGTAGTCACAAACATGATCTGCTTAAAATGTTTGGTGGGGCTCCTCCCAACCCCCTAAAATAAAATAAATGAATAAATAAATATATACATAATAATAAATACCATAGGGGAAACCCCTTGGGAGTATAATAAAAAAACAACCCGAAAACCCACAGCCACATGAGACCTCATCTTCTTCTTGTCAGTCAGTACAGACTGTTTTTTTTTCCCCTATTTTTTTCTTCATACCCCGTAGGTGGGCTAGAGCTCTAATAAGCCAAAGCTTGATGGTTACCTGGTCCCAAATGAAAGTCCACCAACTTTGGTGGAGCTCCTACAAAAACTGTGGGAGGAGTACTTGGACGAACATTTAAATGTGTATATTTTTAGCTCATTACATGTAGATATCACTGCAGGAAATAGAAGTTAATCTTAGGGTTACTATGGTGTACAAAGCACTTAACATTTAGTTCCATACCACACAACTTGTGGAATTTATTAAGTCCCACAAGACTCTCCTAGTGAACATCATAGCCTGTCTGCCTTACCCTAATGAGTGTTATCCCAATAATGACTCCATTGGGCTTTTTCACTACTGCATCAATAGATACCACTTCAACCCCAGCTGCAAAAAAAAAAACAATATGAAATGAAGGAAACAAGAAGTCAAAACTAACAACCAAACACCATGAAAAATTAGAGCAACTTCCAGAACAGTGGACAAGAAGTTGGTGTTGAATGCAGACAATATCAACTTCTGTCCTGCACTTGTATAGGAATGTCTGTGCAAGTGAATTAAGGCCAAGTAACTTCACACACCAAACATTCACAAAGTAAGAATTATTAAGTAAAAAAAGTTAGTCAGCAGGAGAGTGGTACCATGTTTTAGTAATCTTTTATCCTTGAAACATAATACAGCAATAATGGACCTACTGCAAGTAAATATATGATAGATATATCTAATTTGAATGGATAAAAGTAAAGAGTGAAAGTCCGACACATAGATAGAGGCATTCTTGGTGGGTTCACTAAACACCAAAACTCCATAATAGGCTTCTCCAGAAACTTCTGATTCAGGGAGGAGAAAAAAAATTTAAACCTTCACAGATAGCATCCATGTTTGTTTCTCACAAACTATGCTATAGGATACCCCAAGGTAAAATCACCTTCTGGCACCATTCTTAATCATTTGACCAACAATTGCTGCAGGATTTTGAGTTGACAAATGCATCTAGTTAATCAGGAATAAGTTGAATATATTTAACACAGATCACAGGAGCGTTCAAAGAGACCCAAGCATGAGCATTTCACTCATTGCTGAGACATGCCAGATTTTCTTGGCTTTAAATAATTATCTGGATTTCCTTGTTCATATAGACATTTCTTGTTCATATAGACACTCACTACTGCACCATACTAGGAATAAAACTGAAGGTTATAGGTCTGAATGAAGGTTGGCGCTGTTCCAGGGGGTTATGAAATTCTAGGCTGTACACTTCTCCCCTCAAAGTAGTCACAACCAGCTTGTTAGAATCGTTGATATGCACGTTTAGCATACTATAGATGTTGCTCTGGTTACGGAGAGGGAAGAAATAAACCTCGTGCAGCCTAATCTTGGCTCTGCAGCTTGAAATACGGCTGCACTCCGCTGGTCTACCCTGCCCTACCGCTTCTTCAATTTCATCCATTATGACTAGAGAGAAAACCTTGAATAGTATTTCACAGGCGCTGACCCTTTACCAGCCACAGTCCCTAGGCAACCTTGCTTTTGCTGGTAAAGGGTCGCTGTTTCCGTGAGGTGAAATCTTGATTGTCCCTATCTTTTAACGGTAAAGGGTCATTCTCGTCTGTGAGTCAAGACTTGCGGCGGGGTGATACACATTTCAGATAACTCCAGACTCCAGTCAACGTGTTCACTGTGACGTCAAGACTCCAATTGAGGCCCGTGTCACTGCAACTCTCCTGGAGCAAAAATTATTTGCCAAGAAATTGCCAAGAAATTGGGGAACCGGTTGAGAATGGCTGAAACGTGGCAGGATTTCATTAACCAAAACGAGGAGAAGGATGGGGTTAGGTTCACCTGGAACACCTGGCCTTCTACTAGGGTGGAGGCGTCCAAGATGGTGAGGAATTCTGTTGAATTAATATAATATTCTGTGGTGGGGGGAGGGGGAGGAGAATAATGTTTTGTGGGAATAAGTTCATGTGAAATGAAGAAAAGGGAAGTCTTAAAAATTATTTATTAAATTTTTAGAGAAACATGAAAAGATGAATTTGATTTGATTTTCTTAATGTTCTGATATAGTGTTTGCTCATGCATAATTTATGAATTAACATTTTGCTATTTTTGTGCAAACAATTTAAGGAATGATGCTGTGCTTAAGCATATCATGGGACATCTGTTAAATCTTTATTTTATGGAAATTTCTTTTTGCGCCTGGGTTAGCAAGCTGACAAAACACAGCAAGAAACTTGTAGATACCACAATTAATGTAGACCTCACATTTCTCGTCCCAGTGTAACTCTGCCATACCTAAATTACTAAATTGGGATAGCTTAGCAGTTACTTAAGGGTGGCTCAAAGAGATTTTATTTCTATCTATAAAATGGTAGAATTTTTGAGGCACAAACCTACACTAGTCAGCTTTTCGTCACAATTTGACAGCTGAACTCCACTTTATCTAGAGAATCAAAAGGAATATTCACAAACTCTTTGAAGGGCCCTGCCCCTGAAGCCCTATATCTTGACTAGGGTGAATATATGATTGAGCAATGAATAGTTTTGAAGTAAATTGATGTCTAATTCAACACAGCGAATTTTGGCTGAAACTGTGGACAATTATCCACTCATCATATAAAGTAATATAGATAGCTCTTATTTTATGGAACATCATCCCATTTACAGATATAAAATAACTTATACGTACAATTAAATTGCAGATCTGTATATAAAATTATTGCCAAGGATGGGTGAGGGACGAACTTGGGTTTCTGGAATGCAGGAGGGGGGGGGGGGAAATCGGTGTTCCTGACCCAATATCATGTGTTCAGTATGTCAGAGTGTGGGGGGATTAGTAGGAGGGATATGTGTACCCTTTCTTCTGCATGAGTGCAAAAGTTTTTACCTACTAGTAGTTTGCTGTCACCAGTACTTTGATGGTATGCCACTCTCAAAATTGCTGATATCTTGTTGGTAAATGCCATCGTGGAAGTGTTGTGTTGGTAATAATTTCCAAACTGATGGATGAGTTTGCCTGCTACTTCAGTCAGCCGATATAAAGCTAGTACTTCATGTGATGGTGATTGGGCTTTTGTGGAAATGACTGCAGAATTAGCTAGAATCAGTGTGGGGGAGGATTTAAAATAGAGACAAGCTTGTAGAGAAACTGGTTGCTCATTATGGAGAAGATGGTGATACAGAAAATGATGGATAAGAACAGTGAAGACAGCTGTGATATCCTCAATTATTTATCGAGTGGAAAACATTTAGTCAGTTGTGAGTTGAACACATGGTGATGTGCTGCATCACATCTGAGAGAACTTCTCTCCAATGATATGATCAAGGCCATATTTCCCAAATTGCATAAGATTGCTTCCATCAGCTTTATCAACTCCAGTTGCTGCAGCGTCTGTAAAGGAGAGTTTTTTTTGCAGATGAAGATGATCATGACTCTTGCGCAATTCCGTAAGTGACTGTGTCTTTCTAGAATTCTATAGAGGCACCAGAAGTACTCTTTAGGAGCTGCCTTGAAGAATATCCTCAGTTAGAAATTTTTACCTTTTGTTACTTTTGGTATCATTAGTTATTACTCCCTTTTTTTGTATCATGACATTATCTATAAATAATGATAATTTTAAAAAAGAAGAAAAAGAAAAGAAATCTTAAAGTTTGGGGCAAATATCTGTCCTTATATATCCCATAAATGAAAATCAACAACATAAGGAGTCCTTTGTCTCTTTACTTTAACCCTGATAGTCCATGTACCTTTCACTCACACTGTGTGTCACTTTTGTAAATGTGTTAGTCCCACTCTCTCCTGTAAATGTGTTAGTCCCACTCTCTCCTAATCTCCAGTTATCTGGATTAAAAGTAGAATCAACTATTTTTGCATTGGGTACACGTTTAGCATTCCACTGTCATCCCTCCTGATGTGTGTCACTGATGTCATCAAGCAGTGCTGTAAAGCTCTGTAATAAATGCAAGCACATGTGCTAATGAGATGTGGTCAACAGAGTGTTTGTTGTGTTCCTGTGCAGGTGATTCCCCTCAGTGCCATGATCACACCGCTGAAGGACCGACCTGACCTACCTCCCATCTGCTATGAACCAGTTCTCTGTGCCAGGACTCAGTGCCGGGCAGTCCTTAATCCTCTCAGGTGCACTCCAATGAAATTAAACACATTCTAATTTGGTCCATGTACATAGTTAATGCTGTGGATATATCTGTATACAAGTAGTCAAGTATCTTTACATCATGATTTCAATCAATGTTGCTAAGACTATAGATTTCCTAAATCCATGTCTGGCAAATGTACTATTTTGCTGTTTTGATTTTCTGTTGCATTCCTTGAGCTGCTACTGGCATGCCTGATTGGTATCTTTATGCATGCGTAGGGATTTTGTGTGCACTTCAATTGGCTGTGATCTTGTGTGTATGCAGGACATGTGCTGTTCATAGCAGTGACTTGTACTCTAGCAATTAGTCTTCCCCTAATGAGATGCTGTGTGTATATTTGGGGAGAAATTCCTGACAACCAACTCAAAAAGAAAAATCCATATTTTTCTTCCTTTCTTTCCCCCTTCCTTCCCCCTACCCTATTTTCTGTTGTATTCTGTATTTTTTTTTTTTTTTTTTTTTTTCTTTCTTTCTTTTTTTTTCATTTTTTCATTTTTTCATTTTTTTTTTTTTTTTTTTTTTTTTTTTTTTTTTTTTTTTTTTTTTTTTTTTTTTTTGCTGTTGTTTCCCCCCTCCCCTCTAAAGAGAGGGGAGGACAGAAGAGTTTATTGTTATGAGTCACTCTGTATAAATCTGGTCTTATTGCTTTAAGGTAATTTTGGTGTGTTTCTGGTAATTAATTGGCTATAAGGTGGCGACTGTTTTAACATTAATGAAATTTAAAAAAAATTGAATAATTAAATCTGAGGGTAAGTCCAAGGGGGACACCCTTAGTGAAACACCGATTTATAATTTTTTGTTAATCCCCTCTCTCTTCTCAGCCAAATAGATTACAGGACCAAGTCTTGGACATGTACTTTTTGCTTCCATCGTAACCAAGTAAGTTTGCTGCCAATTAAATTTACACTCTGATGTGAATTCATTCCCATTTTTCCTCTCCATTCTTTACTCAGTTTCCTCAGCACTACGCCGGCATCTCCGAAACTAACCAGCCGGCAGAGTTGATACCTCAATTCTCCACCCTGGAGTATCAATTGCAGGTAATGTAAGAGACGCTCTCCCACTGCAAGGGGCTTGCCTCAAAAGTGTGTCTACTCATTCATTCTCTCTCTTCCTGTCCTCATTTCCACCTTCCTCCTCTGCTCCTTCTGCCTCTACTTCTCCCACTTAATTCACCACACCCCCTCCTGCCATGCCCCCTCCCAGAGATCTGGTATTGCTCCAACCATCTTCCTGTTTGTGGTGGACACTTGTCAAGCTGAAGATGACCTTCGAGCTCTGAAAGTAGGAACATCATTAATTATACATCAAGGAGGGGAAAAAGAAAAATATGATTATTGAATTATTCAATTCCCTCCACTTCCCCCTCCCCCCATTCATTTAGGAATCGCTGCAGTTATCCCTGAGTTTGATCCCACCCACTGCCCTGGTTGGACTTATCACCTTTGGGAGAATAGTAAGGATGACACTGAGTTAGTGATTGTCTTCAACAAATTGTGATTTATTTTCTATATTGCATATTTTGATCTTGAAATGCAAACCATAAAAAGTTATATTGAAATTTTGGTGTTATAGTAATGGATTTATAAAAATCTAAAAAGAAAGAATGAAAAACACGCAAATTTCTCTGTGGGTGTGGCTTGTCCATTCATCACATTGGGAAAAGATAAAATAATTGATTTTATGTTATGTGATGTAATATCCTTAGTAATGGTGTTGTTTCTTCGTCCTATTCAGAGTGCTAATGTTATTGTTGACGTAGTGTTGTTTACTGGCACTATTGCCGTTGACTACAGGTCCAGCTGCATGAGCTGGGGTGTGAGGGCTATGCCAAGACTTATGTCTTCCGTGGGACTAAGAATATCAGTGCCAAGCAACTGCAAGAACAGCTGGGGCTAGGAGGAGGTGCTGGGGCAGCTGGCCGACCACAGGCTGCCGCCCAGCAACAGCAGGCCACTCCTCAAGTCCAGAACAGGTCAGTTATGAGTTAGTTGGATGTGTTCATGTGTTTGTGTTCATGTGTGTAGTTCGCATGGGTGGGTGGGTATGAAGAGCCTTCTTTGTGGTGAGTGTGCTGTGATAGGTGATCGGTTATTCCGAGATCACACAATGTATTTTGTTGGAGTGGATTGGGGAAATGTTGATCAGAGTGAGTCTAAGAATTACTGTGGTTGTATTTCTATCTGGTGATGGAGGCCATGTGCGAGAGAGTCTTGTTTTCAGTGTGTAAGAATCAACCAAGATTTCTAAACTCACTCCTGTTGAATGGGTTAATTTCCTTAGAGAATGGAGCAGGATTGGGTACTTGAGGGGTGACCTTGGCTTGTGTATGTTCATTAACTTGACCTGGTTTGTGCTGGGCTTGGTGCTCTCAACTACTAGGAACTAATTAGAAACCACAAACACACATAAATACATTATTAGCATTTTGAAGATTTTTTTTGTTGTTGCTGGCATTGACATGGTATGTTTATGTTTCCAACTGGAGAGCTCCCAAACCAATGTGTAATTGCATTGAGTAACTACATCTGGATTCCTTTTTGCTTTTATTTCTGTTGTCCTGATTCCAAATTACTATAATTTATTGATTCCATAATGTTGTAATCCTGCTGCTATGTTGTCCCAATTCCATATTGCTGTTGTCCCGATATCATATTGCTATTGTCCTGATTCCATATTGCTGTTGTCCCTTCTATATTTCTGCTGTCTTGATTCCTTATTGCTGATGTCATGGTTCTGACTTACTATTGTCTCCTGATTCCAAACTGCTGTTATCTTGTTCCATGCTGTTCTGACTCTATACTGCTGTTATCTTGATTAAAATTATTGCATTCTGATTCCATGCATCTATTCTGTTTCCGTATTGCTATTGCCCTGATTCCCAATTTATAGGATCCTAATTCCATACTGTTATTGTTCTAATTCCACGTTACAATCATCCTGATTCCATGTAGTTTGTTATGATTAGTTTTCTATCCCACCAACCTCCATTCTCTCCAGGTTTCTTCAGCCTCTGCAGAATATAGACATGAACTTCACAGACATGATAGACTACATCCAGCCGGACCCCTGGCCTGTGCCACTGGGGACACGCCCCCTCAGGTGCACAGGTGTGGCGGTGTCTGTGGCCATTGGTCTGTTGGAGGCCACCTTCCCCAATGCCGGGGCCAGGGTAATGCTATTCATAAGCGGACCTTGCACTCAGGTAAACAGAATATGTGGAAGTTACCAAAAAAACCATGCAGATTTGTTCATTCGCTTCCAGTTAGCACATTGATGCACAGTTATGTGGTCATGCTAAGCAATGATGTAACATTGTGTGAGTGATTGTTGATGGTGGTGGTGTAGACTATCTCTGTGTGTTTGCTCCTCACCTGATGACAGGGTCCGGGTATGGTGGTGAGTCACGAGCAGAAGGAGATCATACGATCACATTTTGACATAGAGAAGGACTCGTGCAAGTACTACAAGAAAGGTTGCAAGGTAACATTGACTGAATGAATGGTTTGTTTGGTGTATGATGTGTGTATGTGCATGTGCATCCCTTGTTACCATGATAGTGTGTCCTGGTCATCAGTAGGTTTAGGGTTTGCACAATAGGAGGGAAGAGAATTACTTCCTGATTTGTTCCTGTGGAGTTACATCAGCATTCTTGTGTTTGAATGAATGAGATGTCCTACTTCACACAGAAGTGATGAGCAGTGGGAAAGCTGACAGGTGGCCATTTGTTGCTGTTGTGACTGTTTGTTGCAGCATTACGAGGCCCTTGCTAATCATGCGGCAGAGAATGGACACATGGTGGATATCTACTCCTGTGCCCCAGACCAGACTGGTCTTGGTGAGATGAGATCTCTGTCCAATTTTACTGGGTGAGTGAGGTTATTGTGGTCTGTTTTCAAATGCGGTTCAAGGAATGACATGCACAAGAGTGCTAGTGTGTGGCTGTTCCTCGATCAAAATTAGGAGGTGGGCAGTATATGGGATCATATAACCACCGAATCACTTTGTTATCCTTATTATCACACACCAAGGGTAGAAATGTGGACAAAATATTATATATATATATATATATATGTATATGTATATATTCATATGGTTAGCCTATTGGCTGAATTCAGTGAGCGCTGGTATTTCAACTGCTGGGTTGGCAATATCGTCTTCAGAGTTTGAAGATGACATTTACTTATTAATTTTTTTATCTATCTGTTTATTTAATTGAAAAAAAAGTTTTTCCCTTACCCATAATCAAGTGCACAAATAGCCTCTCCATCTCCCCCCCCCCCCCCCCCCTCCTGTCGCTGACCTCAAGTACATGCCAGCAGGATGTGGTGGTGCTGTTCTTTAGACCATTCTGTGTGACCTGCTCAGTTAATATTTGCCTGTTTCTTAGTGCACTGAATGCACAACACTAGTGTAGGCCATTTTATATTTGGTGAGTGTGTGTATTTTTACATCAATTGAATCTATGGGGAAAATAGCTTGGGAAGTACATGGGAGGGAGGGAGGGTTGTTTTTATAGTTTGTATCTGCTTAATAGGAGGTAGAGCTGTTTGGGGTGGTGGGGGAAGGGGGGGGGGAGGTCTTGAGATGTTGGAAGCTAGAGTTGTTTGAGTGGGTGGAGTTGTTGGGGCTAGAGGATGAGGATGCAAGGACTAGGGCTGTTGGGTTGCTAGTCAGGTGGTCAAGGGAAGGAACTTGGTATTGTGTGCAGGTGGTGATGGTTCTGTTGCACGTATTGAAGGGCATGGGCCGGGTGGGTGTGCACAACCTGGGGATGTCCATATTACTCACTGCACATACTCGTGTTCTCTGGTGTGTTTATTGTGTATAGTATAGCAATCTTCAGTTGTGGAAGAAACATGTCGTATGCTATCTAGTGCATGTCAGTACATGTTAATGCATTTTTAGTGCATGTCAATGCATGTTTAGTGCATGTCTGCATGTTTATCGCTAATTGGTGCATGTTTAGACTGCATGTTGATTCATTTTACTTTTTTCTTATCGTGTTATTTCATACTATGCTATTGCCTATGCAGCGGTCACATGATCCTTGGTGACTCCTTCAACACGTCTCTCTTCAAGCAAACATGGCAGAAAGTGTTCGCTAAAGACTCTCAAGGACAGAATCTTAAAATGGCCTTCAATGCATCCTTTGAAGTCAAGGTTGGCTACTCTATTTTGTGTGGTATTCCATTAATGAGAGAGAAAACTCATGCAAATAGACTATACCTCGCTGTATGCATATATAATGATAATTTTTTCTTTCATATGTGATTGTTGATGTTTAGTGTTCGAAGGAGTTGAAGATATGTGGTGTACTGGGCCCTTGCATTTCACTGAACAGGAGAAACTCTTCAGTGTCAGATAATGTATGCATAATTTGTTTGTTTGTGTTTGTTTGTTTGTGTTTGTTGCTATTTATTGTATTGTTTTATAATGGATATATTTTCTCCTTTCTTCACATTTTCAGGAAGTTGGTACAGGAGGGACATCTTCCTGGAGGATATGTGGCCTCACTCCCTCTACTTCACTAGCCGTTGTCATGGAAGTCAACAATCAGGTGAATCGTGTGTGATTTGCCAGTGCCCAGTTCTTGCATGTTTCTTGTTTGTATAAAACTATCACTACTATATAGTATTGGCAATAATTAACATTGTGTGTTTGTTGAGTATATTTCAATTATTGTTGAGTATTTTAATTACTGTAATGTTTTTGTTACATAGCAAGCCAGCAATATCCCCCAAGGCCAACCAGGGGCCCTACAGTTCATCACCTTCTACCAACACTCGTCAGGGCAGAAGAGGGTTAGAGTGACCACGGTGGCCAGGCAGTAAGGAGTTATTAATTCAAATATTATAGAGAGTGGCCTTGGAGAAGGGTTATTTAAGAAGAAGGTTGGAATGATCAAGAATGTCTCCACCATGACTGCTGACGAGAGGGTGTATTCATGTTGTGTAATAGCACTGCAGTTAACATGCAGTTGGTCAGCTGTTTTTCTCTCTCTCTCCTCTCTTTCTCTCCTCTCTCTCTTTCTCTCTCTCTTTCTCTCTCTCTTTCTCTCTCTCTTTCTCTCTCTCTTTCCTCTCTCCTCTCTCTCTTCTCTCTCTTCTCTCTCTCTCCTCTCTCTCTCCTCTCTCTCTCTCTCTCTCCTCTCTCTCTCTCTCCTCTCTCTCTCTCTCTCCTCTCTCCTCTCTCTCCCTCCTCTCTCTCTCCCTCCTCTCTCTCTCCTCTATTTGTCATTTTCTCTCTCCTCTCTCTATTATTCTCTCTCTCTTGTGTGTGTGGCATTAGCTGGGCAGATGCTGCCACAAACCTCAACCATATCTCGGCCAGCTTTGACCAGGAGTGTGCTGCTGTTGTCATGGCGAGGATGGCAGTGGCCAAGTGAGTCTCAGGAAGGACACAAGTATGGCAATCACTGTTGTTGTTGTTTTAGGTCAGAGATAGCAGATGGTCCAGATGTCCTGAGATGGCTTGATAGAATGTTGATTAGATTGGTGAGTCTGATAGTGACCTGCCACTATGAAAATAATGAAATTTTTTCTGTTGTCCAGTGCCAGAAATTTGGTGATTACCACCGAGACGATGTGAGCTCCTTCAAGCTGTCGGAGAACTTCTCTCTCTATCCGCAGGTATGCTACTATCTAAGCTCAAATTTCATGTGAGCTTTGTTGGGATGTAGAAGCATGCAACTTGGTCCTTTTTTAAGTTAAGGAGAGATGGTACTACATTTATTTCGAACTGAAATTCTATGACGCTACCAATTATTATTATTATTATTATTATTATTATTATTATTATTATTTTTTTTTTTGTTGTTGTTTTTGAGGTGAAACTAATAGGCGAAGATCCAATGGTGTTCCTAGGATGCTGACTGAACACCAAGCTGGTGTGGTTAGGGGAGAGGTGTGATTGGGGAGGGGTTTGGGTGTGTTGGGTGGTTAGACATTGTACACTTTGTCAAGATGTGAGCACGACTGGTTAAAATGCTTTTGCATGCCCAGTTTTTTTAGGGCTAGCAGTGATTTTAAAGATATCTGTTGCTTCTATAGTGTGCTCGACTCAGTGGCTGATGAAGTGACGCGCGTGCGCGCACACACACACACACACACACACACACACACACACACACACACACCACCTTTCCTCTGTGTTTCTTAGTTTGTGTTCCATCTGCGTCGCTCCCAATTCCTGCAAATGTTCAACAACAGTCCTGACGAGAGTGCATACTACAGGAACAAGCTGAACCGTGAGGATGTGACCCAGTCTCTAATCATGATGCAGCCCATCCTTTATGCCTACTCCTTCAACGGACCCCCAGAGGTACATGCAGACACACCCCCAGAGGTACATGCAGACACATCCCCAGGCTAGCACGTGTGATTATTGCTGCAAAGGGTCCTTCATTTCATCACTAATTATGCCAAACTAGAAAAGCGCCTTCTAGAAATGTCCTTTTGAGTGGGATCAGATTTTGCATGAACTATTGCGTAATAATTACCTGTGGCACACATGTTTATGAGCACTTGGAATGGGGGGGGGGGACATCCACTTTTTTTTTGTTGTAAAGAATGGAAATTTTTTGCAAATGGTTTACTGTATGGAAGCACAAGTTTGTTGTTACAACTAAGTGGGTGGTTACTCCTGAATAGGAAAGTTAGTTTAATGGACCTATGCCCTAGCCCTACTACATTCTCCCTAAATGGGCCAGTTGTCCTGTGAGCGACCCCTGAAGATTTCTGGACGATTGGTCCAAGCATCTGGGAGGAGTTAGTGAATATACATACTTCTATAAACATAAAAAGGAGATCTGTCCATTTGTATGTATGTTTGTCCATCCGTATGTATGTTAGTAACATCATTTTGGCCAAAACTGGGGGTGAAAAATCTGTAAAATGGTTATAGTGGTGATGAAAAAAAGTCAAAAATGATACTTTGGCCAGGCAAACCCTTGGAGCTACAGACCTAAAACATGGTTTACATACACAGCTTGACTCTAGGAGTAACATAGGCAGGGATCCCACCAGGCCACACCTCTCTCTCATTGTGTATTACTAGAAATGTCAAAAGTGGTACTTGGTGTATAATACTTGGACCTAAGGAGTTAGACCTACAAACTTATATATTTGGAATCAGAGTCATCTGAGGAAAGTTTTCAGTATATGAATATGGCCACACCCCTTTCTGTCATGCCAAAAAAGGGCCAAAAACAGTACTTTGGTCAAGCAAACACTTAAGAGTGATAACATGAGTGAAGCTCCACCTGGCCACACCTCTTCTCATTGGTGTGTAAAGCTAAAAAGTGCAAATAACGCTTGCACCTAAGGAGTTAGCCCCACAAACCTTCTAATATATATTTAGGTTTGTCAGGATGTATGTATGTGTATGTCTATGCATGACAGCTGAACCCTTTTGATTAGAAAGGCCGAAATTTGGCATGTGGTCTCCAAGAACCTGAGTGAGCGTTATTAAACAGGTGTGGGCATGTTAGCGGGTGTGGTTTTGTCATAGCCACATACACAGGAAGTTGTTTTGGCTGTCAAAAGTTTATCGAAAGACCGATCAAACCAAAATTTGGTGTGTTGTCTCCAAGTAATTGGATAAGCATTATTAACCACATATTGCTATGGTTGGGCCATATCCATACCTACAGGGAATTGTTTGTCTATTAAAAGCTAATCAAGGGACCAAAGACTAAAATTGGCATATGGTTTCCAAGTAACCGGGTGAGCATTATTAACCACATGTGCATGTGTCAATGGGTGTGGTTTGGCCATAGACACATCCACAGAAGTTGTTTTGGCTACAAAAAGCTAATGAATGAACCAACCAGGCTGAAATTAGGAATATGGACTCCAAGTAACTGGGTGAGCATTATTTACCACATGTGGGTGTGTCAATGGGTGTGGTTTGGCATTAGCCACACCAACAGGAAGTTTGTTTTGGTTGCTAAAAGCTAAGCAAAGGACCAACCAGGCTGAAATTTGAGTGGCTTCTATAATGTTTCATGTTGACATTGGCCAGCCAACCCCGGGTATATGCTGCTAGTACATACAGACAGACAGACAGACAGACAGACAGGCAGGCAGGCAGGCAGGCAGGCAGGCAGACAGGCAGGCAGACAGACAGACAGACAGACAGACAAATTGTGAATTGTAATAAGACTTCCAATTCCACTCTCTTTATTTCCTCGTTCTATCTTTCTCTGTTTCATCCTTTTCCTGATGACTTATCTGGTTTTTTTTATTTTTTAAGTGTCATGTTTCATTGACTTCCTGTCCCTCCCCCTCTCACTTCCTGATGTGTATAGCCCGTGCTACTGGACTCCAACAGCATCACTCAAGACAGAATCCTTCTCCTCGATACATTCTTTCACATCCTCATATACCATGGAGAGGTGGGTACGCGCACAGAGAGAGAGAGAGAGAGAAAGAGAGAGAGAGAGAGAAAGAGAGAGAGAGAGAGAAAGAGAGAGAGAGAGAGTGGTATTGTCACTAGTCCTGCTCCCTCCCTCCCATATATTAATTTTGTGATTAGAATAATTTGTTAATCAGGAAAAAATGCATTGCCTGTTGGGATACTGAAATCCCCTTGAGTCAATAGACTGGAGGTTCTTCGGAACTCTTCTTGGCCAAGAAAGCCCTCACTGATGGAAAGAGTGTGTCATGCAAGCCTGCATGTGTGTAATGTGTTAATCTACCTACCCACGTACTACTCTCCTTTTTTCTTATTACCCACATATTTATCTACCCACCTAACAATTCACTCACCTACCTATCTGCCCACACATTTTCACCCACCTAATCAACTACCCACCCCATCCACCTATCCTCTTCCTGGGGATCCTGGGGAAACCCTGGAGAAGAAGTGTCCTTCAGATTTCATGCCGGAGTAAATAGATAGTGAAGCAGTGCTTCTGTGCACTGCACAATCATCTGCAGACTGTCTGACTTCAGGAGATGACACAAAGTTACACCATGATTTACATTCAATACTCTTATACCTAACAACATGACCTTCAGTGTTGATTGCACTTGTATACATGTTCTAGAAAATAGCTGCCTGGGTGAAGCAGGGCTACCAAAACCTCCCCAACCATGACAGGTTCAGGCAGCTTCTGCAGGCGCCGGTCGATGATGCTCAGGTACGCCAAAACTAGTGGCTGACATGTGGACACCACTGGGGGTGTTTGCGGTTAAGAAGATATAGTGTGTGTGTTTCATATGGCGGCATTCATTGAATCTGTGGGGGAAATACTTATCATCCCAAATTGTTCTTTTTTCTCTCTGCAGGAGATTCTGCAGGCGAGGTTCCCAATGCCTCGGTATATCGTGACGGAGCATGATGAGAGCCAGGTCAGCACTTTCATTTGTTATTCAGCACTAATATTTTAAACTGTTTTGCAGGAATTGTCAGAAATTGGCTAGCTAAATAGAACAAAGGTTTAAACTGGCTGCTTAATAATGTATACAGAAGTAATCTATCTATCTATCTATATATATATATATAAAGGATGTCTCTTTGTATGTTAGTACCATCATTCTGGCCAAACCTGTAAGTGCATTTCTTTGAAACTTGGCATGATGATAGGTTTTGACATCCAGGAAATGGTAACTTACTCTGGGAGTAATATGGGCTGGGTTCCACTTGGCCACACCTTCCTCTGGGTGTGTCAGGCTAAAATGCCAAAAATGGTACTAGGGAATAATACTTGCACCTAGGGAGTTAGACCCATGAACCCATATATATTCAGACCACACCCCTTCTTGTGTTCATATCAGGCAAAAAAATAATGTCAAAAATTGTACTTTTGCCAGACAAACTCTTGGAACTACAGACCCAAATTTAGGTATGCATACCCAACTTGATTTTGGGAGTAACATTGGCTGGTTTCCACCTGGCCACACCTCTTCCTGTTAGTGTGTACTAGCTGGTAGACTATCTCCGCTCTTCACCATTGTCAACTTTGCTGTACTTCCAAACCCTTAGTGCAGAACTTACAACCTACCATTAACTTCTAAAGTTGCCGCCATTATACTGAATGCATGCTAGGAAACCTAGATGTAATTGTTCATTGCAGAGATGGACAACTTACATGCATTAATGTGCTATAGAAATTATTACTCCTTACATTACGTCTTGCTCTTCCCACATGGAACTGATGGCTGGCAGATTGGGTTGAAGAGAAGCAATGGAAGAACAATATCTCCAACAGATTTTTACTCCTATCGATTACAAGTAAGACAAGATGACTGCAACATTGTAATGGGAGTAAGACAACTCACTCAGTAGTATGCTATTGATGCACAAGAAAAAATTGAATATTCACATTTAACATGGGCAAGGAACAATCAAACAACAATATGAGCTGAAAAATATCAGAGATTACATGATGCAGTCTCTCAAGGAGATGGTATGAATGCAGGCAGAAGAATTGTCCTACCACCAACAATCACAGGATCTCCACATTATTACAATGAATGCTTCCAAAATTCAAAGATGGTGGTTAGGCACATGGGAAAGCCTGATTACTTCATCACATTCACAACCAATCCCAATTGTCCAGAAATTCAGGAAGCTCTACTACCAGGTGAAAAACCAAGTCATCGGCCAAACATGTGCAAGAATATATTAATTCAAACATGACAGCCTCATGGATGACATCTTAAAAAAAACAAGTACTGGGTAAAGTGATAGCACATTCATCTACCATTGAGTGGCAAAAGAGAGGTTTAAATTCATTCACACAATCTCTACATCATGGAGGATGAATGTAAACCACGAACACCAAAATTCGTAGATAGAGTAATATGCTGTGAAATTTCAGACAAAAATCAAAAAATCCACTACTACAGTAAGTGATCACTGCAAATGACACACATGGTCCCTGTAGTGCAGCAAACATGCAATATCCATGCATGGAAGGTGTAGGTCTAGACTGTCACTGCACCAAGGGTTATACGAAAGCATGTAGACACACCACAATAGCAGGAGAAAGTTCATACCCGAAATACTGCCGCAGATCTCCAGAAGAAGGTGGATTGACACATACATTACAAATTAAGAACAACGGAGAGTACAACGTGGATAACAAATGGGTGGTACCATATAACCCATTACTCTCCCTCAAGTATGGTGCACACATTAATGTCGAAATAGTAAACTCAGTTGAAGAAAAAAAAAGTATCTGTACAAATACAGCACCAAGGGTCATGACAAGGTCATGAGGATGATGAAGGACAAGAAGTGACAGTTCATGATGAAATTGAATCTTTTCTTCATGCACAATATATATCTGCAAGTGAGGCATACTGGCGAATCTACCAATTCCCATTGTAATCACGAAAACCTCCAGAAGAGGAACTACTGTGTGATTTACCAGGGGATCAGGTTGTTCTGTACCAGGAGGGACAAGAAGCTGAGGCAGTTCAACGTGGAGAGCCTGCAACAAAATAGACAGACTTTTTAAACTAAATAAACGCGATGAATTTGCTAAACACATCACATCCAGACTTGCTAAAGTACTACACTTGGAATCAAAGAACATAGCAACGACAAAGACGTCGTCGCGGAAACCCTGACAGACATCAACAACTCATGACACCCTCAGTCCACACCAGTCCGAACTATACCATTTACGAATGCTTCTTCATCACAAAACTGGTGCCACCATATATGAAGATTTACGCACTGTCGATGATGATGATGAATGTCCTACATTCCATGACAATGAAAGAAACTGGGTAATGGAAGAGGCATCAAATATCAGATTCGGCCCACAATTAAGAGAAGTTTTGTGCACAATACTACTCTATTGTATGCCAGCAGATCCACTAGCATTCTGGAACATGTGGAAGTATAAGTTAGCAGGACACTGAGGAGCAAGGAGGAGACCACCATATCCATGCAAACAATGCATGAAGTACTTTTAAATGGCAAGAAAGAATCGAATTTGATGGATTGGACATGAACAAAAACTTTGGTGAACTTCCTACACCAGATCCAAGCTTAGTTAATTTGGCACAACTACCATCTGTGCTAAGAGAGGAAATGAATACTCATTTTCTTGATTGATGTGAGTGATCCTTGGTATGAATATTGTTCTGCCAATGTTGCTGCCCGTTAACAGTACTTCAGTTGTTCAACTCAGCATATCTCCTGTAATCCGTTTGATCACTATGTATACAGTTTTTTTTCCTTCCCTGCTTTTGTTGCATGTATTTACTAAAATAATGTGTTTTGCATAAATTTAACGAGGCAAAAACGTTTGATAAAGAAGATTTTTTTTGTATTGATCTTGGATAGAGAATACTTACTGTCAAATCTATTTTAAATTGAAGGATAAATGCAGCACTGTTTTTGTTTTTCTAAAATGGGAGAAAAGCTGGTATTTAGAGGTAAAAAATATTCGAGCAAATGCAGTGCATAGAATTGAGTATTCCTTTAAAAATTCAACTGAGTAAACTTGGGAGAACAACTTGAGGGAACTGATCTGACACTGTGGGGCCAATCTGGTATCAAACTCAACAATTTTAGTACAAAACTTTCCCCCCTATGATGTGGGTGTATTTGTTTGATAACACCTTGTGGTTGGAAATGTCATGGTGCCCTAGAACAGACCCTGGCTGAAATTGAAGAACTTCTTTGATCAGTTAGTGAAGAATTTTGTCCGTTGTGACTTACTAGGAAGGCTTAAAGTAGAATATACTTATACCTGTCACTTGTATTTTGCAAAACTTACAAGACCACATTCATAGGATGTGAATACAATATCTGAACCGGGCCTGTATTAAAAGGGAAACTTTGGTGATGAAATAACCTACGACGAATAACCGGACAGACCATCAAGGCTATCTTTCTGCTACCATTTACTAAACTGTGACAAATAAATCAGTAAATCAAAAGAATACAATGATGTGAGCTTTATCACAGGATGCTAAGCCAAACAACTTGATCAGTTTAGCATCATTGGTGCTATCAATTGGTGGGGGGAATTTTTGTTGTCTTCCTTCATGTGGACAGGAATGGCCAGAAGTCTCACTTTAGGTGTGCATAACACTTTAAAAGGAGCTAGTTTTTCCTCCTGTGTCAGAAGTGGTGATTGGTGACATGCCAAGCACACTGTACATATGAATATGACACTGCTCGTCTCTTCCTGGGGAAGGAGTTTTTCTGAATAGCACTCGATCTTATTCTGTTTGCAAGGAACTTCATGAGTTTACTACAAAATGTGGGAGAGTTAATATGCAGAGATATGTAATGGATAATCCTGTAATATATTTGTTATGGTTGAGTATTGTTATTGAATGTGTTAGAAATCCTATTTTGATAATCATGTATTGATATATTAAACATCTCGTGTATAGTTTGTCATTAGAATCACGTTCATCAGTATTATTGAGCAGTGTAATTCATTCTCTAATTTTCTTCCTCTTTTCCCAAACACCTTTTCTTTTTATTTGTAGTCTCGCTTTCTTCTGTCCAAGGTCAACCCATCTCAGACTCACAACACCTCCTATGGTTGGGGCTCATCAACTGTGAGTGAAGCAACCGCATTGCTATTGGGATAGACCCTCATGTAACATACTCAGGGTGTGCATAATGGATGTGAATACAACTGACATGTTTGGTGAAGAAAGAACGTATTGCTATGGATCCATTGAAATGAACTGCCACCTTAGGAACTGATTATTGCTGGGAGGGATGGGGTTATTATTACAATCTCAGTTTTCCTCCATGTACTTCTGTGCAGAAGGGTGGGAATTGATCTGAACGAATACTATGAAGTTTGCTTAGAGGTATCAAAAGCCTAGGTATTGATTATGCAATTGATGAAAACAGCTGGTTGACTTATTTTATTGTTTACATTTTAATTTAGGAAATTACCAAAATGTTTGAACAAATATAATGGTGTTAATGAGAGCAAATTTATTAATCCTCTTACTTGGCCAATTTTCCCAAGTTTCTGATGTTTAGTCACCTCGAATTAAAGTCAATACAAATTGCCTCTTGCATCATAGATATGTAAATGTGTTAAGTAGAGACCAACGAAATATGATGCAATCCTGTGATATCTGTTCATGTTGAACATGCTATCTGTTATCATTTGGGCTGGACTATTAAATAATGAGAAATTTATTTTAAAATGTTTAAATGACATATACTGCTGTCAAACTCAGTAGAAAATTGAACTGATTTGTGCTATGTATGCATGCAATACTGAGTGCTAGGTTATTACAATCTGACATACTGCACTCAAACATGGGATTTGCACCATTGGAATGTTTGTTTGCATCACCTATCCCCTTCTCCCTCCTCATGCTTGCATGCAGGAAACAACTGCCATTCTGACAGATGATGTGAGTCTGCAGTTATTCATGGACCACCTGAAAAAGTTGGCAGTGTCCAGCTCCACTTGAGCAGTTCATTCATGTGGACATTTATTGAAGGCTAAATTTATCTGATACCTTTTCTTTTTATTTTGCTTGTGAAAATAACATTTGTGCTGTGTATATACTATTATTTAAAAACAACCATCAAAAATAGCAATGTATTGTATGGACATACATAGAATATGGAAGGCTATTACGTATAGTAAAAGAGTATGCTATTTTTCTTCTTTGCCACCAATTTTACTGACTGTCAAAGTCCACGTATCTCACTGATGCCATCTTCCCATACTCCCTGCAATGTGTGTGATGTGAAATATCAGTATGAGCATGTGACCTGGCAATGATCATCACATGGCTGGCTTTGCATTAGATCCTTTACCTCTTATCATGCGGCTAGCATGGCAAGGATCAAAGTATTTATGATTGATGGAATGACTAGGGGATTAAGTAACCTGTGAGTGATACCTATAATGTATGGATGAAGTCTGATGATACGGATGTCTCCATAGAAAATGTACAGTTCTTAAAAAGAGGATATGAAATCTCAGAATAAATAGGTGGACCCTGCTTAATTAACAGAAATCCTATTTGGAGCGGCCTTTAAAGTCCCTAGTTAGGCAGCAGTGGGTGGATGGGTAGGTAGGGATCGCCAAGAAAGAGTAAGGTGGCAGCAGCGGGTGAGGTGGCAGCAGTGGGTGAGGGGGAAGCAGCAGGTGAGGGGGCAGCAGTGGGTGAGGTGGCAGCTGATTGCCCCACATTGAGTTTTACCACAGGCCTTCTCACTGCCGTTTCCAAGCTAGTGATACTGTCACAGGCCACACATTTAAACCCCCCAGAGGCACCACCTTATGCTAGAGTTGAGGCTATGGGACATCTTGCCAACTTAATATTAGGCCAGTAGGTTGGCATCAAGTTTTATAGCATAAATGGACTGGCATCCAGTTCTCAACTGACATCCAACCACTATGTTACACAACCTTTGATATCACTTTCCTAAAATGCTTGAAGAGAATTCAATAAGTACTGCTTCCATCTGATTTCTCTTGTGAACCTGCTTTAGAATAGAGTAAGATCATTGCTGTACTTTGCCAAATACTGTCATCCTCTGTGTGTGTGTGTGTGTGTGTGTGTGTGTGTGTGTGTGTGTGTGTGTGTGTGTGTGTGTGCGTGTGTTTACTTCACAATCATGTTGGCCATTTCATCTGCGGTCCTGAATGTTTGGTAGTTGACCCGGATGACTGGTATGATGCGGGAGATGTCCTGCATGAACTCCTCGTAGGCAGCGTGCAGGTTGGACAAGTAGTCTAGCGTGATGGAAGACTCACAGTCCCTCTCCCTCATCTCGATCCTCTTCTTGCTCTCCTCTGGTGTGATGTCAAGGTGCACTATGAGGTTCGGTTTCTTCCTGTGGTCAAATAGGTAAAGGTCATCAATGTGGTAGGGTGTTCATTTATGGACCAAGCACATTGAATTGCGTATCCATTAAGCTTATTAATAACCAAGTAATTTTTAAAATACGGAACTATGGTGGGGTAGGCACCCAATACTACTTCAACCATGCACACACACACAAAAAAAAGAGGGGAAAACAAACAAAAACAAAACAACAAAAAAAACTACCCATGCTCATACAGAGAAACTCGCTCAACACAAAACCATATTTACATGAAGTTTGATAAGTTACTGAAGAGCGATCTGTAAGTTTCATACTCCCGTTCTTCCATCATTCCAGAATCTTTCAGGACCTGACACAAATAAAAACAAATGGCAACCAACTTGACTTGACTTTTTTTTCAAGGCTTGAGGAGCATAACCACCTTAGCAAAGATAGAGTCTTCATAGATGGTCCTGTCCTGGACTCCACCCTGTCCCTGCCAGATGATCTGCTGGTGTTGCTGGAACCTTCTGTTGAGGAGATACACCTAGAGAATGTAGCACAAACTTAAGGGGTATTAAAAAATGGGGTAAAGTTCTTACTTGCATAGGAAAGGAGTACCTAGCTGGGTCTTCGTAAAAATCTGCAAGGTAAGCATTATCTATGACAGGCTCATAAAAGCAAGGCAGGTTCATTCTTTCAGCCAGTTTGGTAGCTAGTGTAGTCTTGCCCGCCCCAATTAGGCCACTAATGGAGATGAAGAGGTCGCTACAACTGTTCCTTTGGTCCAAAGTAAGCAGAGAGCGCCTCTCAGCTGCAGCATGCGCCTCACCCAGCTGCTTGACACCATTTTCCTTGACACCATTCTCCTTGACACCATTCTCCTTGACACCATTCACTTTGACACCATTCACTTTGACACCATTCACTTTGACACCATTCTCCATCACAAAGTTGTCCATTTTGCCTTTCTCTTTCTTTCTTTTTGGCGCCAAAATAAAATGTGGCGCGTTTTATAGCAATTACAATTACCAGCGCGCCCTACTGGCGGTTTTTCAATCTGCATTTGACTTCGACCTCCCTCTGTCCTACACTATATGAACTTTGCTACTGATATAACCTGCCGGTTAACTTACAAAATTGTCCTGGTTGTTTATCAGGCTGGGGTTATTAATATCTATACCTTCCTTCAGAGTATGAACTTCAATATACACTTGCTTCTCTTCCTCCCCCCTCCCCTTTTCTGTGAACAATTATTCCTGATTCATACATAATTGGTAATTTGTAAATCTGTTTTTTCTCAGAGAATAACTATTGTGGTTGTGCCACCAACACACAACCACCTACCCATTTTAGAAAACCTGTATATCACCATGATTTCACATTTTCAGTACTAATTCCTGAAGCTAATTTTGGTTCCCTCTTTCATCTTTACCTGCGGCACACAGGTCTATGAACACTTGGTATGGTGGGGTAGCATACATCCACAAGTTTTGCTCAAGAAAGATCTCTTAACTAATTGTTTACTGTTTGAAAAAGCCAGCATTTGTTGGTACAACTAAGTGGTTACAATTAAGTCCTTTTACTGTATAGAAACCAAAAAATGTAAATATCACCACAATTTTTAACCTAATCATAAGTGTTCTAAACAATTATTTTTCTAGGTCTAAAACACCATTTTAATAGATATTATACTAATTATTTGCCACAGGTCTTAGTTTGGGACTGTTCTTGTTTCATTACAGCTGGTCCAATTCTATTTAAAAATTTTTTTTTCTCTTTAGCCAGTTACCACTCCTTCCCTTTATTAAAAATGTTTTTAAAAAAGCACACCACCTACTGACCCTCATAACTTGATTTCCTTTGTTTGATAGCTCTGTGTCTTCAATATTGAAGGAATGTACCCGCATCACTGTCACAGACCAAGCCTTAATCATCCAATAGTCTTTTTCAAAATTAATTATTAGCAAACAATAAATCGAGAAACAACTCAGAGTCAACACAACCAGTTAACAAAACAGCACCAACAAAAGAACCCAACTCTCTTTTTTTATTCTTGCTAGTGAATCCCCACTACAAACCACATAATTAACAACAAAAAACATCTGTTCCAGGCACAACAGGAAATTACTACATAGTTAACAAATATATGAAAATCCAATTTTTGATCTTTCACAATCATACACACTTTGGTATTATTTATTCATCATTTCAATTTTTTTGATGGATAAATTCTTCATTAATATAAAAGGAAAAAATTTAGGAAACTGTGATCTGGTAAATAAATCTTTAAAACTGGAGATTCAGAAGAAGAAAAAATTGTGTCATACAGTGAAACTGTGAGAGTGGGCAGCACTGTAGTGGGGAAAATAAATTTGAGTATTCCATAAAATAAAAGAGCCTGAAAGACTATAGTGGAATTGTTAAGAGATAGTAGTTTTTCTAACCAAGCTGAACCATTTTTCCCACTTCCTTCTTTCCAAAAGACCATTGCCAAATTTATAATTTCTATTTATGCAATACCTGTCTTTCGTGCTGATGATCTTGTCTCCTGCTTGACAAGAAATTGAGTGATAGATGTAGTTTTAGTTTGCAGGTGTTGCTGAGGGGCATTCATGTGTGCCCTTCTCACATGTCTATCTGCTTCCAATAATTTTACTGTATCAATCTATATTTTACAACAAAAAAAAATTGGTCCTATTATTACTATCTTAATTCTAAATAGATAATTTATTTAAAAACAACGACATAAAATAAGGAAATTTTAAAAAAAGAACAACAAAAATGAAATTCCAATTCATTTAATTAAAAAAAATAATAAAAAAAACAACCAAAAAACAAACAATATTTTAGGTAAAATTTTAATTCATTTAATTAAAAAAAAAAACAACAAAACAATAAATAACATTTTAAGTATGTATTTTGTTATGACCAGTTGAAGATGAATAAATATGTGCCTGTATTGTCAGATCAAGATGGTTGATAGGATTAAAAACAACTGCTGGCCCTTAGCTTTTTCCTTGCAAGATAGACAAATGGACGACCATTTTCCACATTGATTGACTTAAGAGGGCCCCTCTCAAGTTACTAACCCTATAACATATCACTGACGATGGGTCACTTCACAGTGGGTGTAGTACTAATTGTTTGCCAACTTTGTAAGTGACAAAACACTTATGAATGGACTGTCAAGTCTAGCATTTTTCAAGTAGTAATGCCTTTATGGATAAACACATACTATGACCTAGAGAGTTAGTCTGACAGAGAGTCAGAATCATTTAGCTTACCAGAACAATCAATAAGGTTCTCTTGTATTTATAGTATACTTTTCATGTTTAAAATGTAAAATGATTTTATTGCTTGTTTTATTTTATGGTCATATAACTTAACCAGATGGCCATCCAAATGTTGACAGGGCCAGATGTCCATTCCCCCTCCTCGCCCTTTTTCCCTTCCACTCCGGCTGGGACATGTCTAAGACTGACATTACTGTACTTTCTTTATCTTCTTCAATTGTCCATCAATTGAGAACATCAAAGAATGGAATCTAAACTCTCTTAAAGTCATTCCCATTCTTCTTTGGGCTCAAGGTGCCTTTGTACTCCCACAAAACCAACAGTAATATGGCCCATTCATCCACTCTGTACACAATATTATTACAATCCCAAAAGTGATAATCCTCCAATTCTAGCTCAGCTCAGAGCAAGTGGATAAAATTATCATGCAAGATGAATAGACATTTAAAAAAATAAAATAAAATTGAACTAGAGAAATTTAAAAAAAAACATAGTTCAATAAAACACAAAACATGTGAAACTCTAACTAACTACAAATAAAAGTATTTCCATGAAGCTGCCAGTATTGTAGCATGAATGAGGAAGGATGTGTTCTAACACAGTCTCTTCTATTTTGTGTGCTTGGCAGCTGTTGTGATGGGTTTACCAGAGTTCAGTCCCGTGTATTGATACTTGGCCTTCTTCTCTGATGGTTTCAGGATCTACACAATTTACACAAACAAAAACTAGATAAGTTAGGCAATGAAGAACCACGAGAAATATTTGCTTCATTATGAGTGGGATACAATTCAGGCTGCAGCACTTTGTCTTCTTCAACATTAATATCACTCTTGTTTACCCAGAGTTGTAAAGTTGTGGTGAAACCGAAAAAAAACTCACAATATGTTACCAACTTGATGCCAGTGATGTGATATAATGCACAGATCACATGTTAATAGAGATTAATTGTATTCTGACTTCATGAGTAATGTTATGTACATAGCATTAACATCAAACATAAATTTCAATAATTTTTTTTTTGTTGCTGCCATCCCAATGGGTCATTTAGACATGCATATCCAGTTAGTCAGACACCAATGGCAATGTCTAGTGTAAGCAAAGAAATGAGATCATAACAGTAGAAAGAGGATCAGATCAAACCACAATGGCTGTCTACTTTGTGTAATTGTTTCTCAAGGTAAGCAGTTTTAATGCAATTGCTTGAATTATGAGAACAAGAGGCCAACTAGCTTACTAAAAACATTCAAATTGTATAAAATTATTAGCATAATAATTATACCTTAAATTTTATAAATGAATACACACACACACACACACACACACACACACACACACACACACACACACACACACACACACACACACTTTTTGTGCAGAAAATCAAGCCACATTTAGAGAGAGAGAAAAACACTGCAACAAACAATAGAAACAAATAGAGTGCCCAGAGAAGACTATCCAAGTGGCAGCCAATCATGAACCTTCAAAATTGACTCCACCACCTTCTGTTTGATTTCAGTATATACCACTCTTGCCCCTTCACCTCCACTTAGCCCCTCTAGGTTGGACTGCTGAAATATGTCCAGGCTCAAGTGTGTTAGTGGAGTTAAGGAATCTTGCATTAGTAGAGTTAAGGCATCTTCTGTTAGTGGAGTTAAGGCATCTTGTGTTAGTGGAGTTAAGGCATTGTTAGTGGAGTTAAGGCATCTTGCATTAGTAGAGTTAAAGCATCTTCTGTTAGTGGAGTTAAAGCATCTTGTATTAGTGGAGTTAAGGCATCTGGCGTTAGTGGGGTTAAGGCATCTTGTGTTAGTAGAGTTAAGGCATTAGTAGAGTTAAGGCATCTTGTGTTAGTGGAGTTAGTGCATCCTTTTTTTAGTGAAATTAAGGCATCTTGTATTAGTGGAGTTAAGGCATCTTGTGCTAGTAGAGTTAAGGCATCTTGTGTTAGTGGAGTTAAAGCATTTCTATTCAGATTCTTGAAACATTTCCAGGCTGAAATTTCTCAGTGGAGTTGAGACTGGTGAATAAAATGCTGGTCACTTAATAACCCCCCCCCCCCCCCTCTTCAACAACATCAGTACACAACAACAATAGTACACAACAACGGTATACAACAATGGTACACAACAATAGTACATAACAACATAAATTGCATTGCTTCGCTTTTGTTCACTTCTATTCGCTTGAATAGATTATATTTCTAATCCAGCAATAGGTGCGATGTGACTGATGATTCCTCTAAAACTTGACCAAGCTTTTATCATCCATTGCTCAACACAAATAAGCACACCTACATGTTACTTGGCATCATACTGTGTCATTTAGCACAACCCTGAATCAATTAGTCATGCACAATGGTTGCTAGGATAGAAATTTAGTCTATTTGAGTAAACAGAAGTGAAGCGATGCAATTTCGTGATCACAATACTAAAATTTTTAAAAAAAGTTTTAAAAAAAATGATGTGTTGCCTTGTGTTGCTAGAGTGACCAGCATAATATGCATCAGATTTTTGGAGGAATTGGATTGGAAGAAAATGACAGCAAGGGGACAGACAAACAGACAGATAGACACAGCAAGGGGACAGACAAACAGACAGATAGACACAGCAAGGAAACAGACAAAGAGACAAAGCAAGGGGACAGACAAAAAGACACAGCAAGGGGACAGACAAAGAGACAGATAGACACAGCGAGGAGACAGACAAAGACAGATAGACACAGCAAGGGGACAGAAACAGACAGATAGACACAGCAAGGGGACAGACAAAGAGACAGATAGATAAAGCAAGGGGACAGACCAACAGACAGATACACACAGCAAGGGGACAGACAAACAGACAGATAGACACAGCAAGGGGACCAAAGAGACAGATAGACAAAGCAAGGGGACAGGCAAACAGACAGATAAACTCAGAAAGGGGACAGACAGACAAACAGACAGATAGACACAGCAAGGGGACAGACAAACAGACAGATAGACACAGAAAGGGGAGAGGCAAACAGACAGATACACACAGCAAGGTAAACTGGATCCATTCCGGTGTTCAATGTCCTGCAGATGTTGGAGAATGTCATTCATGAAAAGTTCAGCTTCTACCCCAGCTGGAAAGATGGCTTACAATTTCTCTGGTGAGGTATATTTATTCAGTGTAAAAGGTATTTCTGAAAAAAAAAGAACAACCTTGCCAAAGTGATATGGCCCAACCATTGTTATAATTAACACAACCACATACCTAGCAAGCACTCTAAGGAATCTCGGCAAATGCAGGGAAATTTTTTGGTGTAAATTAGGGTGGCTTGAACCACTTAATTACTCTCCTCAAGCAAGGTCCTCTTTGAAGCTTGCCTTGAGTAGATTAGCTCAGTTCTGTTGGAAATTCATCTGGAGAGTATGGAATTCCTTCAATGCCTCCAAAAACTCTCCTTTGAGTTACCTTGCCCTCTGATTCTTTGAAATGTGCTTCTGCTCTTTAAGGTGAACTGTAAAGGAGCCTGCACCCCTGCCCTCTGCTCAACGCTGTCTCCACAATAGCTGCCTCTCTATTTACACCAACCCTGCACTAGTGGTGCGGATGGTTGAAGAACATATTCTGAGGTGTTTGGAAAGACACATCCAAAATTTAATTTATTATTTAAAAAAAAATTATATTCTGCACTATTTGAGATTCAAAGGTCAAATAACAGGCCAGCACATTTGTGAATAATAGGCAGAAAGAATCTCTACATCGTAGTAGCAAATTCAGCCAACTTTATATTTTAGTAATATTTGTCCGAGATGTCATGTACTTATCAGTAATATGATCCATATGTTAGTGCATGGCTCCAAGCTGGTCATCTGAACGCCACACCCTCCCCAGCTGTAAAAATGCACCAGCTCGCTTGAGAGCCATGATTAGTTGCTACAGTGCTCTGCTACTGTTTGTCACTTCTATGTGTTGCTGGTGAGAGCACTATATCTTGGAAAACAGTAATGATTGAAGCTCAGTTGACAACCAAAATGGTCGCATTAATAACTCGTGGTCCAGTTAGCACACTCAGGTCATATGGGAGATAATTAACACAAATGTTTGTGTCAATTTTGATGCAACACTTCGCACAGATTAGAGATTGAATGCTTGACACCAATCTCTTCTATTATTATTATTAGTGGGCCTGTTGCAGCTGTGCCTCCTGTGGTATTGGTGCAGTGAAGTAGGGAAGTGGTATAAGAACTAAAATAAAGATTTGCTGGTAGCAACTTGAATGAAATATGTGGGTGCAGGCATTTATACTATTGCATTAACGTTGTTGGTCAAACCACACCCATGATCACACCCATGATGACACCCATGATCACACCCATGATCACACCCATGATCACACCCATGTGCCTATGGGAAGGTAATAACACTCATAGTCACTTGAAGACAACTTGCCAAAATTTTAGCCTGATTGGTTCAGTAGAGGAGGAGCATGTGGTCTGATGTGACCGGAAGTGTGTTAGTCTCCTATAGATGTGGCTTTGTGTGCACTTTGGGCGTTCAATTATTGTTCCACTTGATAGCTTCACTTGACCAATCTGGCTGTCTCCATTAATATTTGATGGGTGTGGCTAGATGCACTCAGAGGAGGTTATTAATACTCCTGTTGTCACACGGAGACATACCATGCCACAGCATAATTGGTTCTTGTCAGTGAAAACAACTTGTGTGGGTGTGGCCATGGCTATATCACACCCATGAGAATGTTATAACACTCTTCCCGGTGATAAAACATGCCAAATTTCAGCCTGATAGGGTCTTGGCAGTGAAAACGACTTCCAGTAGGTCTGAGAAATAGATAAACCATACACACAGGGGGCAATAATACTCCCCCAGTCACATGGAGACCACATGCCAATTTCTGTTGATAGTTCTGACAATTGAAACAACGTCCTGTGTGTGTGGCTATAAAAAAACCACGCCCATTGACACACACATATTGTTAATAATTGATGCTTACCCACTTACTTGGAGACCTTATGCAAAATTTTAGCCTGATTGGACCTTTAGTTAGCATTTGGGAGCCCAACAACTTCTTTGGGTGTGGCTACAATAAAGCCATTCCCATTGCGACACCCACATGTGGTTAATAATGTTCACCTAGTTACTTGGAGACCACATACCAAATTTTAGCCTGATTGGTCCAGCGATTTAGCAGTGAAAACAACTCATGCTTACACACACACACACACACGCACACACGCACTGAGCTCCTATTTATAAGTAGATTGTCTTCTTTTTTTAAAGTTGACACAAAACAACAAACAACTGCCAAACATGTCAGATGAAACCAGATGAGTTTTTAAAAAATGACCAAGAATTTAAAATAAAAATATCCAAAATATCACACCATAGATATCTGACTCTAATGACGTGTCAAGCAACTGGTAATAATTTCACCATAGCAATAAGGGACTGATTAAAATCTTATTTGATATGATCATTTGATAAGGGATGACTAGTTTGTCGTATTTAATACATGTAGAAAACAATTAGTCTGAGATTTCACAACCTGTCTGTAATTCAGTAATGTGATAGATAAATTCTGGCAGTCCCACTAAATCTTGAGAAAGATAGTACTAGGAAAAGACCGAATAAGGGAGACAGAATAGAAGTCAAAGAGCTCTGATTAACAAAATGAACTTCAGAAACTATTTCATATCTACACTAAAAAGTGTGAATAGTCTGTCTGTGTGTCTGTCGGTCCGTCTGTTTGTTTGTCTGTGTATTCACGATTCACTCTTAAACTGTTGAAGTTAGACTAACAAATCCTTATAAAAGCTTTCATCAAGGTTTATCCATGCCTCTGGGCTTGTGCCTAGTTCCAAAGCCTCTCTCCCAGCCCCACATCCTCAGTATTCACACAGAACTATTCCCTCTTCTGGCACCACATATATTCTCAGTTTAGCTCATAAATTCTTAGTTCTTGCATGTCAATAGCAAAAGAGATGACATCTTTTAAATTTTGATTAGTAAGAACATTGCTGAGAAAAAAGTCAAATATATTCAGTTTTTTTCTGATATTTGATTGATGTTACGTTCAACATGGACAATCTCACATACTGCTTAAACTTTCAGTTAATCTTTTGCTCATTTCAACTTTGAATGGAGGATGGCCAAAATTAATCACATTTATTTGGACATACCACTGCACAGCAGTTCGGAAAGAACCAGGCTTTCATCTCACTACATCCTGTCAACGAATTCCAAAATATGACCCCAAATAGTTATCTGTCTACCTGACTAGCCTACCCAGAATGTATAAACCACTTACGAGATTGGCTTTTGGCCCATACAGTGCTTCAGAATGTGTAATCACATTAACCTTAACATACTCGGCATCCAGAGTGTTGCCCAATGTAGGTGGGTTCACCCGGCTCTACCTACCCCAGCACTATATAGAGTCAGATTAGTACTGGGACCATCATAGCCTAATGTAGACACAGACCAACTCTAAGCCAACCTAGCTCTGTATAGTAAAACTCCCCCCCCCCCCTTTTCTTCACCTGAAATGAGCACATGAGGTTTTCGTCCACCATCATCATTCCTCCGGCGTTGTCATAATCACCACAGTAATTGGGGGCAGAAAATAAAGTCACCAGCTGCCGTCGAGCAAAGAATTCATAGCCGTCCTCCACCACTTGATGTGCACGGCAAATCAAGTCTAGATCATGTCTGTTCAAAAATTTTGTGACAATATCTGAACCGAATGTGAAAGAGAGTCCCCTGTCATTTTCTTCCCAGCCCTGAATGTCCTTGTCTGGGTCAGACCACAACAGGTCGCAGAGGAGGCCAGTGTCTGGGACATCAGTAGGTCGGACTATGGACCTAATCTGATCAAAATCTTGAAGGTCGGGTGACAAGCCTAGTAATGTACAGTACAAGGAAATCATAAGCTATCTGCTCATAAAAATGCTGATTTTGCACATGGAAATAAACTTCTTTTTTTTTGTGTTTATTTAATGCTTACCACCATGGCAACAAAAGATTTTGTCGTCAACAATAGCAGCTACAGGTAGGCAGTTAAAGCAGTCGGTGAAGGTCTTCCACAACTTGATATTATATCGTCTTTTACCTAATGAGTAAGAAACAGGAATAAAGAGGAATGGAAACCAGGAAGTTGTATCATGCATTCTCACACTCATCATAGAAGCCATATATTCTGTTGACACTTGCACATTCGTGGTTTCCTCTGAGGAGGAAGAAATTCTCAGGATACTTGATCTTGTAGGCCAGAAGGAGGCAAATGGTCTCCAACGAATGCTTCCCTCTGTCAACATAGTCCCCAAGGAATAGGTAGTTGGCGTCCGGAGGGAAAGAGCCATACTCAAACAGCCGGATAAGGTCACTGTACTGGCCATGGATGTCTCCTGTGAATCAGGGAGGAGGGAGGGGGAAAAAATCAATTCATGCATTGTGCTGCACAGGCTAAGCTGTCTCCCGGGGGTCTGTCTCCCGGGGGTCTCTGCCCTACATTGTAATAGTGTCTTTGGTAATGCTCAATGTTTTACTGGTGCACTATTCCAGCTCCGGGAGTGAACCGCTCTTCGTCTCACATGACAAAACATGGCATGCATCATGAAACAAAATATATTGACTGCTTGTCTAAACAGATTATTAACTAACATGCAACAATTTAGATTTATTGACTGTTTATAGTCAGGGCCAACTTCTTATAGGGAAAATCTAGTCAGGGTTGACATACTTGATAGACACCATTGCAATAGTACAGTGAAAGTTTTGTATAAACGTGGGTGACCCTTACCAGAAATCTTTATAAAAGTGTTAAAATTTTTTTTTGGGTGAAACTGGCTAAGTACTATGGAATGTGACACATCATATCCTAAGTGTCCTGCACCATATCTTAAGTGTCCTGCACCATATCCTAAGTGTCCTGCACCATATCCTAAGTGTCCTGCACCTATCCTAAGTGTCCTGCATTCTTGGAAGCTATTGCTAATGAGCTGCTGAGAGGCATAAACGAGGCAGATAATAAACAAAAATAAATAGAACTTGAAGAAATTGGTGGATCATCAACAAAAAATTTTTTAAAAAAATGACAAAACTCTTTATAAACCAAAAAAAAAAGGGAAAAAAAAACAAAAAACAACAATAAAAAAAAAAAGTGGCTTCTGTACAGCACCAACAAATGGGACAAAAAATATAATAGTAAAGGAAGCTAATAATAATTTTAAGTGACCAGGTTCTGAAATTCTTCAAAATCAATGAAGATGGGAGAGTTATCCTTTTTATTAGTTACTAGCAGTCTTAAGTTTGCATAGATTTTTTCTATTCAATTATTCCTCAACCCTCACTTGTCCAGGTTAGTATTGTTTACTCTGTTAGCAGTGACTTACCTCTATAGCCACATGGCTCTAGGGGTGGGCACTGTGTGTGTGTGTGTGTGTGTGTGTGTGTGTGTGTGTGTGTGTGTGTGTGTGTGTGTGTGTGTGTGTGTGTGTGTGTGTGTGTGTGTGTGTGTGTGTGTGTGTGTGTGTGTGTGTGTGTGTGTGTGTGTGTGCGTGTGCTACATATACGGAACAAGTAGTTCAGTTTAAGGAGAGTGGCTGAACTACCCTAGCAACCATACCATGACATCACTTCTCTGTATGGCCGAGCGAAGGCAGTGGGAATGCAAACAGAAAACAATGAAGTCTTAAATAAACAAAACAAGACAATTATCAAATGATCATTTTATATTAATCTTGCAATAAGGAAAATTTTTGCCAAGTACGGTCACACATATAAAATATATATTACATATTCTTGTATAAAATGAACATTTGATGGCTGCCTTTGTTTATTTTAAAACATTTCAATGGTGTAGTCTGAGAATTTTAGAAAATAATCTTTTTTGTTTATTTTTTCTTCAAATTACTAACTGGAGAAATAAAAATGTATCTGATATCAATAAAGTGAACCAAACAATAAAGTGAGCCAAAAATCTTATTGTTGTCAACCTAGATAACATTATGGTCTGGTCGGCCACACCTTCCTCAGAAGGATCTGCTGTCCATGGCTACAAATTTGGTTTCCTTCCCCACTATTCACGGGGAACCATACTGCGTGTGTAAAGCAAATGATACCTGTATTTGGGGGGGGGTTAAAAACATTGCTTGCCTAAAAAGCTATGAGGGATCAACTCGCTCAAATTATTTCGAGCATTGATTATTGCAAATGTACCAACACCCACACCATTGATAGCATTCCAGATGGACAGAGTTTGTACCTGTGGACACCAGACCTTTCCGATCAAATTTAGGAAGGTGTGGCCACCAAACTAGATAATATTACATGTGTGAACGTTGTGTGAACGTTGTGTGAACAGTGTGTGTGTGTGTGTGTGTGTGTGTGTGTGTGTGTGTGTGTGTGTGTGTGTGTGTGTGTGTGTGTGTGTGTGTGTGTGTGTGTGTGTGTGTGTGTGTGTGTGTGAATATGTGTGTGTGAATATGTGTGTGTGCGTAACTCTGTGTGTGTACCTATGTGCACTTCAACTACAGACTAATGTCCAGAGTTCCATAAATCAATTTATACAGTTGCTGCACTAATTAACTAATTATGGCACCCATGAGCTAACATTATGGCACCCATGAGCTAACATTATGGCACCCATGAGCTAAGCCCTGGGTTATTAATTTACATGCATGACTGCATGTAAATAAGCCAGCAAGCATTCCCTGACCGCCTATACCAACTATGTCATGACAACCACTCACAGTGTACTTGGTACCACTGCTCAGGTTCCTCAGTGGAGACATTTTGGGACATGGTTGAGGTGAAAATGTTATAGGATACCAGCACAGCTACCTGGCATTGCCATGACTACAATATTTGATGGCACTGAGTGAATGGACATGGTGGGTGCATTGGAGCATCATGCAGTTCTATGTCCTGTCCGGTGGTTTGCTCTGAACCAGTTGACCATGTTGTTTCTTTCCAGCAGAACAAACCAAAGCAGACTTGAACACAAACACGAGACTTCATCTAATCCTCCACAAGTCCATTAGATCTATTACCTCCAGCCTTGCACTGATTTATAACACAATACACACACAATGAAACACACACACCAAAACACACACACACTGCCACCAACACACATCCCAAAACACACACTAACACACATAACAACAACCCAACAACACACACAGAACACACCACAACAAACCCAGCACTGACAGGAAAACTTTCCTCTTCCTCAACATCTTCCCTTCACAGCTGGATGGACTGGTGTGGAAAAAAGATATTGTAGGACAGGAAAGTTTTCCTGTCAGTGCTGAGTTTGAACTCACTACGCTGTGGTTGTTACTCCACCCAGCTGTGATGGGGACCTGGAATTTTCTGGGGTGCAAATTCACTGGCCATGGCTTGTCAATCAGCTAAGGGTTCAGGTGGGACTTCGGGTGCCCACACCCATATGCTTAGAGTCTTGGTCAGTCCTCCTGAGAGCTCCTAGACTGGCTCCAGGAGTTTGCTTGCATTGGCTCATAGTGCCTGCATAGTGCACAGGCTACCCTGACTATGTCAGGTGCATGTGACTGTTTTGATGGTAGCTAGAGAATTAGCATTTTACACACACACACACACACACAGACACACACACACTATAATTCATTAGAATACCTTTGGTGTTGCAATTATCTCAACTGTTCTTTTACCACACACTTAAAAAAAAACCCTCTTCTTGAGAGTGTGCGCTTCTTTCTCCTTTGAAAGTTGAATTATGAAAAGGTACTCTTCAACATCACTCATAGAGGTCACAAGAAGAGTCCCAGAAGGTTAAGCAAGGATCTCCCCAAGCAATCCAAAACTCACAAGGGCACAAGCAAAATGACTGACTGACCTAGTGACTGACTGACTGACTGACTGACTGACTGACTGACTGACTGACTGACTGACTGACTGACTGACTGACTGACTGACTGACTGACTGACTGACTGACTGACTGACTGACTGACTGACTGACTGACTGACTGACTGACTGACTGACTGACTGACTGACGGACGGACGGACGGACGGACGGACGGACCGACTGACTGACCTAGTGATTGACTGACAGGCACAACCTTAAACAATACAGATCATTATGGGTTCACTAAAATCTTAGGTATTGATTATATTCTTAATACTAAAGTCACGAGGTTACTCTGTTTGGTCTCCGCAGGAAAATTTGACGCATTTCTGGCCATTCAAGGGTCTCCAGTGACTTCAGAGATCAAATCTAAGGTCATGAGGGCTTCAAAAAAGTTCCACCCTAGAGGTTGCTAGTGATACCATCATGTGTGCCCTGTGGCAGGCAATAGAGAACACAGGATACACTCTTATGACTCCATGGAGGTTGAAACTTCTTTGATACGTAACATTTCAGATGGAGACTCTTTGTATATATTTTACACTCAATTTTCAGTCTGTCTGTGTGCCATGCGTCAAATACAAGGACCATCACCATTCCATACAAATGAAGCCAGTAGTCCTCTCCACTTTAAGCTCTGTTATCTTGTGTCACATATGCAGTCTACAATCTGTTCGGAATTGTGTCTAAATTCATCACTTCCTATATCATTCCCATGCACACATATGTTCATGTATTCATTAAAATAATTAAATCGAGTACATATTACTTAGTGCTTTTAAACAGTGCCAGTACAACAAACTGTGAATACTCACAGGTGATGATTGTGAAGCCGATAAACTTTCTGTGGGAGTAATTGGAACATGGAGGAAATGGATTGGGTAAACAGGATATCAGTATCCCAGGATTGGGTAAACAGGATACTGGTACTCATGGCCTTCCCACATCTAGGTATTCCATTGTACCAACTTGGAACTCAAGAGTAGACACTTATTGGCCTCAGTTACTACTCCAAAGTCTCTTCAAACTAACCTCAACATTACGCAGGGTGCTAATTAGATCCCCCCCCCCCCCTTTGGAATTTAAATATATCTTGACAACCAATGTTACGGTCAGAGTTCAACTATCAGTGTTTGTACAAGATACTCTGTATATCAACTGGTTGTATTTGTGCTGAAGTGGCATCCACACTCAGAGTTAGTTAACAATACTTGCAACATTTCCATATTAGGAAAAGCTCAAGTCCTGGTTTACAAAAACAAATAATAGGGTTGGATATACCAGACAGAGACTTCATGTGTAGGTGCAATAGCATCCAATAATGAAACTTTATATTTACTGCAGGGTGGTGTCAATATTACAGGGAGAAGGTTTTGTAGTTCCAATATAAATTCCTCTCCACCAGGCAACAAATGGATTGTCTGTAAAAAACACATAATGGACAGCTGGACAACTAGAGGTGGGGTTGATCTGTGTCCTATTCTGGCAGGCTCTACAAGAGACAACAGAAATGAGTGGGAGGAAGCAACTAGACAAGAGGAGCATGGTTGCCATGGAGGCAGCACCTGGAGCTACAGTTGCCCCCAGCCATCACACTCATACAGATTCTAGAAATTCAGGAATACAATGGGTGATAATGTGATGGAGAAGGCTGATCATTGTCTCTGTGTTGTTGGAAATATAGGTAAGGATGAAGTGGAGTGTAAGAAGGATAGGAAGAAGGGCATGGTCCATACTTCCTGGGGAATGTGAACATGAGATTCACTGATAATATCACTGTGACAGTTGAAAGTGAACCAGATGTTAAGGATAAACCGAAATGAAAGCAGTGTCATAAGAAGAGGAGAAATCAGGAATTCGAGCAGAGATCAGATCTAGCAGATGTACTTGCACCATGTGCTGGATTCTCACAAGGTAGACAACATTCATGGAGTTATCTTGCACTGCCAGTGTAGGAAGCTTCCACATACAACACCCCATGTGTGAGGCTTGGTACAGTCAGGTTCTTGCTCCAACACCTTGAATGTATAGCTGAAGCACTCTTGCGAAGAAAACAAGAGCTAAATCATAGTGATCTGTAGAAAAATATATTTGACACCTAGTTCCAGCATGCATGTTTTCAACAGGCACGGAGGATTGAAACATACCTCCTGATAACCCAATAATAACAAACTCTATGAGAGAATATCACTAGCAATAAAGAAAAAAATTTTCTATGAATATTTTCTTTTCGGCAAAACTGAAAATACATAACTGATTAAACTAATTCACAAACCAATTCATCAATTATTGTTCAGATGTTTTATGCTAACAGATTTTTTTCTTCCTGTATATGCAAGCTGCTCCCTTCCCCTCTCCCCCCCCCCCCCCCCCCCCCCCCCACATTCATTTCCTATCATGATGTGACTCACCACATATATTCAATGGAGCTTCCATCTCTAGCAAAATGGGCTGACTTTTGAAGACCTCTGTTGATTGCAGACACAAAGTTCGAACTTCATTCTCAGTCAATTGAACCGCCTTCATAACTCTGCAGGTCCTGACTGAACACACACAAAACATTTTTTTTTATAGGATTGAACAAAGAGAGAACCAAGAGTGCTTGTGTCAATTATCATGTTTTGGATTCTTTTTTTCCTCCACACTTCCACTGATATCACCCTTTACTGCATATGTAGCTAGCAAGATAGAGAGCTCTACCCAATACACACCCTCCAATTTTAAAACCCAAGCTTACCTTCCAGTAATCTGCTGATTATATCATCAACGTCCACTGCCATCTCCTGCTGATCAGTCATTCTTTACCTGTCACTCCTTCACTCCGTACTCACCAGCTCCTCCACTCCGTACTCACCAGCTCCTCCACTCCGTACTCACCAGCTCCTCCACAAAGTTTATTTAGCTACTATTTTAGGCGGCTGAACCCTTAGCGGTCTGTACTTCCGATCTTCCCAGGTTAACATAATATCCACAACAACTTCCCTTCCCGGGAACTACGTGGTGCGGTGTAAGGGTGGAGTTTCGCCAGTCAGCTGTGTTAGTCTGGCGCGATCCTTTTCCCCAAACAAGTTAATTTAATTGTAGCCGGTAAAGGGTCGCCGTCACTAGTCTTATTTAGAGGGACAGTTCTGAACTGTACTCAGGATGAACCATGGTTTTTTTTTGGGGGGGGGGGGGGGGTGTGGGGGGAGAGTTGTCTCACCGCTTAGCTTGGGGGGAGGGGAAATGGGCATGATCAAACAGTAACATGTACAAATAAAGTGTGTATATAAATGACTAATATGTAGTTAGCCTATTTCATGAAATCAGTTATTTAGTTTTTTTTTTGGCATTTTTTTTTCATCTCTAGCAGTCCCTTCTAAAGTAACTTGACTTATTTTGTATCAGCTCAAACAAGTCTGTATTGTCATGAGCAAAAGTAAAATCTAAGAAATTTGTAGAATGTTGGTTATAGTTAAAATTATTTCAAGCTCATTGTATTCCTAGATATTTTCCCAATACTGGTAGCTTAGCATGTGTAGAAACCATTTATATCTTCAAATTATAAGATGCGAAATATTTATAGCATAGTTAGCAGCTAGCAAGCACTTGTTGAATGCTAGCGCTGAAATAATGCAAAATGCTTAGCCAGTGTGTACTTGTTCATCATAATTGCTATGGTGAGATTAGGCTATTCCTGTTTGGAATGCCATTGTTCTGTCCTTCATCTCTACTTCAAAGAGACAGTAATTTGATCAAAACTTACTTGTTCAAGTCCCATTGCAGCTTAGTACTGCAGTGATAAGCTTGTCAAATTAGTTACCAATTGTGTATTACATTATGCAGCCCAACAAAAAAAACTATTCACTTCTCATCCCAACGACAAGGCTAAAGCCTGGTTCACAGTGCCCCAACTGAATAGACATTCCACATAGACATACGACACTTGCTGTGAATTGTGTAAAAGTAGTACTTAGTTCCATTCTCCCTTTGCGAATTCTGTGGTAAAAAAACACTCCCTACAGTGTGTTCAGACAAAGTTTTGTGTTCACAGTGCACACAACGCACTGTATGTGTTCTAATGTCTATGTGGTGGGTGCACTTTGAACTAGGCTTAAGAGAATCAATTATCATGAATTTTTATCTATACTATAAAGTGCGAATAATCTGTCTGTCTGCATATCCTCGATTCATGCTTGAACAGTTGAAGTCAGATCCACAACCCATATATATATATATATATATATATATATATATATATATATATATATATATATATAGAATCAGTGTCATCAGGGAAACATCTTAAATATGTCTATATGGCCATACCCCTTTCTGTATTTAAAAAAAAAAAGCCAAAAATGGTACTTCTACCAGAAAAAGTATGGAGCTACAGGCCTAAAACTTGGCATGCAGAAACAACTTGACTCTGCAGATAACATGGGATGGGTCCCATCTGGCCACATCTCTTCTTCTTTGTGTGTATGGCTAAAAATGTTAAGAATGATACTTCTAAAAACACTTTGACCTAATTACATGTTTATTTTTTGTTATAACAACATATGCCTTCCAAACAGACACTTTTGTGACTGGCCGAAAAACCACCCATAGGGTGGGTAGGGTGGGTTTTTTGCTAGTTCAATTAACTTTCTTTCATAAATTATGTCAATTAAACTTCATTATGCACCAGACAATTACAATAAAATTGATGTTAAGAATTGTTTTCGGTTTCAGGTTCCCTTCCCAGTTTTTTAGTTAGGAATCCCCTGCACAAAGTATTCTAATTGGTATGGCCTTGTGATTGTTTAAACGGTTATTTTTAATCTCATAGAAAGCAAGACAATATGATTTTGAATATTTAACACATTTTTTCTGCTGTAGTTGGTAAAGGATCTTTAACCTGTTTTATATATATACCAGTGGTCCTATTGTGGCTTTGCTGCATGGTATTACTGCAGCGAAGTGTGAAAGTGGTATAAGTAACTGAAGCCAAATTTGTTGGTAACAGCATGAATAAAATATATTCGTGTTGGCATTCATACTTTAACACTAATGTTTGTTGGCAAACCACACCCATAACCATAAACACTGGAGAGTGATAACATTCATTATTACATGAAGTCCACATGCCAAATTTTAGCCTGACTGGTACAGCACATGACTAGAAAGTGTGTTGCTCTCCTGTGGGTGTGGCCATACTTGACCAATCTCACTTGTTTTATTAATATTTTATGGGTGTGGCTAGGCACACTCAGAGTTACGGAACATGGAGATGACACCAAGTTCCTGTCATTGGTCCTTGTCAGTGTAAACCACTCTTGTGGGCATGGCCAAGCATAAACCACACCCACATTTAGTTAATGCTCACCCGAGTAATTAGAGACCACATGCCTAAATTTCAGCCTGATTGGTCCTTTAATTAGCTTTTGGCAACGTAGACAACTTTCTATGGGTGTGGCTATGAAAAACCATGCCCATTGCCACACCCATATTTGGTTGATAACATTCACCCGTTTACTTGGAGGACACATACCAAATTTTAGCACAATTTATTGGTCCAATCAAATTTTGGTAGCCCAATTAACATTTGTGGGTGTGGCTATGACAAAGTTACGCTCACAGATGGTCAATAATTAATGCTCACTTAGTTGCTTGGAGATCACATACCTAATTTTGGCCTAATTGATCTTTAATTAGCTTTGGTACCCTAAATAACTTTTTTTGGCGTGTCTATAATAAAATCACACCCATTGTAACACCCACGTGGTTATTAACGCTCACCCGGATACTTGGAGACCACATACCAAGTTTCAGCTTGATTGGTCCATCGGGTCAGCAGTGAAAACACTTCATGCATACACACACATGTACACACACATACGGAGCTCCTATTTATATATATATGTATATATGTATATATATATGTATATATATATAAAATCAAAAACAGGGATTGTGAATCAAAAAAAACTTTTGAATGGAACTTGGCCAGGCAAATCTGAGGCCATATTTGGACTCAGTGTGTCCATGGATATGTCCACGAACCAAGGAATCCATGAAATTGTGACGATTTCCAGTGGGTGTGGGGCGAATAAGAACCCACACAAATTGCCACACCCACCTATGGTTAATAATGCTCACCCTGTTACTTGGACTCCATGTGACAAATTTCTGCCTGGTTGGTCCATAAATGAGTTTTTGGCAGGCATGACGTCCTATGGGTGTAACAATGACCAGACCACACCCATTGACACACACACATGTGATTTATAATGCTCACACAGTTGCTTAGAAACCTCATTCAAAATTTTAGTCTGGTTGGTCGCCTGATTAGCTTGTAATAGAGCAAAACACTTCTAGAGGGTGTGGTTATGGTCAAACCACACCCACATGCAGTTACTAATGCTTTCCTGGGTACTTGGAAACCACATGCCAAATATTTTGCCTGATTGGTCACAGATTAACTTTTTCAGCCAAAATGACCTCCTATGGTTGTGGCTATGGCAAAGCCACACCCATTATCATGCCCACATGTGTTTAGTAACGCTCACCCGGGTTCTTGGAGAGCACATGCCAAATTTTGGCCTTTTTGGTCCAAGTGTTTGGCTGTGAAGCCTAAGCACACATACAAACATACATACTTATGAACCAAAATATATTTAAAGAGTGTTCATGACTTTAACTCCTTAATTCTAAGCGTTATTCAAAAGTTTTCTTTTTGGCACTTTTTTGCTTTGCACACAAAGAGGAAGAGGTGTAGTCAGGATGGATCCTGCCCATGTTGCTCCCAAAGTCAAGTTGTGTATGCATACTATGTTTTAAATCCTTCGCTCCATGGGTTTGTCTGTACCATTTTTAGCCTTTTTTTGGGCCTGACAAGAAAATGGAAATGGGTGTGATCATATACATGTACTTGAAACATTCCTCAGATTATATTGATTCCAAATATATGTGGATTCATGGGTCTAATTGCTCAGGTTAAAGCGTTTTTGCTGAAATACCATTTTTGGTATTTTTAGCCTTACACAGGAAAAGAAAGAGGTGTGGCCAGGTAGAACCCAGCCCATGTTACTCCCAGAGTGAAGCCGTATATGCATACCAAGTTTTAGATCTGTTGCTCCAAGGGTTTTTCTGGCCAAAATACCATTTTTTGGTGGCTTTTTCTTGTTACTATGGTAACCATTTTCCGGATTTTTTTTTTAGCCCATGCTTTAAGTTGGGTAAAAACCTATATCATGCCAAGGTTCAGAGGAATCCATTTACAGGTTTGGCCAGACAGACAGACAGACAGACAGACAGACAGACAGACAGACAAACTTTTCCTTTCATCTCTATCTATCTATCTATCTATCTATCTATCTATCTATCTATCTATCTATCTATCTACCTCCAAAGAATGTCCAAAAGTACAGTGTTCAGACAATAAGCGCAGTCTGGTGATGAATGCAGCAATAGTTTCACCAGGCTTCCTGAAGCAAGTATGAAAACGAAAACGTTGGACAATTTCAGATAGTCTTGGGCTATAATGTTGCTCTAGCTTCTGTAACAGTTCTCCAAGGGCTTGGTTCCTGGCTTGGCAGGTGCAACCAGGTCTCTCAGCACCTTGTACGTAGCAGCACCTATCATGGTCAGAAAAACTGAATGTTTTTTTTCATCTTCTGCAATAGAATTAGCTGCAAAGAAATGCTCCAGCCTCTCCACATACTGAGGCCACTCTTCCCGACTAGAATCAAACTCCTCGATCCTGCCCAATGTTACAGATGCCATCCCTGTTACTTGTCGCCAATTATGTTGTATCTTCCTTAACACTATAGCCCTTACTTTCACAAGTACAACTTAAAATTTTTTTTAAACAAAGAGTATTGTTCATCCAACAGCACGAGGTAAATATATCAAACATGAATATGATTATAAAAGTGACCACAAGAATTATACCGGTAAATGATTAAAATACCACATCTACCAGACCACATAGTCCATGTGGCGGCTGGTACATGGGGCAAGTGGACATGATATGGTCTGGAGTTCACTCTTCTGTGACACACTCACAGGTCACACTCACAGGTCACACTCACAGGTCACACTCACAGGTCACACTCACAGGTCACACTCACAGGACACACTCACAGGTCACACTCACAGGTCACACTCACAGGTCACACTCACAGGTCACACTCACAGGTCACACTCACAGGTCACACTCACAGGTCACACTCACAGGTCGCACTGGACAATAGTCCCCATTTGTGCATGGACATGCTGAATCTTCCCACCCTTGTGCACAAGTGATTGAGGTGCGTTCATGCCAACCTGGGTAAATCCAGGCCAGCAAGTCTTTTTTGAAGGGTGGGGAAGTGGAGGTGCAGTGGAGTGATCATTGACTCCCACTTGCTTCTCCACTTTTCTGTCATCCATTGAGCTGCACTGAGTTGGTCCTCCTGCATGGTCTTCTTGAGGAGGTTTAGTGCAGCTGGCACTTATGGGTGTCTAAATTTCAGCCATTGATGTCCTAGGGAGGGCTCTGAGACCAGTCAATGTAATAGATTTTTTGGTTGATTCAGAGCCCTTACTGAGTGAGATGGTTGCTCAAGTGCGGCATACCTCAGCAGGCTGGATGCCTGACAGGATAGGTAGATACTCCGTTGGTGTGGGTTGCAGGCATCCAGTCACTATGAACATGGCATTATTAAGGCACTTGTCTATCAAGTGAGTATGTATGCTCCTGCACCACATGGGGGCACAATACTCTACTGGAGCATAGACTAGGGTGAGGGCCATGATATGGAGGGTTTGTCCCCTAGCACTCCACCCAGCACCAGCAAAGTGTCTCACGAGTGCAATGAGTGATGTTAATTTCATGCACAAGTTTTCTAAATATTGGTGGTACGTGAGTGTTTGTCCAGCTTCACACCAAGGTAGGTTAGAATCTCTTGGTGTGTTAGACAGGAGCTGTTGATCTTGATATTCAGCTCATGTTTTTCTTCCTTGCTGTTAAGATGGAATGAGGCAGACACTCTCTTTTTTTTCACTGAGCTTCAATCTCTATTCTCTGAGGTAGTCAGATAGTCTTGCCATGTGCTGGTTCAAAACCTCCTCGGCTTCCAGCTGCATGCTGTGTGCATTATCACCAGGTTGTCGGCATAAGCATACTTTCTGGCTGTGGTATTAGGGAGGTCACATGTATAGCTATTAAATAGCAGTGGAGCCAGGACAGACCCCTGTGGGACGCCGTTTTTCAGGCGCTGCAACTTGCTTTGCTTGCTATCAATTTTGAAGACAAAATGCGGTTTAGGACAAGCTCCATAATCATTTGCACCATGTGCTTGTCAGGTAGAAAACACAACAGTTTGCAGGTGAGGCCACGGTGCCACACAGTGTTGTAAGCAGCTGTAAGGTCGATGAATAGAGTACCAGCATTCTTTTTAGCCTCAAAGCTATCCTCGAGGTGTTGGGTCAACAGGATGACTTGGTCCACTGTTGACCTACCACGGCCTGCTCAGGAGGTAGTTGAGAGTCTATGACCTGCTCTATGTATGAGTTGATGAAGCGCTTGAGGATCTTGAATGGAACACAAAGTAAAGAAATGGGATGGTAACTTTTAGCATCATTCAAGGGCTTGCTAGGCTTGGGTGTTGCTATGACTATGGCTCTCCACCAGATCTTGGGATTCGGAGGTGGCGCAAGCAGGAAGAGAGGAAATCACGAAACCAGGCTTTCAGCTGGTCACTGGCATGGAGTATTAGCTCCAGGCATATGTTATATGGCCCTGAATCTTTGCCAGCTTTGAGTTGTTGGATGGTGAGTGTAGTTCCTTGATGGTGAAATCTCCTGAGAGATCAAGGTTTACACAGCCTGGTAAACTCGTGGTCCTTGTTCTTGAATACCCCATTATTCACAAGTTGAGAGGCGATGGAGTTTGCCAAAATGGGGCATTTGCGAGGAGGTGCAGTCCAGCCAGTCAGTTGGTTAACTGTTTTCCATGCTTTACGGCTAGAGTGTGTGAACTCGATGTTGTCTACAGCCTCTGCCCAGGGGGATTGCCTATTCTGTTCAGGCCGAGAAAGTAATTTCTCTGAGGCAAGTTTGGTCTCGGTTCCCTTTGGGCAGCATGTTGGAAGGCGTGATAGAGGCTGTTGCATTCCTCATCCCAGCACAGAATATGTCTTGCAATATCCACATGGGATGGTCTTCTTTGCTGCTGAGATGAGCAATTCACAAAAAGCCTGGAATGTTTGATTCACATCGCTGCTACCTGGAGGTGGTAGGTCCTTAACAGCTTCTTCTGTAACTAGACAGTACTGTTCCCAGTTAGCCTTATGGAAGTTTCAACACTGTACAGGCTTGCTCAGAGTTGGTTGGATGAGTTGCTGCATGAGAATCAGCGATGGTAGGTGTTGGGACTTTGGGAACTTTCCGAGCACACGTCTGTCAAGGAGATGACTCTTGGTATAGCTTGCAAATACCAGGTTCGGGTTAGTTCCAGTGTTTTATCTACCTGAGTAAAATCTGCATGGCTCCTTTGGGGCATGTAGGAGGCTGAGATCATTGAGATTAGCCCAATGGACGAGGCAGTAACTGCCTACCTCTGTTGTTTCGATACCAGCAGCTTGTGTGCTGGCAGTTAAAGTCACCCTTATATATGCTGGGAGGCGGGAACATTGGTAGGGATTCCAAGGTCATTTGGGAGGAGGGTGGCTGGTAGACATTGATGCTCGATGTAGCGTCTATTTTTGTGTGTAGCCAGTAAATATCCAAGTGGTTAGGAGACTCCCCTCATGGGTCCATCTCAGATCTTTATGGACAAACTTGGCTAGGCCATGCTTTCTTCTTAAGATAAGTTGTGCCAATTCATAGTTTGGGAGAACTAGTTTAGCTGCATTGGTGCAGTGGGTTTCATGAAGGAGAATGAGTCAAACTGCATGTTTCGATATGAGCTGCTCGATGATGTTCAGCTTGCTTGATGTTATTCCTTCAACATTCAGCTTCAGGATGTTGACACTGGCATTTTTGACAGCTAATGCTGCCCGCCCTGAGAAGGGCGCATGCATCCGGCATTTTTTTTTGTTGTACATATAGTCTGAGTTTGAGTTTTGTGTTCACAGTTTTTGTTAGACATCTTCATAGTATGTCTGTAACAGGGGGCCATGTGAAGGCTATTGTATCCCCCCTCATAAGTATTTCATCCAATATTTCTCCATTCTTCCATGCATTTTTTTTTTTGGCAGAAATGCTTTGCTGGAAGTTTAGATGTATCTGCAATACCCTTGAAAATCTAGGTTTTTCTAGTTTCCAAATCACAATTGCAGCTTTTTTTTCAACCAGCAGCAATAGCAATGAAACCAATTGTAAACCATTGTTTAGCTTTTTTTCCTCTCTTGCATTGAGAAAATTTCTTTCCAAAGTGATGCTGAGGAAGTGCAAGCCAAAAAACACCTTGTTTCATCAAGATTCCAAATAATTTTGGTTGAATACCCCTAATAAGCACAGGAATCCTCTCTCTCCATGAATCTACAGTTTTTCCAGAAAGTCACTGGACTCTCCATTAAATTTCATCTTATGAATGTCATATATTTTTTCCACCTGTCAAACCACCCATTGGATGCTTTAAAATTGTAACACTAAATTGTTCAGCAATTTTACCTAGCCTTCTCACATAACTGTGGACCAGAGGGATAAATATTATGGCCAGTGGCTATTGACTATCACTTAAAAAGGGATTCATTTATTTCAGCAAAATTCACAAATGTGGGATTTTTTACTCAGGAGAACACAATCATTTGAAACATTTGATTGGTACAGTTCAATAATGCTCTCTCCCTTGGACAATATTGTGTTGACTTGTGTTATACCACATCCAAACCTCTCTGCTAGAATCCTGCTGGTTAAGTGGGGGCTCTTCATGGCCTCATCAATAGATTCTCACTTCTTCTTCAGGCTGAGAGCACCCCTAGTTTTCTTCTTGGTGGGTGTAATAGCTGGCTGCTCTTGCTCCCAAATCAAGGCACTTATTAGACAGGATTGCTATGACTAGCGAGCCTATTGCAAGCACTGGGAGCAGCAGATTCAGCTTTACATCATTTGTTCATTTGTTCGTGGCTATCAGGCCTATAAGGAGCAATGGGAGCCATGGATAGGAAAAGTGTTGCTCCAAGAGAGAGATCCAAGTAATCCAGAGGACAGCCATGCTGTAGCTATCTAGAACAGTAGTGGAGTTGTTGGACATGTCCAATTTAATATAGTTCCTGTTGTGTCAGAGTTTCTGAGGTCTGCCAACAGCGAATGAATGGTTGAAGTGACTGGGATTAAAGTCAATCAGGAGAAATCCCATGCAAGTATTTTTTTTTAAATTATTTTTTAAACTTTTTTTATTTAAAAATTTTTTTTATCAGACTAAAGCATGTCCACACTAGAGTCCTGATCAGGATTGGATAGGTACAAATCCTGTCCAAACTACAATAATATTTTCTAGGGTGAGATCCAATTCTGATCCCACCTCCACGGGTTAGTAGATGGTGGAAATAAGGTAAGATCCGGACTGAAACTTTGGTGAAATTTTTGGTTGGTGGGTTTTGTAAAAAGAAAAATAAATTTGAGATTGAAGAGTAGGGCAGCTGGTTGGGGTTATTGATAATAATTTGAGATTGGTTTTGAAAGCGTACAGCAGCTGGTTGGGGTTTACAAGAGACAGAAGGCCTTAGTAGGGATCTGGGGAGCTGCTGATGTGCTGAGTCAGCTAGATGGAGTTTCTAGGAATATGTTGGTGTATCAAAAAATAGAAACTTCTCCAGAGGGCTCTAGTTATGCACAACATGGCAGCAGTTAGAGGTTTTGGAAGGTGTATGCATTATAGCACTTTTTTTTTTTGTTTTTTTTTATACAGAAATTTTAAAAACTCTTAGATCTATTACAAGAGCAGGCGAAATAGTGAAAGAAAATCCTTGGCTTATAAACCAGAAATTTACTAAATAGTTCATTTTTGAAATCATAGTGTGGACGGGATTTATATAAATCTGATGAGGATCCAAGTTATCAGAATCTGATCTATATAAATCAAGAGCAGCATATAAATAGCTCACCTAGAAGGTAACTTGTCCCAGGAAGCCAAGAATCAGGCACAAACATTCCCCTTGGCTTCCAGAGAGAGACCTCCAAGTTTATCAAGGCAAAACTGAAAAACTGTCAACCTCAACTGGAGTTACTACTCAGGTCTGCACATAATCTTGCAGCCAATCCTGCCCAGCCCATGCAGCTGGATTTTTAAAGTGTGATTCTCCCCTCTTATTAGAGTGCTATTTTGACATAATTAAGGGTCTTACCATGCACGAGTGCAGTCACTGAAAGCACCCACAGTAACATACACCATCTCTGTGTTCCACCTGTCTGATGCAGGGCACATCTCCAAAACTGGCTGGGTCTATTATTTTTTGTTGGTGAAGCTATAAAGGTAGCACCTAAGGTCCTGAGGGAGAGATCGAAACCCTGCTGTGGATGATAGACATTCCCCTTTATTTTTGGTATGGTTGCAGCCAGTCAATGGCATAGTGAAAAGGTCTTCAACACTGCATTGTATGTCATACCAAGTGGGGCATCACTTAAAAAAAAAAAAAAAAAAAAAAAAATAATAATAATAATAATAATTTCCATATTATCACTATTGAATATTCTATGATGCTTGGAGGGAGAGACCCATATATGGCATTAGAAAACCCTGGACTGTGGTAATCCAAATAAGTGTAGCAACAATTCCACTAAATGCTTGAGTATTATCAACATGACACCACATTCATGTTGTAGTCATAACAACCACAAGTGCCATCTAGGACCACATGCAATATGCTTGACTACACACACTCTGAAACAGCAACAAACTCAACAACACTGACCAATGAGAATGATGGCTGATAACACGAGATAACTACTATGGGATGGAACAACAAAACAGTAATATGCATTGTATGGCAAAAGAAAGAAAGAAAGAAGAAGAAATAAGTTCTGCTACTAATGAAGTGATAGTCAGGATTTATTAGACGCCTCTTTGGCAGCTTCTAAAATGGAATTTGTAGAGAGCAGGCCACCGTAGATGTACTTGGCCTTCTTGTCAAATGGTTTCAAAATCTGCAGAGAAGTGAGTCACATACACAATAAGATTAACGAAACACTACCATGGTAACAAAGAGTTGGCAGACATTCATCATATCTCTTGTGAGAACAATGTAACCATGACAAAATGAAATGAATGGTGTAGTTTCAAAATGGTACATAATTCCATTTGGGAAAAAAAGGTGCTCATTGAACGCATTCCCTGAATGTCCAAACAATGAAGCAACATTAGACCTCACTCTTGCTGATATTTTTAATCTGAGTTTTTTGTAATTTTTAATTTGGTTCCAAAAGTTTGGGTTCAAGTAGATAGTTATTAAACCGATAGCACACCACACTATCACAAAGGATAGGGTGATAGATGGTTGAAATCAAGCTGCCACATTTTCTTAGAGTGGGTGTGATGGTGAGCTGGCAGGCTTATTTGGTCAGTTACAAAATTTGGCCCCACTTCCACAGATGAGATAGAGTTTTGTGTGTAAAAGAGAAGTGAGATCTAGTCAGTGGAATAGGTTGGGAGCCATCAAGCTGAATTGCTGTGCAGACAATTAATACCCTTCACTAAGCCTACAGATGAGTATGGCTAATTAGAAAAGGACATAAAATTCAAATGACAGAAGAATTTTGGGAGAAAAGAAAATGCTTATAGCCAATATATTGCTGTGCAGATGAATGGTCTTGTGATAGTTTTGCAGTTCTGAGGATGCCTTTAGGTAAACCAATGTTGAAATAACCTTCAATAAAACAGGACTCACCCTTGATAGCTTCACACCCTCAAATACTAAACTCCATTCAATTTGACTTTGCTGCTGGAAGTGAGAGGTTTATAAACAGGGCAACCAGTACCAGCTAAAAGTGACCACAATTAAATTTTGGGGGATAAGGTATTTGAAGCTTACCTGCCAAACAGCCAACGAGCCAAGCACTGGAAAGTCACATAGCTACAACTAAAACCAAGTCTTTCAAGTTCTCCTCATTCAAAAAAAAAGTTTTTCTTTGAAGAACATAGGTCATTACTTAAACGTTAATAACTTGGCCAATATTTCAAGGACCAACAGACTCATGACACTCCAGATGTTCTTTTGGTACTATTCCTGAAGAAGTTAACTATCCCTAGACAAAGTTAGCTGTATGTCCCATAAGCAAGTACTCTCTAAGTTCTTTGAGTGGAATACATAAAAAGAAGCACAGAATTGATTCTTCTTGTTTCAGCTGGACTCTAACTCCACACAAGCTTATACCTTGTAATAACTTTCCCTCGCTCAAGGTTGAAGTGCCTGAAAGAAAAGGTCTGTTGTTCATGTCAGGTCAATTATTTCAAGTGCAGTGATGAAGTGTCCAACTTCAAGAAGTGGTCAAGAAGAGCAAGGAAGGCTATATCCATGCTTATTTGCAGTTTGTTCCAGGGACATATCTCGCCTGTTAAAGATGGCCAAGTTTGTCACATACAAATCTCTTATCATTAAGTAATTTATTTTACTTCTGTACTTATTTCTGTATATTCATTACTTCTTTTGTGTGTTCTTTATCATTTCAATGAATGAAAAAACTTGTGTAAGACAAATGAAGAATATAAAAAATAAAATATTCAGAGGAAAAAAACAAACTTTTTCTTCTTTTTTAACTTTTGTTGAATACATGGGAAATGATATCAATAGCAAAAACCAATTGTGAGATACATAAATTAGTGGACAAATAATGATGAGGTGTAAGTAGCTAAATATAAGATACATAAAAACTGTGTACAGTCTGTCATATAGCTTCTTTGTCAAATGAGTCAGGGTTAATTGTAATTCTTGACTTAATGTATCGTTTAGTTGGAGTAAGTATTTCTTTGTCTTCAGTCATCGTCTGGTAGATTCGTTTAATTGTAGTCTTGGAAATTCCTGTTGCCGTTGCTGTTCTGTCCAGTGGTCTATTCTTCATGAGTGACTTCCCAGTCAGCTTCTCTTCTTCAAAATAGCTCCTAACAGAGGTGAGGATATGTTTGGACTGGGAAGTCAAACGTACGCCTCTTCCTGGCTTCTTCCTCGCACTCCTAAATGGACCTCCAGAGGAAGAGGGTCCTTGCACACTCATTACTGTATTGCACATATTATTTAATGCACATTTTAACACCATTAAATATACTGTTTTGTCTTATCACAAAAATAAAGCAACAACAACCAGCCACAGCAACTAACAACTAGCCACAGCAAACAACAACAACCAGCCACAGCAACTAACAACAACTAGCCACAGCAAACAACAACAAGCCACAGCAACCAGCAACAACCAGCCACAGCAACAACCAGCCACAGCAACTAACAACAACCAGCCGCAGAAACTAACAATTAGCCACACAACTAACAACAACCAGTCACAGCAACTAACAACCAGCCACAGCAACTAACAACAACCAGTCACAGCAACTAACAACCAGCCACAGCAACTAACAACAACCAGCCACAGCAAACAACAACCAGTCACAGCAACTAACAACAATCAGCCACATCAACTAACAATAATCAGCGACAGCAACTAACAACAACCAGCCACAGCAACAACAACAAAAATTCAAGCATTGGCATTAGCTAACAGATTTATGAATGATTAAAGACTACAATAACACAGCTTACTTATCAGTTAAGAAGTTCAGAAGTTCTAAGAGAAGCCGTAAGAGCCTTACAAGCCTGGGATGCCTTACAAGTGCAAGTTTGCAAACCTAGGAAAAACTACAGCCTCCACGGGGCACAACTGCAATGGCTTATTGTGGGTGTGTTTTTGTTGCTGTTTTTTTTTTTTTTTTTTTTTTTGTGTAAGCATACCTTAAACCTCTTTTGGCGAAGTTAATAGACTGAAGAATGCACTATGTCACTTCAGTAATTAACCGCTGACTTCCGGGGCTCAAGTCAGCGTGAACAAACATTAGTATAAGTGGTAGTGTGGTTGTGTTCCCTTTAGGGATATAAGTTGCAAAAGCAACTGGGGATTTGCTTGGTTCTATTGCTGGTCCTTATTACAGGGCTCATAATAGACAGATACTTTAATCTGGTGGCTTAATCTTTTTACAACATGATTAAATACAAGACCTCTGTCATAATAAAACAATAACTGTGTTATTAATTGGCTCCAAATTAATTTTCTTGACTCATTTATCAATGGGTCAACTTGCAGGGTTTCATTCAAGGGGGAATACTGGGGGGTCCGGACCCCCCCACTCAAGATCTATGGGGGGGGGGGATATTCCCCCCCCCCCCCACTAATCTTTACTTATACCAAAGTACATGTAGCTACGAGTAGTACTAAATTTTAAAGCCAGGACAGTAACAGAGTAAGTATCATTGGGTGAAATCAGCTTGATAGTGGAAATGATCAAATACTATGTTATTGTAACAATAGTATATCTACATCAGGAATGGGTCTGGTCAAACCCTTTCCCAGAGTAGTAATTAGGTAAAGAATCTGGCTGGTGGGACTAGCTGGGCACCCCCAGTTGAAAAATCCTGGATGAAACCCTGGGTCAAGGAAATGACTGCAGCTCCAAGGATTGGAATATCATTCCTAAAAAAGAAATTGGGAAGATACTTGGGCGATGAATGAAACAATATATATTGTGGAGAATATCAGTTTTCTTGTTTTCTTTTGGAAAGAAAAAAAAAGAGAAAAAGAAAGAGCGCATAAACAAAAGGATGAAAATAACTGATGGATTGTCTGAGGCAACTGGCATATATCAAAAGTGTCTCAGTAACATTTATACAGAATTCTTGGCTTATGATGGAACATTTTTATCATTGATAAAAGTGTTACACCATTTCAAGGGTTAAAATAAATACAGACTCCTTCAGTAATGAAGCAGAATGAAGAATGGTACAGTTGTTATTGAGAAAGTAAAAACAGATGGAATATTTAATGGAGGCCGGTTCTATCTGTGGGAATTTCTTCATATTATTGAGTTTTCCTACAACAAAGGCAGTGGACGGTTCATGTATAAACACGACATTATTGAATAATAATGAGGAGGAAGTTTTGTATTTTGACAAAGGCAGACTAGAAAATATGGGAAGTGAAATAATTATTGAATATAATGAGGATGATGATAGACATTTAATTGACATGGCACAACAATTATCACAACAAAGTGAAGCTAACAACAGAACCAAATACAACTACAAACTCCCAATACAATTTGACAGATAAATAGAAAACATGGACCCCAACTTTCGCAATACCCAAATTCCTCATGCCAAAATACTTCACCATCCACCTCAGCAATCTTCAATACAGTGCACAATAAATTTCTTAGCATTTTCTGATGATCCACCCTCAATGAGTAAGAAATGTTACCTGGCAGTTCTACATTGTAATACTCCCAACCTTCTCAGCAATTTTAAATGCATTGCACACTTTTCCAAAGAAATTCCATGATAATGCTCTCCAACTTCTCAGCAATCTTCAAACTCAATGAAAATTTCCTCAACAGTTCTATAACCCAATGTCCCTCCCCCCCCCACCCACCTTCCAAATGTTCCACAATTCTCTTCAATGCAATGAACACGTTACCCCAGCAGTTTCACATCACTAGCAATCAATCCAATAACAATGTCAGCCCAGCAACTTCATAGCACAATGTTCCTCCATCTTCCATAGTTCTTTTCAATGCAATGAACACAATCTTATCCCAGACGTTCAACATCAAAATTTTAGTCTGCTATCAGGAGTGTGCCATGCTAGCTACAACAGGATTGATGCTTTGCCACAGCTAAAGCTATCAGCTAATATCTATCTAAATATTTACTGTGTGCTTCCCTTATTTAATGAATGAACCTGGTTTACAGCAACTAACAAGAAGCTAATAGTCAGACATCAGTTCTTCTCAGAGTTTCTGCTTCCCGTCAATAAGCAAGGGACGATGGTCCAGCTACATTCCGTGTGGTTTGAAGAATGCCTGTACTTTCCTTATGAACTATACAGCTAAATTCTGATTCCTTCTTTGCAGAGCTTCAGGAGTAGCATAGGAAAAAACACCACTTAAGGCGGAGTTGGATGATATCTGAAATATTGAAAATGAGTAAATATTGAGATTTTTATAGTGATTTTTCAACTGGCAAAGTCAAAACGAATGGAGGTTAGTATCCAGTCTGTTACTTTTGAGATTAGATTGTGCATGATGATCAAGGTTATACGGTGTGCCCATGTAGATAATAATCTAGATGACCCTTTCCAATTTTAAAACATATGCCCCAATTATTTGCTGATTAAATGTAGTGAATGATTGCTGTTACCAGATTTGAAATGGTAAAGGGTCATATAACTTGAGGTTTACACAGGCCAATCCAGAATTTCCAACAGAGGAATAGGGATCAGAACTGCAGTCACTTGGCTCATATCAACAGTTAGTTATGCTCTTGGACTAACAACCCCTGGGTTGTGAATTCAAACCCAGTACTGACAGGAAAACTTTCCTGTCCTTCAACATTTCCCACACCAGTCCACCCAGCTCATGTTGACTACCTCTTCATAGTGAGCCCTGGAAAACTGACGCATACGTCAGGCAAAAGTCAACAAATAGAGAAGAAATTCTCATACAAAAGAAGAACATGGAGATGGTGTCATAGATACATCACCTTCTGCAGTGTCTCCAACTACAGACTGCACCTGATCATGTCTCAACTCACAAATTCTTCCTCCAAGGTATCACTTCAACAGAACTAAAATTGGGCTCAGACATACTAATCGTTCATAAGTCCAGTACTGGTCTCTTACCAGGCTTGCTGACATTTTGATATAACTAGCCATGCCCCAAACAGGAAGTAAATTGAAATATGCAATTTTAGCTATTTATATCTCCAAGAATAATTAATTTTAAGCAGAAAAATTTTCTTCTTCAAGGTTTCTGTGCACCAATGGCTACTTAAAACGGCAATAAAAATTTAAAAAACAAACAAAAAGAAAACAACAAAAAACAACAATACAGTTAACTTTAAATAAACAGTCCTATTCATGAACAACCATAGGTTGTAATGAATTTATAATCTGATTCCAGTCAAAAGGATATTACTAAAGGAAGTTGTGTTTACAAATCCACAATAACCTGATCACACACAATAAAATAATACAATCCAATGAGTTCGAAAGGACACTAATTAGCAGGGGTGCATCCACAGCTCTGCCTTCCTATTATAGCATAGCTATCTCAATTCAAAATATGCAAGAGTTTTCACAATATTTACTTCCAAATGGCTAAATTACCGAAAAGGGACAATGTCCCACAATCCACCCTCCCACATAAAACACTAAGGAAACTGAGCAGGTTTGCAACTACAGGAGGCTGAAGGCCAACTGAAAAAACTGTTGGTAAGGAGAGTTTTCATTAGTGAATTGAATACCTGAACTACTCAGACAGAGTTGGTTCAAAGAGTATCACACCATTCTCTGTTCCAGCCACCCACTCTCTTTGGAGTAATGGGTGGCCTTAACACACCATCAGGAAGGAAGATCTGGGGTTCAATTCTTGCAAAGAGGGGGGGGGGGGGGGATGAGGAAACATCTTTCCTCTTTCCCCCCCCCCCCCCCCCCCCCTCCCCTCCTTCTTTCTTTTTTTTCTTCTTTATTGGTTCCTTGTTTTAAATTTAAAAAAAGAGAAGGCAATATGTTTCTGTATCTCTCCTACTCCAAGACAGGGTTGCTGTACATCATCATCAGCCATCTTGTGTTGCCACCTGTCAAGCTCTCTCCCTTTTGTAGAGCACCATCCTGTACTAAGCACTTACTTTGGAAGGACCTTATGTCCTCCACCTTCTTTAGTGAGATGTCTGCTATACTGCACATCTTGGTGTAGTCTAAGATGATCTCCTCCCTCATGTCCTTGGAATTGACCACATGGTCTTGATGATGAACTGGTGTACACACCCAGTGGCACTGGGAGAGCTAGCCCCTTGCTGCTCTTCCTCTTCTTAAACTTGTAAGACTTGAGGTGGTCTCTGATGACATCCACTCTAACAAAGTATGCTGTTGTCAAAAAACTTGTTAAATAAGGCCGGAGAATCTGTGTAGGCCACCAACACGGTGCACTGGTCACTTGTGCTGTTGCATTAGCTCTGCAGCTGTAAAGTTTGCTTCTCTCAGCTGGTGGGGGAAGTGAAGTACTCCTTAGCAGAGAATCAATTTCTCTGAATTTTTCAGCTCTGAGCCACAGCTGCTGCTATAAATTGGTTCAGATAAATTGGTTCCAAAGCATGTATTGTTCCCATTTTATCCTAGAAGAGAAGAATTCTTCGAATTCCTTTAAATTTAAATCAGGTACAACATCTGGGAAGGGGGAGGGTGGGGGACCACTGCATTTTACTTTGACAAATACATGCTTTCAATGAACTCAAGGCAGCTACCACCAAATCCTGGCCACCCCTCATATCTACTCTTCTAAACTGTGAGCCACTGTCATTCACACCTCCCCCCACAACCTGTTGGAAATTCCATAAGAAATTGGTTGCTATCCTATGAACCTTGACACCTTCAGCTTTATCATTATGGCCAGTTAAAGGTGGTGAGACCTCCAGACTTCAAGCATATCACACCTTTTGTTGTGCAAAGTAATTTATACAGAATTAGGCCAAGTTGCCTGGAGATTGATTCAGGCACCAGAATTTTAATTGCTAATATCCACTGAACCCTAACCTTATGGCTCCCACCAGGACTTCAAAGGTATCTACACCTTCCAGGTGCAAAGTGGTGAATCTTAAGCGGTGAATCTTAAGCGTCAAGTGCAAAGGATCTTGCCATATTAAATATATCTTAATTTATTCTGTGAATTGGATCACAATTTGTTTGTCTGTCTGTGTGTATCTTCTGACTCTTATCTCCTTCCAAACTGGTGCAAGATCCTTAAGAAACATTCCAGGATTGATTAGGGCACATGACTGTACAGCCTCACTAAGGTTTCATTTAGATTGGGTGGCAATGGGTGTGGTTTCATCTCAAACACACCCAGAGGAAGTTATTTTTCACTGCCAAGAAGCAATCAGGCTAAGATATGGCATGTGGTCTCCATGTGACCAGGAGTGTAAATACCCTCCTGTGGGTGTGGATATGAGTGTGATTTATTTATTGGCCACACACACTTGAAGTTATTTTCACTTCCAAGACAAATGGTAATTTGAATTTCACACACAATGCTGTCTTTCAAGAAATTATGTCATAAAGGTCGAAAAATAGCCATCTGCAAGGTCAAAAAGGAAACACCACCAACGGGGCAGGATTTCAGCTAGTTAGAAGAGAGAGCACTATCAGTATAGTGTGCATAATTATGATTATTATAACAAAAAGGAAACATATTATCAATCTACGATGATTCCATTGCAGATACCGAATGGATCATTGACACAATAGGATCAAAGCAGCTCTGTGGGGACGTGTGGTTTCTAAACTAGGGTAATGATCATCACACTACCACAATACCACATACCACAGCACACCTACTTGGAGTACCTTATTATGTATCACATAAACTTGCCTGAAAGGAACACATCAGATTGACGTCCACCTTCATCATCCCCCCGGCGTTGTCATACTCGTCACAGTAATTAGGGGCGGAAAACAACGTCACCAGCTGCCGATGGGCAAAGAACTCATAGCCGTCCTCTACCACCTGCACATGACAACAGATACAGGTGCGGTCATATTGCTAAAGGGTGAACCACTCTGAACACTTGCTGTCCGTGAGAATCAAGACGGATTTAGAACATTTTCCTATCTTCATGCAGGATTTCACACACAAGGAGCTCCAGGAACCATTTATAGTAGCACCTTCTGGCACATACACAATGGAACAAACACTGCAGTTGAACTCATCTCCACTCCACAGCTCTATTTGGGAAAGGGGGTGAAAGATCAAGGCTACTTGATGTGCAATGCTTCATGGGTTGCATTGGATCATGATTCCAGCTAAGTATACATATATACGTTGAAATGACAAATTTTTTTAGACATCCTAAAATACCCAGGCAGGAATTTCCCCTAAATTGAATCACATATGGTCAGGCTTCAGTGGGAAACCATATGTAAAAGGTAAACATTGCGAGGAATGCTTTAACGTGGTTGGCTCTGGTGTCCCAGTTACGGACAGCTGTCTTTGAACAAATTTTAGTGAATGAGGCAGATGGAACTGCATGTACGACTACATCACATAGAGAGGAGTGGGCATGTCCATACCATCATCAGTGCACTCAGAAGAAGCGCGGTATCAACAACAACAAAATACACACACACACACAGTTGAAGTTCATGACATGGATGACACTTCTTGATGTGAAGACAAAGAAATATTAAAATGGTTTGAAATATAAAATGTTTCTGCACCAACTCCTATGGCTTTCTATGTGCAGTGATTTCTCACGCATGCTAATTCTCACATATGCATTAATTTCCCGTCATGCAGTCGTGTGAACATTATAATCCTTACCTGATGTGCCCTGCAAACCAAGTCAAAGTTGTGTTTGTTCAGAAACTTTGTCACTACGTCAGCACCGAAGGTGAAGGAGACACCACGGTCGTTAGGGCCCCACCCCTTGGTATCCTTGTCCGGATCTGACCAGAGGAGATCACAGAGGAGGCCAGCATCCTCAACCCCGGTGGGACGACTTATGGAGCGGATCTGGTCTAAATCATGGAGATCAGGTGACAAGCCTTATATAGTCACCAATAAAAAAACAACAAACAATGTTAATAACACTTAATGAATACACACAAGCAGCCTTAAGTAAAAACATACCTCCATGGCAACAGAATATTTTGTCATCAACAATGGCTGCTATTGGAAGACAATTGAAGCAATCGGTGAATATCTTCCAAAGCTTCATGTTGTAACGTCTGTTGCCTGCAATTAGAACATTATATAACAAAAAAATTCACTCCATTGCATATATATTTTATTTAGCTAACATGGAGTATGTTGAGATATGTAAACTCACTCACACTCATCATAGAATCCATATATTCTGTTGATGCTTGCACATTCGTGGTTTCCTCTGAGGAGGAAGAAATTCTCGGGATACTTGATCTTGTAGGCCAGAAGGAGGCAAATGGTCTCCACAGATTGCTTCCCTCTGTCAACATAGTCCCCAAGGAAGAGGTAGTTGGCATCTGGAGGGAAAGTGCCATACTCAAACAGCCGGAGGAGGTCACTGTACTGGCCGTGGATATCTCCTAAGAAGAAAAGTTTTTAAAAGTTAAGCATGTGCAGAGAATTTTGAATTTTCCTTACCACATATTGTAATGGGAGCATCCAGTTCCAGTAAAGTGGGTTGGCTCAGGAATACATCTCTGGACTTCAAGCAAAGTTTCTCCACTTCCCCAAACTTCAAAAGAACGGTCTTGTTGGCTTTGGATAGTGCTAGTTTGGGGTGTGTATATATAAATATATAAAGAGCTAATACAGTAGAAGTGGGGTATCAAAGGTAATAAGCATCTGCTTGCTCAGCAGCATGTTATTCCTAAGGAATACTCCTGTTCAGTAAGATACTTTCCCAGATACATCCTAAAATGTAAACGGAAAGGGTACGAGTAAGAAATAAAGCAACATACCTCCAAGCAATTGACTTATAACTTTGTCCACGTCTAGCTCCATTTCTTCAGCCATTCTCCGATTGTCAGCCCTCCCCGTTAGAACACCCAGGGATTTTGACATCTGCACTTATTAGCTAATAACAAGGTGCTTAAATAGCAAGCACGCATCCAGCCCTGAGCCAGCGGAGAGGTGCTGATTGATAACAAGCTATTGGCACCTCCACAGTCCAGATTTTACCTTCTCTTTTAATTTTTTTAAGGCGTGGTCTGCGTGGGGATGGACCAACCGTTTGAATTAATTGTCAGCATTAGTACATCAGGAATTATACACCGATTTTTCCATTGACACTTTTCTGGAATACGACCCTTACCTAGTAGGATTAGCATCTAGGATTGTAGTCCAGGATTGTAGTCCAGGATTGTAGTCCAGCATTGGGGTGGGAACCCCATTACAATTTTGGCTCACTTTTTTTTAGTTTCATTACACAATATTAAACCCTTAGATAAATAGGGGAACTTAGCCAAAAATATCACTAATTTTCTACATTTCTAGTTCAGGCAGAATAGACCATTTCTCTACTAGGCTGGTGATGCATTAATGATATTAGCTACCTGTAATACTACATGACCTGGTTGTGCAGAAAGAGACCAAAGAATGAGACAAAAATTGTTGCTAGATTTAAAAAATGAATTATGTCATAAGTAAATAAGTTAGGTATCACTGTTATGTTCTTTCAAAGTAGAGGTGTCCAATTGTCCCTATATCACCAAAGGTGGCACCAAATAGTATTCTGTTGCAGACAACCTGATTAAAAAGTTGCACCAGGGCTTCTTAAAAAGCTTCATCATTACAAAAGTTCACTGGTTGAACCAAAAAGAGAGAGCGATAAAAAAAAAAGAACAATAATTTCTGTAAAGAATGTGTCACTTTGATCTCAAACTAAACAGAAGTGAGATTTTGTTTATCTTAGCATATGAAAGCAAAGGAAATTACTCCTAATTACTTCAACTTTATTAAAGAAAAAAATTAGATTACTCTTTTCTTTGTTCCCAGAAAAAGATTTTATTCTTCACTCTATAGTTCTGTTGATCCAGCATGGGGAAAATACAAATCAGTTGATATCAAAAGAATAATGGATCACTTTAAAGGGAGGTTGTAATGCAAAATATTGAAAAAAAAAATTCTTTTTGGCTGAAATAAGTTCCTTGGACACTCCAAAATCACATTTTTTTTGGATTTTTTAAAATTTTAATAGGCTTTGTTTCACTGCAATTTACATCTTGTAAAATTGACACCATGTTGTGGTCAAATTTTGGTTATGCCACTCATTATGTCAGAGTAGGATCCTGTTACAGCAGTGCCCTGTATGCATAGTGTACTTTCTGTTAGTTCTGAAACAAGTTTTGGTGATCTCAGCCTGTCCTGCTTATTTTCCCTAGTTGAGGAACATAGACAAATTCTAAAAGGTGAGGAATCTCAAGAAATAGTTGAGTCCTACCAGTTTGAACCTCAAGGTAGCAAGTCATTGGTAGGGTCTCTTGCTGCTGGCACCTAAGGTGATGGTGACTCACTAGGTGGAGGAAGATTGGGAAATACAGTCTATAGTAATGAATAAGCTGTGTAGCTGGCTGCTTCTGTTTTCTATGTAGGTGTCAGTGTGGGCACTGTGAACAAATGAGTATCAGCAGGGAGTGTCTTTGCTGTCATGAAGTAGTTTGCCTATGTTCTTCAACTGGGGAAAATGAGCAGGATAGGCTCATCTATCCTGTCGCATAAGTCATCAATTTTTTGTATTGGATATGGATTAGAGCATGTTTTGTCATTCAGTCATCAAAATGCACACATAAGTGCTTTCTTCCATCCTTCTTAGGTACAAGTAGCAATAGGGCTGTCAATTCACTTATAGATGGGACTATCACATCTTGTTGAAGCACGCTGGCCAACTCTTCCCTAAGTGTCTCTTTGAGAGCTTAGGCAACCTGTAAAATGGTAAGCAGATTGGTTTAGCATCTCAGAGTGTCAATGTGATGTTCTACTAAGATAGCCTGTCCTGGTTAATCACTAATGATGTCCTTCAAGTCTTGCTTCACTCGTCCAAGATCATTTTTTCTTCCGAATTTAGATGTGGATTTGGCTTTTTTGGTTCATATTTGGTGCTCTAAATCACAGATTCCCTTTGCTATTCTGAATTAAAATAGAATGATTCAGGTCAAGAAGTATGCCATAGTTTCATGGCATTCACATGAAATATTGTCATTCATTTTTTTTGCTGGTCAAATCAACAACGAATGTCACATAAGTTTGCTTTCCAATGATAGGTTAAGGTCCATGACAATCACTCTAAAATTTAATGGAGAGGTCATAAAGAAACATTAAAACCAGATCACCTGTAGGATCTCATAATTAACATTTCTAATTATCATATAACTAAACATTATTTGTGAGTCACATCCTATATCCTGCCTTGCTTGGATGTGTTTGTCTCACCTTTTTCTGAGATCCTCCCAGAGTTGAGCTATTATTCAATAGCTTTTGTTTATTCATGAAACCTTGTTTGATAAGTTTATTAATTCTATCAAGGCTACACACCATATTAATTGGTAATGAGGTTGGGATCCTGACTCATGCTATGGCCACTACCTTTGGAAAAGTGGACAGCTTGAAGGCAGCAAAGATGAGTGGCCACAGTATGTGGAGAGACTCGATTTCTTTCAAGTAAATGAAATAGTTGTGTTTGGGTCAACAACATTTAAATAGCTACCGAGTTTGTTGCATCCAGCTAAGCCTGGGGAACAGATATTAACAGCGTTTATTCAAGTCTTGACAGAGCACTACAAACCTCTCCTTCAGAGGTAGTTCAGCTCTTTGGAGGCTTCAGATTCCACAGCAGGTTCAGAAAGCCAAGTGAGAGTGTAGCTACAGTGAACTGGCACCACACTATGAGATGTGCTTCAAGATCACCTGGTCTGTGGTATAAACTATGTTATACTGCAAAGGCTACTGTCAGAATCTAATCTGAAATATGCACAAGCAGTAGGGTGGCTACAACCCTTGAAACAGCTGCTAAAATGTGAAAGGGTTGACAATAGCCACTAGGCAGGATGTGGAGGAATGAAAACCATATGATTTTCACATGATAGAAGAGGAACGAAAGAAGGGAGACTCCATGTGCTACAGGTGTAGAAACCCTTATTTCCTTGCAGATAAGTATAGATTCAAGGATGTAATTGTTACCAGTGTGGAAAGCTGGACATATCAGGAGTGCGTGTCAGAGTAAGAAAAGGGATCCCTCAGGAATGAAAACTCATCTCAACCTAGGCCTGTAAAGTTAATCCAGGAGAATGATGGATTGATTGTGAATACCCACTGTTCCACTTAAGCTTCACTAATCATACTCAACCTATCAAAGTATTGATCACCTTCGAGGGACAGAATGTGGCCATGAAGTGGATACAGGGGTGGCCCTATCGCTGACTTCTGAAATGATGTTCAAGGAGTTGTGGCCGGACAGTAGTATTTCTGTCACCACAGTGATCCTATTCTCCTACTCTGGAGAGGACATACTGGTGTTGGGTGGTATCGTCACTGAGATGAGGTACAAGAGTCAAAGGGCGTGTAACTCTACTTGTGAGAGTGATGTAACCTCACCTAGTCTGAGGAACTGCTTAGAATGCCTTAAGATCCATTGGTCTGAAATTTATTGTATTAACAAGGGAGGATTACAGAAAATTCTGCAAAGCATGATTCTGTTTTTCAAGATGGTTTAGGCACTTTTCGAGGTCCCAAAGCTACTATTTCTGTTGAACCTGGAGCCTAGCCACATTTTCAAAAGCCAGGTCAGTTCCTTAAGCACTCTGTGAGAAGGTGGACATGGAGTTAAAGATACTAGTGAATGAAGGGACCTTAAAACCTGTACAATTTGCAGAGTGGGCATTACCCATTGTTGCTGTTTTTAGGAGTGATTGTAAAACTGTGTGAATCTGTGGAGATTTCAAGAAAAACATTAATCCTGTCTCAAAATTAGACAGGTCCCCAATACCAAAGGTGGAGGATCTCTTCCCGAGACTGGCCAGGGGTAGATCGTTTACCTAGCTTGATCTCAGCCAAACTTACCAGCAGATACCTTTAGATGATCAATTGAAGAAGTTTGCAATTAATAATACTAACAGAGGTTTATTTCAATATACCAGGCTTCCCTATGGTATCTCCTCAGAGGTTAATGGACACCCTTCTAAAGGTATACAAGGTGTCATGGTATATTTGAATGATATCCTGGTAATAGGAGGTACAACCGAAGAACATTGTAAATTATTGAAGGTGTTAAGCTGACTTAAAAAAGATGGTCTACGGGCAAAGAAAAACAAGGGTCAGTTCATGACACCATGTGTCACTTACTTTAGTCATATCATTGATTCTGAATTTTTACACCCTAGCAGAGAAAGTGAAGGCAGTAGAGGGGGCACCAGAACCTCAATATACACACCAGTTAAAATAATATCTTTGGTTACTCATCTACTATGCCAAATTTTCTTCCGAATATGGCAACAGCACTAGCTCCACTCCATCAGCTTTTGAAGATGGACATTACATGGGAATGGAAAATGATGGAGAGGAAATCTTTCATAGCATCGAAGAAATTACTTACTTCTTCTGAGCTGCTTGTCTATTTCAAGCCATAGCTCAAGATCATTCTAGCCTGTTATGCCTCCTTCTACAGTGTTGGAGCCGTCATCATATGCCAGATGGTACAGAAAGACCTATTGCATATGCCTCTCATTCCTTGTCCAAGGCTGAAAAGAATTACTTCTATTTGGAATGCGAAGGCCTCGTGTGTGTATTTGGCATAAAACGGTTCCACCAATACCTGCTTGGACATTCATTTGAATTCATCACAGATCATAAGCCACTCCGGGCTCTCCTAAACTAACACAATTCTACTTCAGCTCAGGCATCAGGAAGAATTTGTCACTGGATATTATTCCTATCAACTTATGAATACAATATTTTAGTCCAAAAAAACCGGTAATCATGGTAATGCAGATTCATTAAGCAGATTACCTCTACCAGAGGCTCCAAAAATGGTCCCAGAGTCCCCAAGTTAGTTTTGCTTATGGAACATTTAAATGATTCACTGGTTACAATGCAACATATTTCACTCGTGAACTCAAACAGATCCCATTTTGTCACGAGTTCTTCATTTTATCAGGCATGGATGGCTGGATAATATTGACCCTAAGTTCGTGTCCTACTCAAGCAAGAGGCAAGAATTTTTTTCCCAAGATGGTTGTGTTCTGTGGGCTTCTCGGTGTGGTCATTTCTACACAAGGAAGAGATGAGTACTTAAGAGATACATCAGGGACATCCAGGAATGTCCTGGATGAAGTCACTCTCAAGAATGTATGTTTGGTGGCTAGGGCTAGATAAATCCATAAATCTTGTGTGAGTTCTCACCCCCAGTGCCAGAGGTTGCAGTTTGCCCCCCCCCCCCCCCCCTTTCCCCCAATGGCACTCTACAGCCATAGATGTGGCCTGCCAGGCCATGGACTAGATAGCATCTGGATTTTGCTGGATCACTGTTTGGAAAGATGCATTTAGTGCTGATTGATGCACATTACAAATTAATTGAAGTTTTTCCCACCACCACCTCTACTACAGCTACAGTGATCAAGCACCTGCATACAGTGTTTTCTTAGTTTGGGATACCAGAAACAATTGTGTCTGACAATGGATCATGTTTTGTGAGTGAGAAGTTTTCTTCATTCCTTGTGTAAATGGAATTAAACATGTTACCTCAGTGCCTTACCTCCAGTATCCAATAAATTAGCTGAATGGGCTGTGCAATTAGTAAAGAAAGGTTTAAAGAAAATAATGGAAGGATGAATTCCATCCCATTTAACCAAAGTCTTGATGGCTTATCACATGACACCACAAATTACCACTTGAGTATCTCCTGCTAAACTCATACTGGGGCCAAGTGGAAAGGAAGCAGCAGCAGAAGCTCTATCCTGATAATTCCACTTGGATCAGGCAGTTGAACATTGGATATAAAGTTTATGTTCAGAATTTTGAACAATGTCAGCGATGGTTGCTGGGTCAGATTCAGGAAGTGACAGGTCGGCTGTCTTTTTTGATTGAGTTGGTAGATGGACATTCGCATAGACGTCACAAAGACCACATAAGAATTCGCAATGGTAAGTCAGAATCAGTGTTACAACTGGCAGAATATAAAGTTTTCACTCTGTAGGAGGAATCCCTCATTGATTCCCTCACTCCGGCTGCAGATGAAATTACTGCTCTTGTGCCAGGACAATTAGACCATCAACTTCTGAGGAAATCGAATTCCTCTCATCCACTATTGTTACTAATTTCTTACCTCTAAGTTAAAAGTGTACCCTAAGAGAAAACTTGCAAGGCACCCGATTGGTACTAAACTTAACATTATATGATCTTCCTTTCTTTAAGGGGAAGGAAATGTGTCGTATCTCTTAATTAACATTTTCAAGTAACATATAATTTTTATTTGTGAGTCACATCCTATATCCTCTCTTGCATCCAATCACTATGCCTCACTTTGTTCTGGCTATCTGTACCAGGGTTGAGTTGTTGAATTGCTTTTGTTTGATTCATGAAACGTTGTTTAATACATTATTAATATTATCAAGGCTATGACA